>JAGMVL010001232.1:0-393471 GCA_019202695.1 Populus x sibirica | reverse complement strand
CTGCAAATCTGGAAAATGTGACAGCACCATCAGATTTTCTCTGAGAATCCCCATGTATGCTGTGGTTGAGAAGAACTCCCCAGAAGACTCTTTGACTTCTCTCGCAGTTATGCTCATGTGATCTTGTTGCACAATGGATTGGTTTGCCTGTGGCTTTTCACACAAAACAAAGAAAGCTTCAATGAGGAGCAAGAAGTCTCTGGGTTCCTGGAGGAAGAGGGGATGAAGAAGAGCTCCCTGTACGTGCTCCCCTACAGTAACATTTGACATGAATCCGACCAAAAGTGCTCTGAATGAGCTGCATCTCTGTCACACTAGTACATTCGCTCAATTCCTGCCACAATGGCTCAAGTGCAATACTTAAGTTCCACATGGTAGCTTGCTCCTCCTGTTCCCATTGTGCTCCACGTTCATATTCTCATCAACAGTGGGTGAGGTAAGTGAGCTGAGTGCCTGTAGCACACGTAGGATTGCTGCCCCAGCCATGGAGCAGAACTTAGACCCAGCATGTGTGTGTTCCTCAAGGTAACAAGCTCACTGACAGCTGAACTGCTCAACCCATGAGAGCTAATTCTGAAAGCTCCAAAGTAAAAATTTGATGGGTTGCAACAACTGAGAGGCCAACTATGTAGCACTTCTCCAGCTAGCATGTACACTTTATCTGACAGCCTGAAATTTATCAATCGAAAAGATTAGTGATTCATTGTCCAATTCACAGCAGCTGGGAAACAAAATATTGGAAAATGGAGACGACTAAAAGAAATAGAAAATGAATTTTTGGTAAGAAGATAATATATAAATGAATGGCAGATGACAATGATGGATTGACCAAAATATAGTGTGAAAGTTGACTGATAAAACAGAACTTTCAAAATGTACAAGTGAAAAACTGAAAGTACCCTTCACGACCCAGAAAGGCCTGCACAGATTGCGCAAATCAGCTTGTGGCAACTGCAAGGAAAACACTGGATGCATCAATGCTCCTCTTTCCATCAAAGCTTCGGATAACCCAGCACTGGCAGCTTTGTCTTCTTCGCTTCGCTCTGCAACCACAGGCGGAACACTTGGAGACATCACTAGAAGCTTCACCAACAGTTTGTTTTTGGGAAGTCTCCCTCGCCTGTCTAGATTGAGCCTGGCTCTCTGATTTTGTGCGCTACCATATAAAACTCTACTTGAAGCAACCTCATGACCTGCACCATAGGGAATTTGTCTCATGCATACATTCAAGAGCACTTTAGAAGAGAAAGGATCCAAGGTTGTACTACAAATATAGGAAAAACATGCTACAGAAATATGGGCCAAACTTCTAAACACATTGAATTAAATCAAGAAAGGTAAGAGATGAAAACCCTTCAGAACCAGATTGATCATACCTTCATCAAGATGAGCAGTACCTGCATGAAAAAATGTTCGGTTCAAAAGCTTCAGGAACAGGATCAAAGGAATATCATCAGTGTCTCCCAGAGGTTTAAATGAATCACCTCCATCATCAATTTTCTCATCTCCTTTACATCCATCTTGGTTCAGATATTTTGGACTTAGAAGGCTCGAAAACAATTGGGGGATCAAGTAGATCAACATAATGACAATAGAAGTATGATTTATGGATAAATGGATCAAGATTTCAAAAATTGGACATAAAAACAAAGGGAGGAAGACCTATTAAGCAAATAGTCAAAATTAATAATTTAAAACCTTATAAAGCCAATCAAGAAAATAATGATTAGCAAAAAATAGAAAAAAGAAATACCAACTCAACAACTGTGATCGACCATAAACAACATTTGACTGACAGCCACTCAAAGCCTCTGGAGTCTAATTGGCCAATCCACTGATTGACCCTTCAGCCTCAGGTTTAATCATATCGAGCAAAAGGCGAACCAAAGTTGCCCTTGTGGTACTATGTGCACAAAGGTTCAACAGAAGTCAATTTAGAAGACCTTTCCCAAGAGGCTAACATAATAGAAATAAAAAAAAAAAATCAACAGGTTAGCAGAACAAACTTTAAAAAAATATCTAAAAATAAAAAAAATTGGCATTCTGCACTCTGAACAATAGACATTTTTATACACAAATTTATAAATTTTAAGAGAAACATATCCTTAATGTTACTGGACCTTTTGTGTGAAACAACAAAGAAAGCCATTTTAAAAGTTAATTCATTCTTTGGAAAATTTATGGATGTAAGAACCAGGCTATTAATCTTCTAGAAGTAATCAAAAAACTAAAATTTAGAATTAATTGAAACTACAAATCAAGTAATTCTAAGCCATTTTGCCAAGTTAAAAGAACATGTATGCAATAAAAAGTTCAACTTTTCCCAAATAGCAAGGATGCAAGATTAGTTCCCAGTGAAACATGATATATATAGACCATAAATTACCTGTGCCAACCTTAGGAGGCGAGATCAAAGCTTTCAATGCATTTGCATCCAAAAGTGGCTTGCCTTCCATTTCCTTACCTCCATGCTATCTGCAATAGTAGAAGTAGCCCTCCTTCCAATTGTAACTCCACTCCCCTGTCCATCACTGTCTGCCTATCAAACCCCAAACCTTCTACCACTACTTAGCCTGTGGTTGCTACCAAACAGGCTGCGAGCCTGATAGTGACTCATTGCTCGGTCCCTTAGCATTTGGGCTTCGGCAAGTAATGGAGAAGGTAATGCTGATAATACTGCTTCTGAAGATGTCAAAAGCACCTGGAACAAAAGCAATCACAAAATGGTTATCATAACTCAAGAAATAATTGAAGGCTAAATTAAAAAGCACAAACCTCTTCACGCAAATCAGCAGGAAAAGTCGCAATTATTGAAGCATTATCCATGTCAACAGGCTTCCTTCAGCCTGCTGTGCAATCCGCTGTGCCCTTTGTTGTGCCAAAACCTCTGCTTGGATGTCTGGAGGAAGGGCAGCCAGAAATTCAGGATCAATATCATCAACAGAAGGTGGAGCATAAGTTGGAGGTTGAACAGACTGAGCCTGCTGGGAAGCTAGAACTTCTGCTCGTAAATCTTCGGGTAAAGCCTCCAGGAAGGTTGGATCAATTGCGTTTGTAGCAGGAGCCCCATTATCTAAACCAGTCTGGTCAGCCTGGGCAGCATCCCGAGCAACCAATGTCTCTTGCGACTGGATGATGGCTCGTCGGCACCTCGTTCAGAAGCAAGCGTGGATTGCTCGAGCTGATTTCCATCAGCATCAGCACCATTCATTTCAACATCAGCATTCACATGATCCACATTAGGCATCGCTGAAGCAGAATCAACCAACAGAGGATTATCGGACAGACCACCTATTGCGGATCCCACAGCCTGAATAGGCACTTCATTGAGACTTGCAGGTACTTCAGGGACCCCTTCATAATGCAAAGCAGCATGTTGTTCTGCAGATGAGTTGGCAAGCTCCGGCATTCTCTCAACTTGATCACATGCAGTGCCA
Source organism: Populus x sibirica (assembly GCA_019202695.1). Classification (NCBI taxonomy): domain Eukaryota; kingdom Viridiplantae; phylum Streptophyta; class Magnoliopsida; order Malpighiales; family Salicaceae; genus Populus; species Populus x sibirica. The sequence continues at coordinate 390,034 of JAGMVL010001232.1, read as the reverse complement.
TCACCATCTCCAATTTCCATGTTATCAAGACCATTTGGTGTACTATTCAGAGAAATTGGTTGAACTAACATAGGCTCATCCACCTGTGGACCTTCACCCTGCACCACTGAATGAAGGCCGAGGATCAACCTGCTCGTTGCAAGGAACGGTTTCAACTGTTGGATTAGGCTGATAGCGGGTATCTTCATTGCCATTTTCTTGATGAACTTCAAGTTGCTGGTTGCTGGTGTTATCGCCATCCACCACAACTTGACCATCATTGGATAGAGGATCAGATGGTTGGATTCTCCTGCCTCCTGAATTCTGGAACTGCCTCTCAGTGGGAACATTGGTTGCAGGTACACTGCACAGCTGTGACAGGAACTGTTCCTCTATTGCTTGTGCGATTGCAGCTGCTTGGGCACCTGCTTGCGGCTGACCATCATCTGTCCACCTGCCATCACCAGGCCCTCTTAGTCCCTGTGTATGCAACGAGTCCATACCTACAGAATAATCAGACAAAGGTGGGGGTGCTGCACTACCCGAACGATCAACAAATATACTACTAGGTACATGTTCATATGGAAGAACAGGAGCATCAATGTAAAAATGAGCTACATCAAAGCTCCCAGATGACAAAGCTTCTAAATCCCTGGATGAATGCCCACCTGATGACCACATAGAAACCAGATCCCCTGACTGGGATGGCCTTAACAGAAGAGGATGTTGAAATCCGTTTACTTCTGTGACAGAACGCTCAAAGGAAGACCTGCCACTCCGACGCCGACGGTCAAAACCCAAAGGCCTGCGAAGACCAAAAGATCATCCACATTCACCCCTTCAAATGGCTCGGCAGCAACATCAATGAGACCACCTGAAGCTCCAGGCTGACCAAGTACCTGCAAATGATCTAACCCATCAAGGGCCTCCCTCCACCTTACCTCTATAACACGATTCTCATGAAAATCATCATCTTCTTCGTCAATCATCTCATCATTATAGTCATCTCCCAAGCCAGTATCATCATGATCTTCCACATCAGTGTCAGCAAGAGACATCATGCCAGCACCATCTTCAGCAATATCCTCATGCGTCCTCTCCCCTCGTCCTCGTCCTCGTCCTCATCCTCATCACCATCATCTCCCATGTCATCATCCTCATCACCCATATCATCATCAGCCCTGTTCTCAACATGAAAAGTCATCTCAATTTGGCCAGTGTTGTGTAACACACCACCTTCTTCCATTTCTTCACGCATGAAATCCAGTCCAACCTCCATTGATGGGTTGGTTGCCATTGTGTCTTCCGATTCTAACCTCCATGTCTTGCTCTGCTGACTCATTTTGAGGTACAGCATGATTACCCTCAACATGAGTAGTTCCTTCTTGTTGCTGAATGTCAGTCCCCTCCTCATCTGGGACTTCCTGTGTGCCCCCCACATTCTGATTATGCTCTACGGTCTCTGCAGCTGACGCAGCTGTCTGTTCATCGTGCCTGCCAATTGACCCTGTAGTTTTCTTCCTGTTCAGACCCTCAGATTTAAGAACTTGCTCACTAGCATTGGCAGCCCTTGACAGGCTTTCCAAAGCCTTCAGTAGAAGATTAACAATTTTAGGAGCATCAGGATGGTCCAAATCAATTGCTTGAAGAATGCCGGTGAGAGACTGCACCATTCCTCCATCTATCATGCTTTTTGCTATATCCGGTGAACATCCAGAACCAGGTAAGTGGCTGGAGGATGCATTTTTAGACAAAATTGAATATACCTAAATCAGAAAAAGCAAAAACTTTTTTATCAGGTAACAAAATGTTTTTATGTGAATTGCTCTCCAAGTTTGAGAATGAGGACATAGCTTTCACAAGTTCATTAATTACTCGCCTCCTCCCTTCACCGGATCGACCGTACAAAACCACCAGGAACCAAGAAGCTTTTTCAGACAATTTGTCTCTCCATTCATCAGGTCCTGCAGATTTATCTGTAGCTATTGGAAGCAGCTGGTGTAAGATGTGATGAATTATCCCACCAAGCCCTGAACTACCTGTTTGATTAGATCCCCGCAAATGACACAATTCCAAGTCCGTCTGAGTATGACCCCAACAGCGTGCACATACATAAGAAGAATATCACTCAACAACTTGAGAACAAAATTCACCTTCGCCAGTCCAGCAGATATTTCAGATTCAGACTCCGTTTTCTTTGCCTCGTCAACTTTGGATTTTCCCTTTAACTTGGTAGCAGGTTCATCCACATCCATAGAATTCAAGTCACCAACACAACCTTCCTGACTTTTTTGCAAAGGGTATTTCAGAACTATATCAAGAAGCTGATCAATTACTTGAGTAAGATTGGCTGGGATCTTTTTATGGCCTTTGGCACATTTACCAGAACCATCATGCATCTTACTCTCAGAAATCCGGACAGATTCTTCAGCACCTGAAGCTTTTGATTTGTCCTTTTCCTTCTCTTTTTCCTTTGATAACACCACAAAAGTCCTCCCTCCTGATGATTCCAACTGACAAACTGCAGCAGCAGCTTTCATAAAAACCACAGGATCTCTGGAGATAACAGGTGCCATAGACGTCAAAAATGTCCTAGGGGAAAAACGCCCAGCATGGCGATTTCCACTCAAAGTTTGCCGTATCTCCAATTCCATAGCAGTTTGCAGGGTTTGAGGATCTTCAAGGAGGTGTCGAACGATAGCAGATGCAACAGTTTGGTATCCAGGGAAGAAGCAACTTCTTGGAAGATTAAAGAGAGCAGTTAACCCTCCATTTTCAAGAAATTGCAATGCTAAAACATGAGTTTTTGTCAAGCGAGCACATAACTGCAGAATAGCCTGCATGATCACAGCAGGAACATGCTGTTTCATCAAGTCACAAACAACAAGTAATACTTTATGACTCTCTTCAATAGTCAGGTAACCAGTGGACTTCCCCAATATTTTCTCAAGTGCCGTGCCAGATTCTTTCTCGGGGAAGTCTGAAGTCACCTTTTCTTCTGTGCCTGATGCCGGAACTGATGAGTCAGGTGGAGATACTGTCTGGGTTCCTCCCATGGTTTCAGAGGAGATTCGGGGCCTGGATTGCAACATGTTATCCAAGATGAGCAGTAAAGCACTTATGCATTTTGGGACAAGAATCTCACTCCCTGATGCATTACTAGCCTTGAAATTCATCAAGACATCTGTTGCAGCAGCAACAATACCATTTTGTGCAGCAATTTCTCGAACAGTTCCATCCTCAAAAGGAGCAATGCTAAAATATGTGATATCATACACAATGCACTGGAATCCTTTGAAAAATCCAACGGGCAAAGCTTTAGTTGCTCAATGAGATAAGATGCCACCTTTAGACGATCCTCTCCTTTGTTCCGATTGCAAAGGGTCACAAGCAAATCTGTCAACGAGAATGCCATCGTATCACTACTCTGGAACAGCTTCACGGATGCAGCAAGAATATCTTCAATGGGAGGCACCTTCATTTGTCCTTCTTCTGTCAAGGCATCTATAGACTTATCCACATTGCCAACTTTCGATCCTTCTGATGAACTTCCTAGTGACAGCGCAAGTGCCCGAGCCAACTCATCATCATCCTGCACAGGATCCTCAGCATGACTAAACAGCCACTCCATAGCCATTTCAACACTATTTGTTTCCACCCGTCTCAATGCCTCTTCAGCTCTTGCTCTTGTAAAGCCCATCTCAACAATTGTTGCAATTGTATTTTCATCAGGTGGTGGGGGCATGAACCTTTGGTTTGTACTTCCTGCAATGCCACCGCGACTCCTTTTGACATCTCCAACACCAGAGTATATGTGTGTAACAAGTGATACAATAGAAGCAATGAAGCCAGCACTGCAACTTGGAAACATTTGGTGGTTCCAGACAGGTAATATGACATCCAGAACCTGAGACTGCAGCATGCGAACAAAGACTTCAGGGTCCTTAGGAACAGGAAATAGCCCAATTGACAAACCAACTGCAACAGGCTGAACAAGTAGCTGAGCTTGGGATGCAGAGGTTGAAGATAAAAGTAGAGAGGAGTTTACAAAATACTCGAGTGCACGGCAGTAGCTGTGTAAAGTGTCAAGTAGCCATGTACTGTGAGACAAATTATTTCCTTCACCTGCCTTCTCTTGGTCAACTGAGGGTGTAGGAAAAGGGTAAGGTAGTGTCCATAACAGTTGACTTGTAGCTTCAAATGTGGTGAGCAGCTCCCTAAAGGTTCCATGTACATAAAAATTATTGACCATTGCTGCATAACAAGTACGCCTCCTGCTGTCAAATGTGAGGGCTGCCATATCATCAACTACCTTTCCAAGATATCGGCACTTAACTGACAGTGATGTATCAAGTCCAGTAGTAGAATACCCAGAGAAAATGAGAGCTTCAAGAAATATTTTAGCCAAGGTGGTTCCCAATGTCTTTGAAGCTGCACTCAACGATCCTACATCAGCCCTTCGACGGTTTGGTAATGTAAATCCCTTCACAAGGGCAGAGAAGAAAGTACGTAATATAGAAGCCAGCTTGTTAAGAATCTCATCAGGAGTTCTCCTTTTCAACTTCGGCAAAGATGTCTCTGGTTCATCTGATGGGATCTCAGAGTCAACACTTAAAGCATCCAAGTGCCGACCAGTCCTCCCGCCGCGTATGCGTGCCAAGCCATGTCGACTACGACGATGCAAGCCTTCACCTGAACGAATGACTGAGAGAAATTCACGTTCACCACCCCAAAGGGACTGAGAACCATTCCTAATAGAAACAGGGTTCATGTATCTCACTACTGGAACATTTGCATCATCGTCACTTTCTCTTCCAACACCATTTGATGAAGACACATCTGCACTCTCAGTCTCTTGTTCGGCACATCTCTTTTCGTCTACTTTGGAGTCATTATACAGAGAAACTTGCCAAACTATTTCCCGGTATGCATTCCCAAGATCCTTCAACACGTCAGCATCTGCAGTGCCCAATTCAGAGACAACAGTACTATTCCCCTTCAACAGAAAATTGGAGAGAGAAAGGATACCCTCAAGGCTGGAAAGATATCTCAGAACCTTAGCTTGATTAGCAGATTCAACGACAGCAAGATGAGCCCCTCCAATTGAAACTAATAGTTCATTTGTTGATTTCAAATGTTCTCTCAAGAAGGCACATACTGACCTGGCCAAGGAAGCAGAATGCTGTGGTGAGAAGTTCTTAAATGCAACAGATATGATCTGACCAATCGGTGTTGAAAGAGGCATTAGGGGCAAAGTAAATAACTGCAGAACAGCATCAATTCCCTTCTTCTCAACAAAAATACGACATGTGTCAGAATTCTGAAGAATTGTTTCAAGAAGACGAGCAACATTGCTTAAACATTCAGGAAAGAGTGACTCAACATTTGCTACAGAGGCATCAGATGACTGCTCAGTGGTCTGCTCCAAGGTCTCCATCCTGAAAGATTCCCTATCATCTGACAGAACCGGGCTCCTTTCTTCAGCGTCAGTTTCCATTGGAACAGGAGCAGAACAAGATGGATCAGTGGGCGAGTAAGAAGCATCAACCCCAGACCCAATTTTTGAAATGGCATTTAGTATCTCAATCACCATATCCACTCCAGGTCCTCTTAATGAGGAAGCATGGCGCATGAGTTCATCCAGTCCACTAGACAGGGACCCTGGTGCCTCACCAAAAAGGGCACGCAAATATGTTTTAGATGTAAATATTTTCACAAAGCACCTCAGAGCATTCCGATCTTTTACAGCCTGAAGACCATTATTATTCAGGCACAGGGCATCCAAACACTGAGGTATACACATTATGGCTTCTGAAGAGCATAGAACACCATCCATTATAGCATCCAAAAATGCAGAAGGAAGACCGGCTGCATCTAAGATAGGAAAACACGTAGGATCTTTGTGAATTAGATCACTCATGACGGTGGCTGCAAGTGAAAACACCCCTCCACCAAAATCTTTCGCTCTTCTAAAGATTATACATAGGCACTGGGGCAACAAACTCTCTTCAGATCCATAAATACGAGAAGTATTCCCGGAAGCATATGTTCCAAGGGATATAGCCCGTAGCAAAGCTTTCATCAGTAAACGTCGATGATATGCAACTAATGCTTCAGAATACAGCGGGAGCATGCTATCTAACTCTGAGGAAGCACTTGCAACTACTCGCAAATTCCTCGCCCTCAAATCAGAATCTTCACCTTGTTGCTTTGAACAATTTTCAATATGAGACACTTCTACCTTCAGTCGAGAGATAGTATCATCCAAACCACCCAACTCTCTGAATAATGCTGCTGCAGGATTACTGTAATCCATGAATGCCTCTAGAATATGCACGGCTGTAGCTACCAAATGCAAATGCTGAGGGTCTGTATCCTTGAGGAGGGGTAGAAGAGTAGGAATAAACCCTGCCTCACGCATGGCTGAGCAACCTGATGATGATGACACCAGAACAGTGACAAGAGATAGTAGAGCCTCAGAAAAAACAACAGACCACTTAGATGTATCACTGATAACAGAATCAATGGTTTTCTGCATGAGGCTGGACAGGATACCACGGTGCCCACCAGATGTGACAGCAGCCAAGACAGTTGACTGGCGGGGCCGATCTTGAGAAAGGGCAACCAATGATAACAGACAAAGAATTCGAATTTTCTCAGGGACTTCATCTTCATAGCTCAAAAGTGAAACTAATTCATTGATGAACTCAGGCTCAGAGTTAAAGAAAGAAACTAGATCATCAGCATCACTGCTTGCTTGAACAAGAACAATAAAAGCATACAAACGAATGCATGTGTACTGCTGTCGACAAGCCAAAGAGCCAAAAGCCCTTGCAAACCGCAATCTCGTCAACAAAGAAAATCTTAAGCTGGGAGGTACTTTATACTCTACAACTAACTTATTCAGAAGCTCTAAATCCGTCTCTGGGCAAGCATTGACATTAGGTAGATGGATAATTTGTAAGCCCTGAGTTGACCGTTCTGTGGCACTGACCTGACTTGACAACTCATCCAATGCATAGAACTCAAAATGGAGGGTGCAGCCTAGCTCATAAGCAACAGGGTCACACCCATTTTGTGCAGTAGATGCAATCAATCCAAGACCCTCATCCTTTCCACCCCAGCCTTGTGCAAGAGAAAATAACTTTGTATTCAAAGACGTATCTCTAATGGAATATCTTCCGAGAGTCTTCTTCAAAAAAGCTGCCAGAGTCTGTAGGCAAGCCTCTAGTACATCCGCATCAGTGGAAGCAAGAAGGTTAGAAAGATGCTGCTGCGAGGAAATAGAGAACCAAAACTTTTAGAAATGTGATGGTGAAAAAAGACAAAGGTCAAAGAAGAGCGCCCATACTGATGTTTATCACCACTAAAAACATATACAACAGACACAGCATAGAGACTAAAGCCTAACTGATAAAACAAAAGTAATGCCAATACGCACAACGCATTTTGTATAGGAACAACAATACCTCATAAGAACTATAAAAGTGCTTATTTGTGCAGTTCTCTAAAATTATTCTGATAACACAGAGAATTTGAAGAACAGCTTCTCTTGGAAAGGGAGGATCAGATTCCAAAAAGTTGTCCTCAACCTGCAAGTCTCTTCTTGGCTTTATGTGCTTCTCAAAATATGAATCGAAATGATTAAAAAGATCAACCCAGTGATGAAAATCTCCCTGCATCATCATGAAATAGAGTAGATCAAACCAAATCCACAAAAGCAATCATTATTCTTTGCAAGAAAAAGGCTGTAAAGTTACCTTATCGAACTCCCAAACAAAACCTTTTAGGGGCTCTTCTATATTCTCAAGTGGAGTAGTAGTAACATTGTTGATGAAGGACTTAATTTTGGGAGGCTGATACAAATCAAAGGACACAAAGTTATATAACACTGTGAAAACAGTATGGGAAATCAAACTCAAACAAAATTTTAATGTACAGACACAAAGGAAGCTGGACTTGCAAACCAACAAATTTACTTTTCCATACAAGAGAGATGAAATTCTCTAGAAAGAAACAATTCAAATTTAGCAACCACATACAGTAAGTAAACAGATTTTAGTGATTGAGTTGACAATGTACCATGATGCTGGTACATATTGTGATATGACTCGACTGCTGAAGGGAACACACTAACTTAAAAAATTTAACTGAAAAGAGTACTCCAGCTATCATATTCTAACACTATTATCCACCTTCCTCATATAGGTCTTCAACAAGTAATTCATCTTTCCAGACTAAAATGCTCGTAACTTACAACATTTTGCACAAAAATTTGAAGAGAAAAAAAATTAAAGTGCGTCTTAAATTCAACTGCAAGGGACATACAAATGCCTATCATTTTAGTAGTTACCCCCATTTAACCCAAAAAAGCACTCGGGTAACCAACTTTTCCCAATTAAGTTTTCTTTAAAGTAATTGTAAGTTCATTCTTTTTAATACCGAATTTAAAACATAAAAAGAGGATGAGGAAAAACAAGGCAAATCGAGTTCCTCAGCTATATCCATCATTTAACAGCTGTTATAAAGAATTCGAAACCGGAACCCTTTCAAATAATAATAACCAAACGAACAAAAACCAACACACAGGCACAAGCATAAAGTTATTGGTCTCAAATAAATTTCAATCATTACCCAAAAATCATAGCATAAAATTCTACTGCTTAGAAGCCAATTACTCTAAAGTCAAGTTCTGACCAATCAATAGCATAGAAACCATAACTATACTCCATAACAAAATCAAATTAAAAATAAATACATGAATCGATAAAATAAATGGTGAAACAAAACACTGACTGACCACTTCTGAAGACCTCCTCCTCTTAAGCTTCGTCATGATTCAGACAAGCATTTGCACGGGGCGACCGATCAAGAATTGATCAATTCTCTATAATCGAGGATCGATCGAGCAGCTTTCTCCAAAATTGAAGAAAAACAAAAGCTAGGGCTGTCTTCTATTCACTCACTATTCAAAATGATCGGATCCCAAAATTACCTATAGAGAGAGAGATTATTATTTGATTTTGGGAATGAAATTGAGTTTCCGATAGAAGACTAGGGTTTTATGTGAGATCGCATGCGTATAGAATTTGCAAGTATTATTATCGGATAGAAAGATAGAGAGGGTTTGAGGTTTTCATATAGAGAAGAGGAGAGAGAAGTAGAGAAGGATACTAACTAGGAGAAGAAAGCTAAAAAGAAAAAGGGTGTTGCTTTCTATTTTCTTTTTCTTTTTCTTTTTCTTTTTTTAATCCATACATTAATTAACAGGAACAATGACCTTTATTAACAAAAAAGAAATTATGTATTTTAGTGTGTACTGTGTACTACTTTGCGTGCAAGTAATTTTATCTTAGTAACTAGAAATTTACAGATATCTATAATTAGAAAAAAAAAATTAAAGTGGAGATATTTTTTAATTTTTAATGAATGATAAATTTTATGTTCTTTTATATTTTTATATTTATTTTTTTTCAAAGTAAATCCTAATGAGTAATTAATAGAATACTACAAATTACTACATTATATAATTTTTTGTTTGCATGTTATGTTCCGAGGATTAAAAATGTTTTAAACAAAAAACATTACAAATAAATTTTTTTAGTATTATTATTAAATATTAAAGTACAGTGTTTTAAATTATTTTTTTCCACTAAAATAAACTTTTTTTTATTAAAGTATATCTTGTTTACCTTTGCAAATTTAATAAAATCATGATTAAAATTTATTTAAAATTTTTAAGAAAAAAACAATTTAAATTGAATTTTCATGAACAACTTATTATTATTATTATATAAATAATAATTAGAAAAACAATTATAATAGTATTTATTAAACCAAGTAAAAAATGAACAGTGAGTAAATATATCTAAAAGGAAAAGAAAAAAAATATAACAAAGAGTCACGTTTAATATCTAGCCCATTAGTTTAAACGCTTAACATTCTGTTTATTTTTACGTTTTAAAAGTATTTTTTTAAAAAAATAAAATTATTTTATTTTTTTTGTTTTAAATTAATATTTTTTTAGTGTTTTCAAATTATTTTGATGCACTAATATCAAAAATAATTTAAAAAAAATATATTATTTTAATGTATTTCTAAATAAAAAGCATTTTGATAAGTAATCGTAACTACACTCTTAAACATGTCTACCATGCTCGCCTCCTAGCCTTTCTTTATTATTTTAAATTTTTTTAAAAAAAAAAAAAAAAGACAAATAGCAAGTCGTTTATTACAATATAGAAAATATTGGTGCCCTTAGTGCTAGAACCTGCGACTTCTGTTATGTCTCGTCTGCTAATCAATTGAGTTACGACACTAAATTATAAAGCATCATAAGAAATCCTATTTCTCATAGAGTGTTTAGGTAACTATATCATTAGCCCACACTACGGGTCAGATTCTTTTAACTTTAAAAAAAATATTCAAGTCTAACGTATTTTTTAATAAAAACAATTAATCATGAAATAAAAATATAATACATATTAGATGATATATTTTTTAAATATTAATACGGTAACATATTATATGAGATTTTTTTAAAATAATAAAACAGCAACATATTGAATCATCTAGAGTTATTGTCAAATCTTTGATTTAGATCATAAAACTGTGATAACCTTATAAAAAGCAAATCAAAATAAATTATGAGTGTTAATTGCTAACCAATTCAATATTAAAGGATAAAATTGAAAACAAAAATATTAAATTAAAAAAGAATAAAAAAATTACTTGGGTCAATCTAAGTTAACCCGATAAACCTGCAACCTATATTATGATATCAAGATAACCTCGTGAAAAACAAATTAAGAAAAAAATACAAAACCTAATTTCATATTAACTCAATATTTAAGGATGAAATCAAGAAAAAATCAATTAAAAAAAATAATAATTCAAATCAACTCGGACTAACCTGTTAAACCTGCAATCTAGATCATAAGACAAGGATAAATTCATAAAAATAAAATAATTTTTTTTTACAAAACTCTATTTCTAACAGATGCGATGTTGAAGGTTGAAATCGAGAAAAACAAAAAAAAAATCCCTGAGACTAGGATAACTCCATAGTTAGCAAATAGAAAAAAAATTATGAAGCCTAATTACCAAATAACCTAACGATAAAATTGAAAAAAAAAACTAAATGCCATAAAGAAGATTGAGTTATTGGAGGATAAAATTATATATATAAAAAATTAAAAATAACCCAAAAAATAATTTGATTCAATCTGTCAAACTTGTAATCCGAGTAATAAGATTGAAATAACCGCATAGAAAACAAGTTAAAAAATTATAAAGCACAATTTCCAACAAATCAAGGTTGAAGGATAAAATCAGGAAAAAAAATCAATTAAAAAGATAGCAAAATAAATAATTCAAGTCAACTTGGGATAACTTATTAAATTGACGATCTGAATCATAAGATCGAGATAAACTCATAAAAATCAAATAAAAAATCATGAAACCCCACTTCCGATAGATATAATGTTAATGGTTAAAATTAAGAGGAAAAAAAAACTAAATCTATAAGACCGATATTTAACCCAACAAAAAATATTATGAAGCATGATTCCTAAAACAACTTAATATTAAAGAATAAAATTTAAAAAAAAAAGCTAAAAAAAAAGGTTGTTGAAGGATGAAACTAAAAAAAAAAACACCGTAACACTATTCTAATGAATAACATTTTATGAGTGTAGCCATAATGATTTAACTACACCCTTTAGTATTTTACTAGTTTTGTGACCCACACCCCGCGCCCCGTCGCGAGTCAAATATTTTTATTTTCCATAAAAATATTTCTACATGCAATTTTTTTCAACGTATTTTTGTAGTTAAAAAATTTAAGTGCAAATCAAAATGTTTATGAACATATGTAATCAAATAAACTAAGATCTATGTACGCTAATAAATAAATAAAAAATCATTAATAACACCTAAAAATAAAACTTGAAAAACTAAAAGATAGATGTAAATTAAGATATTTTATTTCGCAAGACGGAACATTTATCCAATCATGTTTGCTAATTCTTGTTTATTAAAATATTTTTTTATTTAATCAAACAATAATAAAAATAAACAAACATATTAAATTGATTGAATAAAATAATAATAAAAAAAGAATAATATGCAAGGCTACACATATTAGAAATATCATCTGAAAATAAATATTTTTTATTTCTAAAAATATAGTTCACCTATACAAAAGACTAAAAAAAATCATAGATAAATAAGAAAAATCTCTTTGAAAATTAAACGTATAACAAAAAAATCATCATCATTTAAAAGAGACTCTCTAAACAAAATAAAAGAGAGAATGAGTATTAATGTAAATATATTTAAGTTTTAAAAAATAAAAAAGAAGCATTAATTGAAATAAAAAATTAGAAAAATAAAAGGCTAGAGGCTATTGGGCCTGGTAAGCCAGGCTAACCCGTCTGGTTGTTTTCCCTGGATTTTGGCCACTATGGTGGCTGGAAAATTAGGATATATGTTATTTTGATCAAAAAATCTATTTTTCAACACGTTTTTGACCCAGAATACCTTAGAAATCATGATAAACCTATTCATAGTCTTAAATAATCGTCCCAAAAACCGAACTCAACTCGAAACTAAAAATAAACCCGATCTCAAATCTGCTTTTTTTTTTTTACAAACTTTTAAGGTCCACAAACACCTAATATGAACTCTTATCATTATATGAAACAATTTGACATAAATATTGTCCATTTTGGTGTCCTAAATTGGTGTCAACGACATGTTCTCTCTCTACTGCCGAAATCTAGCAATCTCTCTCTCCTCTCTCAACCAGGGACCAAAAAATAACAAAAATAGACTTTTATACCAAAAAAGAATTGGAAAAATTTTGAGGGACCAAAATTGTATAATTTGCATGATTTTTTAAGTTAGAGGACAAAAGTGCATCTTTTTCTGAAACTTATAGCTTGCCACTCATGTTTGCCACATTTTTCATTTCGATCCCTCCTCTTCCAATTCTACTATTTCATAAGAATTTAAAATCAATTGCTCTTTAATTAGGACAAAATCATTTTAAAAAAAAAAGTATGATCAAATTGAAAAAAAAAAACAAAATTTTGCATGGTCCATCCACAGTAAAATATGAGAGGATGAACAGTAAAGAGTGCATAGTGAAAATCCTACACCATTTAAATTACAGGTTATTAATTAATAATTTAGTATTTTTATGCTTTTGAAACACAACTACTTTTAGTTTTTTTAAAAATAAATAAATTGATGTTTAATTAATATCCACCCTGTTTTAAAACCAAAGCAAGTATATATTGTTTAGCTTTTAAAATAAAATAGAGTATCTTTACTTTTTGATTCAAAAGCATAACTATTCATGGTGGGATCAAATTTTTTTATACTAAAATGACAATTTTATTCATTATTTTGAAATACACATTTGATGCTAGTCCTTACACAATTCTATTTTCAAAATAATATTTTATGTAATTTATTTTATAATTTTTTTTAATCTTTTCAAATTTAAGAATTACCCTCACAAAAAATATAAACGCACAAGTCATGTAAGTTAAAAAGTTATAAATAATTTAAAAATATATTTTTAAAAATATTTTTAGGATATCATAATCTTTATTAGTTATTTTATATGTTAGAACCACAATAATAAAATTTAACCAAATACTATTTAGCTACTTTAAAAATTTACAAGCACAATATAGCAATCAATTACCAAACATTGCTTTTACCCCGAAACACAACATTAAAGAACACAACACAACCACACCAAATAGACCTATGGTTACTTTTATAAAAGTAGAGAAAAAGCACCATTTGTTAAAATAAATATAGAGATACAATATAAAATCTAAAAATGAATTTTAGTTTTAAGTAGTTGATAATATTATAGCAAAAGGTATAAGTTAATTTAAATTTTATTCCTTGTTGTTATACTAAAAATTTAAAGAGGAAAATTTATTCAAGTTGGTAGATTCATAGCCTTTTTATATTTAATTAGAAAAATCATTAGGTTAACCTGAAAAAAAAAGGGTTGGATGGGTAAGATCATGACTTGAATTCATATATATATTTTTTTTTTATCATTATTTATGTTATCAAATCATTTTATTTTATTTTGGATATAACTGTATTATTTTAAGTAAAATTTTTAATTTTCAAGGTGTATTAGAAATGAAAATGAGGTTTCAAAATATATAGGAGTAGGGCTTTACCTCTTTAGGTTTATTAGGCGTAGATGTGACATTTTAGGTTTCAAAAAGAGAGATTGCCCCTTAAAATTTGCATGGGATGCCTTGAAATTTGATCAATTTTGAAAGTTTTTTGAATGAATTTGCCTTAATAATTGATGAAAATAAAATTCTAAATATTACTTTCATAGAAACATTTATTAATTTCAAAACAACAATAAGATATAGAAAAAAGTACAATTCATTAAAAGATGCAATGTAGTCCTAAAACATACAAAAAAATAACAAAAATTTAAATATGTATAACAAGAGTAATATAACTGTATTTGTGAGGTTCGAGCACCTATTTTCTAATAGTCATGATTTCTTTTGTTCACTTCATCGAAGGCCAAACCGCACCTCTCTATTCATACATCAATTACATGATCTGCTTAACATCATGCTTTGGTTGTTCTCTTCATATGACCCTAAATGTTTTTATGATAATGTTGTATTCACTATTGTTCTCTTCAAATAATAACCATCCATGTTGAATCAAATTGTTGATTTGTTTCTTAAACCCCTAATAATAATTAATGGAATGACCCATGGCTCCTTCATGATATTCACATATAGCATTTTTGTTATATTATTTAAGAAAAAGGTAGTTAGATTGGGTTTTAAGGTCGAGGTATTATCTAACAAGCATTCATAAAGTGCTAATAAATATTAATGAGTTGAACTCAGAAGGAAGATGGTTGTTCATGGTATTTACTTTTATGGCCATTTCCTTGAATGTCATTAACTGGTGGATTTGTTTCAGATGGTGGAATCCTTTCATCCTAGATTTTCCTCTTTTTTTTAGAGTTCATTTGGCTTTTTTTCTATTACTACCATATCTTAGAATTGCTTTGAAGTATTGCAAATCATGTATTTAAAATATTGATCCTTAAAGGTGTTCATAAAGATGAAGACCATTCCTTTTTAGAAAGAAAGAAATTAACTTGAATGACGATTCCTCGCATCTTTGAACATATTCTTTAACAATTTCATTAGCTATTTTCTCTATTCTTTGAAAGATTATTCGGTCATATACCAATTCTAGATTTAGTTGGTATTGTTTGATAAAAGCTTCGACCAAATAACTCCATTTCTTGATTTTGGTTATATCAAGACTCGTGTACCAACTACAAGCAGGTTTGTTCAAGCTTTCATGAAAATAATGGATTAAAATCTTCTTGTTATAGACTACTGCAACCATTTTATTACAATACCCCTATGGATATGGTATGAGACATTATGTGCCACTATACTTAATAAACTTTAGCACCTTGAACTTTTTATTAATTATGATACTAGGCACGAGATATATTTTAACTACCTTTACTAGGTCATAAAAGTCTACTCTTTCTATTACTCAAAATCATTCCTCTATTTCAAACAATTTTTCGAGTTAAAGTCTTCTACCATCTTAATCTTCTAGGTTTCTTCAGTAGTACGGTCAATAGTTATAGCAGTCAAAGCTTATAATACTAGTAAAAAGCTCATAAATAGGCTTATGTATTGATCCCTAAACGAGACTCATTAACCTAATTGTTAAAATTAAAAAAAAAGTTATTTAAAGCATGTTCAGAAGAACATCAATACATAACCAATCAACTTAATTAAACTTTTTACCATTTGGGTTGTCATGAGGGGAAAAAAAATAAACAAAATGAAGTATGTCATTGTATATGCATATTATAAAAAGAAAGATTAGACATGAAAAAAGATATTTATTCCAAATAGGACATGGGTTTATACCTTTATGAAGTTGTTATTGCTACTACGAAAAGAGATGTTATTGTTTATAGATTTAGAGCCTCAAAACGATAAAGTTTGGAGTTTGGCCCTTACAAAAGTTTTAAATCTTATTCTCAACTTTCCAGGTCACTTAATTTTGCTTTATTCTAACTTTTATAACTCTATATACAGGCTAAAAACTTAAATAAGGTATGAGTTACAGTGGGTTTCTGGACAAATTTGGGCTTTTCTATTTCTTTTATATTTTGAGCTTTAAAACTATAGAACTGAGTTTTAGAATCTATATAAAAGTTTTATGCCTACATCTTATCATTCCATCAAGCTAAAGAATGTCTAAAACCAAGTCATTTAGCTCTAGTTAAAGTAAAAAACCAAATAATATTCTAGTATGACTAGATTAAATTATCTTTTTCAAATCAAATCTCCTTTAATATGTATCATCTCCCCTGTCTTTTTTAGCCCCTTTTCTCATTCTAGTTGGTGTTATTTTATAAGACCCAAAGAGGGACATATAATATCTCATTTAACTCTCTATCTTGGCTCTCACTTTTTCCACAAAATTCTCGGTCATGTAGCTCTTTTATCTTATTTGTTCTTGTATAATGTTTTGTAATAGGGAATAAGGTGTGAAAAAGATATCTTTTTATGGTTGTTTTAGAGAAAAATAACAACTAGCTTAGAGTGTCTTTTTGTTGTATTTTACAGTAGTAAAATGGCATAATAGCCATAATTTTAAAACTCGGCTCAGCCCAGCGGGTCGACCCGGGACCCGGCTGACCCGGGACTAAAACCGGGTCGGGTTGATGAAAAAACCGGTAAGGGAATTGGCACGAAAAAACTCGATCGACCTAATGGGTCGACCCGAGTAAACCCGGCTGTTTTTATATATATATATATATATCAGTTGTTTTTTGCTTTAGCAGAAAACCTAATCCCCGTCTCTCTTTGAAGTTCACCGCAGCCATATCAGTTGCAGATCAGTTTAAACCACACGCAAGCCATACCAGGTAAGTCCTCATCTCTCTCTCCTTCCAAAACCTAAAAAATAACACAGAACACAAAAGTAAAAGAAAACAAAACCTATTCTTCTGTTTCTGTCTCTAAAAACCCTTGCTTCTTCTATTATGCCTTCATAACAAGAATTGTAATACGCAGATCTAGTAATAAACCAAAAGAAGAAATAAAGCCCTAACTCTTAAAGACCTGGAATCAGTGTTTTAAAAACCCGGCCGGTCGGGTCGACCAGGACCCGCCGACCGGGGCTGGGACCGGTCCGGGTTGAGGCAAAACCCGCTCGGGGAATTGGCCCGGAAAACCCGTCGACCGGGGACCGGTCCACCCGGCCAAACCCGGGTGAGACCCGATCAATTTTTTTTTCACTGTCATTAAACGGGTTTTACTTAATCTGCTACCCACAAAACCCGAAACCCCTTTTTTTTTTCCCTGGTCTTGTAGGAAGATTCCAGCAAGGCAAAGCAACTGTCAAGTCAAGACAACACCTTTTTTCTCCTCTCTTTATTGTTTGCTCTCCACAAACAAATGGTCATTTGGGGTGGTTTAGGGTTTTGCAGAGAATATAATGGTGGTGCAGAGAGAGAGAAGAACAAAAGATAAACAAGAAATTAAGAAAACAAGAGTGGGGAGAGGCAATAATTAGGAGACCGACCGATGTGCGAGCAGCCGTGAGAGAGAACTAAAATGACCTTGTCGGTTGTTTAGCAAGAGTCCCACTGTCTCTCTCTCTCTCTCTGTTTTCAATCCCTAATTCTCATAACTGTTTTTTTAGTACAAAACCCACAAACCAACCTAACCTGTTCCTCGGATCGATGGGTTTCATGGGTTTGGATAGGGTGTTAGGAAACACAACTCTCCTAGGCATCTTTGTTTCTCTTTTCGCATAAAAATTTAAAATTTTAACACTTTTTTCATGGGTTTTTTTTTTGGGTTGACCCGGGTTAACCCAGGTCAACCCATCTGACCCGTGACCCGATCACTTGACCGGGTCGATGACCGGGTCGGGTTTCAAAACTATGCCTGGAATGGCTGAGTTAGGGCAACAAACTGTGGAATTCTCAATTCTCATAAGTTGAGCTGCCGAGGATTCATTTCTTTCTTTGAAAGAATTGGTGGACAAATCCAAATCCACCAAACAATATGATTCTGACAAGAAGATTAGTCTTTTGAAGTACTTGGTTCACACTCAACAGTCAATGTCCTTGCTAAATGGTGCCAACAGGTCAAGAAGATTTTTTTTTATTGGTTGGGTTTTTGTGTTAAAGAGTTAATATGTGTTTAACAGTTAAAGAGTTAATTTAATTCACGCCTCAGGAACGTATGCTTAGATTTTTTTTTGGTTAACCCGGGTCAACTCATCTGACCCGTGACCCGATCATTATACCGGGTCGACCACCGGGTTGGGTTTAAAAACTATGATAACAACTATACCTTTTTATGGTAGTATGACAACTAACTTAGAGAGTTTTTTTTGTAGTGATAGTGCAATTGGTTTTAGGATGAAATAAAGGTGTTCTTGGCTTGTTTTAATATTTGTAATAAGTTATCAAAATATTGTGGTTTTTTATAGCTAGGTGTATGAAATTTGTAACAAGAAATAAGGCTTGCAGGGCTTTTCTAATATAAAAAAAAATTATACAAAAATTGCATGGATTGCAATAATGTATCTTTTAACATGTTCATGCGGCATAAAAAAGATGCAAAAATTGAAGTTTTTGTTAGAATGGTAATTAGTTTAAAGATGTATTCTTTGTAGAATTTTCAGTAAAAAAAAAAGGTGTAAAATATGTTTTTTAGCATGTTCGTACAAGGTTTGCAGCAAGAAAAATGAAATAAAAAGGTGTGTTTTTATGTCTTTTGCATGTATAAACTTGGATTCTAATGTGTTTTTATGGATTGATTTTTCAGTAATTTCTATAGGTACGAAAGGTTAGTTTACAACCATGATTAATGTACGATATCAGAGAGTGAGAGGGACAATGTTTTGACTTGTTTTGATAAAAGAAAAAATGAACATGATAGAGCGAAGGGAAGGTTTTTTCATTTTTTTTGTGGATGTGAGAAAGAAAAAAAGAAAACATGGTCGTTTGTCTTTTTATTCTTCCATTTCTTTGGAATTTTTCAATGCTTAATGTTTTTTTTTAAAAAAAATTCATTAACATTAAAATAATAAACACAAAAGTTAGAAACTCATGAAATGACTGTGAATTAGTCAAATTACATCAGAAATGTATTTTCTTAGAAATTTTCATATTTTTGCATTTTTTCTATTTTAAAACAAAGTAGAAAAAAATGATCAAAACAAGAGGTAAAAATCAAGTTTCGACAATCTTTGCCACTATTGATATTTTCATCACATGTAGTGGTTTGTTCCTTGTTGTGTTAATTATTGGAGTTAAATCCTTTTTTTTTATGACTAGTTGATGCAACCTTTATTTTTTTATTACTAAACCAAAAAACATGCTAGTGTTATGTTGCTTATTTCCTTTGTTTAATCTCTTTAAGTGTTAGCCTAACATGTTAGATAAGTCAGTTTTGTTATTGTTAGTTGACATCCAATCTTACCTTAGCATTAGGTTTAGTCTTTATTTCTTCAACTCTAAGATGATTATTTTTTATAGATTTTTTAATTATCATTATGATAGCCTTATCTACCTTTTTAAAGATTTCTTCAATAATTTGTCTCATGTAACCTTTTAAAATGATGAAGGTGTTGGGGTAGGAACATTCTTTACTTATTTTACCAATGTTTTATGGTTGTTATGTGATTCCATCCTTAATAAAAAGTGAGCATTAATCATTATTATTAGTTTGAATAGGATTAAGTGCAACTTATCTAGTTTAAATCTATCTTATATGCTTTTTATTAGTGGATTGAATAGTGTTTGGGGCTATTTTATTGACCAATTTACTAGTTTATTTATCATCCAAAGCTTGTTTCTTTGTTAAAAAGTATGGTTCTTTCATTATCTTTCTTTACCGATATGTTTAAGCATTGCATTCTCCTAAAATACGACTTGAACCATAATCCTTATTTCTATATCTTTTCTAAATCTAGGAGATGTTGGTGATTTTATTTTGGCTTGTGTTTATGCTCCTTAGTATAAGTTATTCTCTTAAGTTTAAATGTGTTGGCCTATAACTGACTTATAACTTACTCAACTTTGTGCTCTAAGTCTTCACCATTTTGAAGGATATGTATTAGGTAAGGCACCTACAAGAGGTCTATATATATATATATATATATATATCATTCCAATAATGGTAATTGTGACTAGTCCTAGCCTCTATCATGATCAATTAGGCTATATCATTTATAATTGTTTTTCCCAATGAGTCTTTCTAACTTGAGGGCATCCATTATTGTTATTACTTTAGGGAATGAATTATTATCTACTTTTCATCTTTTTTTATCTATAAATAAAATGCGACTAACTTTTAATACTTCCTGAATCTTGTTTCTGACGACAACACAATTATTAGTGTCATGTCTTCATAATTCATGTCACTTGTAATGCTTTTTCTATTGATCTAATCAACAATAAAGAATGTATATTCCTAAAAAGCTTGATTTCCCCCATGTATGTTAACTAGTCAGGTTTCTTCAGCTTTTTTTATGTTAAAAGAGTATTTCTTGTTATCATCGACCACCTTTGTAACTTTTGCTTTTTTGTTACTAGGTTTGTTAGCTTATTAAAGCTATTTTAATGTAGTAATTTAAAAGGGTCTTCCTTAAGCATCGTGACTGATATAAGTTGTTATTAAACTCCTTATCGAAGCTTGATTAAGCAATTGAATAAGTGTTTGAGACATCATTCATATAACAAATTAGATAAATTCCCTTCAATGGCATATTTTTATCTTGTTTTATTATCTTTTTATAATGAATAACACCATCTATAATGGTGTATATTTCTTGGTGTTTGGTTCCTACAAACTTCTATATGATGTTTAATTGCATTGTTTTCAAAACTTTAAGCTTTTTTAATGTAGCAATTTCAAATAGTCTTCCTTGTTTAAGTTTTGTAACTTATATGAGTTATTGTTAAACTTCTTATTAAAGTCTGATTCAATTATTGAGTGAGTGTTTGAGATATCATTCATATAGCTAATTGGGTAAATCCCTATTAATGACTTATTTTCTTATTCTTTTATAATGATCAACATCATTTGTAAAGGTGTGTATGTCTTGGTGTTTGGTTCGCACAAACCTTTTCTTGATGTCCCACTGCTTCATTTTCAAAATAAGTTTAATGCACTCTTGCTCCATTATACTTGCACTACATATAGTGTTAGAGTTTTAAAATGAAAAGAAAATAGACTATTATAGATCCTGAATTGTCCCAGCTAAGTTAGCCAATGTCATCTCTAGCTCTATTTTATAGAAGTGCTCATGAAAACAAGTCTCCATCTCTTCTTAACTATTGATAAAGTTGGATGGAAACATAAAAAATAAATGAAAGGGTATTTTGATCAATGATGAACCAAGTAATCTTAACTTTACAAAGGGATTTGTTGTATAGTTACCATATTAGTTAGTGAATTTTTAACGATGAACTCTTTTATGGATTGGTTGTTTTCCTAGAGAACTATTTAAAACCATTAATTTTTACACCTTTATAAATCAATTACAACCTATCAACCCTTCCTGGACATGAATGATTATATGTAAATCTAGCAATTTGTCTAATTCGTAGCCTCATTTCCTATAAGTGCTAGGCTAGTTCAACCTTATTTATCTTTTTTCTAGCTTACTAATCGATAGTGGGGGTTGTTACACATGAGGATTAGGGCTCTCTTTTTATAAAATAGTTTGTGGGTCATTAAAGCCTTGTGACAAGTTGTTATAATTGGTAATAACGTTGTAAGGTTATGTAATTGCTTGTAGTTTCCTATACATTTATGAGATAACTAGTGTAATAGGCACAACTATGCCCAGGCTTAGTTATGGTTGTTGTAACGTCTGATATGTTGTATGTTATACCTTGAATAGAGCATTGTAGTTCCAAACACCCATGATAGAGAACTTGTGACTACAAAATTTATTAGGACTTACCCTTTAAGTTTAATAGCTTATTATATATTTAATTTAATTAATCAAATATGACATGTATGATACTATTAACCATTGTAATATTATTATAATAGGGTATGTTCATTGTGTTCTCCATCTCTATCTAGATGACCCTCATATCAACATTGAAGAGATTTAATGATGATAAAATGATGGCCCTTTAGAAGCAAGATAAATTTGTCCATCATATTTGGCAACATTAAGAAACTTAAATAAATAAAAAAACAATATTGGCCAAAAAGACTTATCGTAAAGCAATAGGAAAGGAAAGGATATTCATGTGTTCAAAAGGAATAAAAATGGGACATTCCTATTAAAAAACCTAAATAAGCCACCTAAATATAAAGACAACCATAACTTGTTGAAAACTTAATAATAGTTAAGAAAAACCTAATGATACTGTAAATGTTGATATTAATGATTATAATTGATGCTAATGATTTCTTAGATGAGGACATAATGGAAAAAGATACTAACACCCTTTTTAATGATAATGCATTTCCTTAAAAAAGAGAAATTAATGAATTTGCAATCTTGATGTAACAAATTGTCCAAAATTAATGAATTTGCAATCTTGATGTAACAAATTGATGGACAAAATGCAATATTAAAAGCACATGGATTAGAAAATCCTTTTAAAATAGAGATGACAAACCACAAAAATGTTGTATCAATGAACATAGTTTTTGCTCTTCCCTAGGCCTTTGAGGGCCAAGCTAGCCAATTGCTTTATCTCAATAATGGTTATGAATATAACATAGAAAAATATAGAAATTATCGAGATCATTCAGTTAGAACCGTCCCCAATGGGCGTAGCGTGATGGCAAAGGGCTTGAGATCTGCACAGTAGGTCTCGAGTTCGAGTCAGGGCGTGCACCTCTTGTAAGAGCCTGGGACATGGCCGGGGTTTTACTCACTCACCTGGGCCTACAAAGTGCGCTTTCGGGGGGTGGGGTTTCCTCGAATAAAAAAAAAATTCAGTTAGAACCTATAGTTATCCAATAACTCAATTTGGTGTTTTTTAAACCAATAATGGCTTTAACAGATAACTTTATTAACAAGGAAGATAAGTTTAAAGAACAAAACAATATGATAGTTGATGCTAATGATTTTCTAGATAAAGATACAATAAAAGTAGGAATTGCACCCTCCTTAAATGATAGTGCACACCTTAAAATAGGAAAAGTTAGTGAATTTGCAATGTTGATGCAATAATTAAATGAGCATAATGCAATAATAAAAGAAATTAGAATAGAAATTTATTTTGAAATAGAGATGAGAGACCATGATGATGTTGTATCAATAAACTTGGTTTTTATTTATTTATCTTTCCTGTGTATTTTAGGCCATACTTGAACAATTACCTTTTCTCGATAATGGTTGCAAAGATAACGTAAAAGAAAAGGTCTAAATTATTGAGATCGATTAGTTAGAACCTATGGTTGAACAACAACCAAGTTTGGTGTTTTTTAAGCCATAGTGGCTATGAGTCATAACCTCAGACCTCTATACATCACAATTAATTTTAATAGTGTACCTGTATAACGAGTCTTGGTCATTAATGGTGTAACACTCAATATTATGCCAATGACTTTGATGAGGGAAATTAGTCATAAAAAGGTTCACATGACTCCATCTGAAGTGGTCATATCAGATTTTACATGGTTTATAAGAGATTTTATAGAAATGTTGTAAATTGATTTAACAATTGGGTTTAAAATCAATAATATGGCTTACTTGGGAAATATTAGATATATGTTAACATGTGTACACCATCATCCTTATATTAAACTTTGATGATTTGGTTACCATATAGGTCAACTGAAACAGTTGAAGTAGATGACAAGCTATTTATGATGAATTTAAAGATAACAAATGCATGGTTTTATAGCAATGATGTAGGTCTAATCTAAGTCATAGACGTATATAATATGGGTTGCCTAATTATGTTTTTAGGCACTAAGACTTTATTGATATGTTTTAAGGCTTTTAATGAAGTCTACATACATATTGAGAATAAGAACAAATTTTTTTTAATGAAACTGGATCAAGATTATTTATCAATTGTGTCTAGCATGACAAGGCTTCCTCCAAAACCACCTAAATTGAATGATTAACAGGATGAAGTTTAGTTACCTATAATTGAAGTTAACTTAGGGACTGAAGACAAACCAAGACCAACTTATATAAGTTTATAAAATAGATATTGTATTGTTACTTCTCATTTATAGACTTTTTTTGTTTAGAATTATGATGAAATGTCTAATTTAGATGAAAGTTTGGTTGAACATCTATTACCAATCAAACCTACATTTAATTCATACAAATAGGCTCCGTAAAGAATGGATCCGAGTATGATTGGTTGTATAAAAAAGGAAATCACATGACTCATTGAAACTAGTTTTATTATATCAATAAAATAACTTGGTGATCTCAAGTCTAAGAATTACTTACACAACTAGTGATTTCAAGTCTAAAAATTACTTACACAAGTAACATATGAATTTTTCCATAAATATGGATAATCTCTCCATATAGAATCCTTATGCAAGTCAATTTAGTATGCATGCCAACTGACAAATACCTACATATTAGTTCTAAGTATCCTCTACACCTCATTGTATAAGAAGATTTGTTTTCTTTCATAAAGGAAATAACATAATATGTATTAGTCTTAACAACTCTAATTAATGTCTTGTCTTAGTTGAGCATTGACCATGAATATTTAAGAACAATGATTTGATGTAATAAGAATTCTCATAATTATAACCATTTTTATATTTTCTTTGCAAAGCTTTTTTGTCCTAAAATCTTTATTTTTACTCTAGACTTATTAATCAAACAAAAATAAACATTAAAAATAAAGAAAGCCCTTATTAATAATAAATATATTTTTGCATGAACAAAGTTAGTGTCATATGTAACTAAATAATTAGATTCATGATATATACATTTTAGTGAAAGGCATTAATGATAGACATCTAAGATCTAAAGTGATATAGCCTTCAATATATGACATATGACCTGTTCTAGGAATGTCCATTAAAATCCCAACAATGATTTATAATAAAATAAATGAATTGGAAATGTTAAAATATAAACATATAAAAATTATAAAACTTGTATTGTCCTAAATATGATCATTTGAATTCCAACTCTAAGCAATAAACTTTTTAACCTAACTTCTTAATTGAAAAGATGACGACATCAATGGCTAGGATATTCACGTCATTTAATATAATTATAGGTCGCCGGGAGGCATCAACACAAAAACCTAAAGCTTTAAAGAATATATATGCATAAAGATTGATTGTGCATGTCCTGAAAAGTTGTTGGAATAAAGGAACCAAAATACACATGATGAGTTGAGGTTTGTATCTTAGTAAGAATATGTTCCTCCAAGTATGGTGAGCTCACTCTGTAGCTTCACTAGCATTAATTAGATCTTGGAACTCCTCGTTAACATCAACACTCTTTTTGATCTCCTGTAATGCACTTTTTACCTCCTTCAAACATCCTTTCTTAATAAGGGAAATGAAGATTTGAGGAATGAAGAAAAAACAATGAAAAGTAAGATTGCATGCAATCTTAAAATATTTTGCTAACCTTTTTAGCCTTCATATATTGAGCTACATAATTACTGACATCACCAATCAAATTATCACTTGCAATTTCTAATGGATGCACAATCCTTAAGCATCCCTTAATCTCTGCTAATGATACAAACATAAAATGTTCTCACCAATTTAGCTAATCCAACACCTAGACCAAGAATCAAATGGTCAACAAAAAAGTAGTAATGATGGCAACTCAACTAATAACATTTTTTTACAAAAAAAAAAAACCTTAGGTTATGACCAAGGTTTGCAATTCCGTCTCGGTAGGTGTTTTGTTTTTTCAATTGGAATGGAATGTTTCAGTTTCGAAGTGTTTCGGCGTGCCGTTTCGGGGTTGTACTATTCACACACACACACACACACACATATATATGTATATATATATATATATTCAACAAACATAATTCAAATTCAAGATAAATTAATTATAAATTATGCAATACAAACACAATGTCAAATAAATATAATTTTAAAATTTAAAATATTTCTAAATAGTCTAGATTAAATAGATCTTCAACTTAAAGTAATTCAACTTAAACAAAATATTATGAAAGTAAAATGTTTTAACATAAATATTTTAAATATAAAGCTAGGTCAATGTTATCAATGTTAATGGGATCTAAAGCATCCCTTGTTTTGCTCAAATTCCTACAAAGTATAAACATAAAAAAAACAACATGAATATAAACCATATATATTAGTGATAAATTTAATTTTAAAAAATTAATATCATTGTTAATGAAAATATTAATAATAATTTTTAATATTATTATTAATATCATTGTTATTGAAAATAGCAATGAAAAAGAGTCTTTTATACTTGGGTGGTTTAATTAATTAAATTGAACTAGGTTCAATTTGATTCAATGGCTTTTCAAGATCGAAATGGAACACGTGGAATGAAACCGGAAAAATCCGCCGGAAATTTAGCTGAAAAATCCGGAACAGACTGAGATTTAAAATGAGATGAAAATTATTTTGTTTTGTTCTGTTTTTTTAATTGGTATGAAATGTTTCGGCCATTCCGGACGAAACGGAACGGAATTGACAACCTTGGTTATGACAAACATTAAGCTCTTACAACTGAACTTTGTTGTTATTATAGTAGAAAAAACTGTGATAAATAAGCTTCCAATCTTCTTATTTGTTGTATAATTTCTCATTGTTATTCTATTTTGCCTTTATTATGTACTGGTCGGAAGAATTATTAATATAAAGAGTATGATGAATTTAACCCTTTTAACAAATTACCTTTGATGCTTAACAAACTATAATTCATCATTATTTTAGTTAATATAATAAAATATAAGGTCTTTGATTGATTAACTGAGATGTCATTTACATAATCGAACATAATCCCTCTCAATATACTAGCTAAACCACTAAGAACTACTAGTGCATAAATACAATATACAATTCCTCTCTTGCAAAAGTAACCAAAGTCAACATATATTTTTCTATAAGATTTTTGGGCAATGAATAAGATTTATTTATTATTATTATTTTATGAGGAAAATCCAACAAATAGCTTGTTTTTATCAAATATCTAAGTATAAAGATTTTGGCACCTTTACTTTTTATGGATCATGAGTAATTAAACATGTAGATGAACCTTTTTAGATATTAATATGTTTAAAGTCAACACTAATATCTCATAATTGGGTTAATAATTCAAATCTCAATAAATTTGCTTATTAGATTATGTACATAAAATAAATTCTTGCTTTCTAACATTAAATGACTAGGATTTATATCCTTTCTACAATTTGTTTGAACAAAATTATAGTTTGTTTTTTACATTTTCTTTTCTATAAAAAAAATATTTATTAAAGGTCTATAACTTCTTATACCAGACATACATTCTTTTTTACTAATGTCCTTAAATGGCTTCAAAACACTTAAATATTTCTTTGCTTACAAAATTCACCTTTTAAAGTCTTAGATGTTAAGACTAGATGAAAATAACCAGTAAAAACAATCTCATTCATCAACTTTATTATTTCTTAGACATAATATCTTTCTTGTTAAAATTCATGGATTTAACATCCATAAACAAAAGTAATTGAAATTCCATCTTTACTCTTAATTGATTTTAAATTCTTTTTTTTTTATCCTTAATTACATCCTCCCAACATAATCATACTATCTTTAAGATCCTAGTAATATAAGATGCCTAGTTGATTAATTTGTGGTTTAGATTAATAAATCCAAGCCAAATAAGAAAATGTAAAAGGGAAAATGCACATTACTTCTTTGATGAGCCATAACTTTTGATCTATATGTCTAATTGATTTAAATTTCATCAATCGAGAATGTTGATTCGAAAGCTCGTATCTTAATGGTGATAGTGAAGTTGTCAAAGATCATTTTTAAGGTAAAAAAACTACTTTAAAGACCAAAATTTAGGCTTTTTTATGATTCGAACTCGTATATAAAGCCTAAATTGCTGTTGTTTATGAATTATAGCTTTCATATTTATTATTTTTCTTATTATTTCTTATGTTATTGATTATTTTTTAGATTTGTTGGTCATGTATTTCTTTCTTATTTTTCTATTATATTTGTTATAGGATAGGCTATTTAAATAACTTTTTAACCTAACTTATATTTGAACAATAATCTATAGACTTTGAGACTTGCTTTATAAATTTATATTGTTCTTATTTTTTAGGGTTTTGAGGAACTAACAGACCCTACTTATCCCACCACATATTGTGTCACCCATCAACAGATCTAGTAAATAAATAAAACCTTTATTAGAAATTAAGTGTTTCATTCTATTTTTTTTTATAAACGATATTGTCGCACCTCAGTGGACATCGCAGCGAGCTGAATCGTGTGAAAGGATAAAATTATGAAAAAAGAATCACCACCTAGTTTTATGATAATTAGAAACCCTATTTGGCCTTTCGAAGTTTTTGGGTACGAGACTGGTTATAATAGAGAGAATATACTATCACCCTAAAGCATTCTATCTAAGGTAAGTTGCATTGGTTGTCTTTCATTGCTAAGAGTTTGTTATACCGATGGTCTACTTATAGAGTTTGTCTTCCATTCTATGATCTGATTTGTTTTTTTCATCCTCAGTTACTACCTTTAGATAATACTGATGAATTGACAGTTCTAAAGTTGGGCCCTTCTAATCTCAACCTGTGACTTTTATCAATCAAATCATGCCAGTGAGTTAACCCATTGCGCTTACGACAAACTCATTAAACCTGGTCCAAATCCTATGGAAGGTCCATAAAAGGAGGAGCCTCAATGAAGTTCATCAATACATATAATTTTATAATTGAAAATTGAAACGTATTAAAATTTCACAACTAAAATGTTACACATTGAAATTTTACAATTTAAAAAATTCAAACACATTAAAATTAATAATTTTAAAAAATAAAATCAATATATTAACCTTTCACAATTAAAATTAACACATTAAAATTAAAAGTTTTAAAATTATCAACACATAAAAATTTCACAACTAAAACTTACAAACTTGTTCAAATTGATAGTGTAAGGACAAGACAACATGTTAAAAATTTACAATTAAGAAATATCAAGCATAGCAAAATTGATAGTTTAGTGTATCATCAACATATTAAAATTTCATGATTAAACATCAAACACATTAAATCAATAGTTTAATAGCAACATCAGCACACTAAGATTTCCTGATTGAAAACATCAATATACTAAAAGTGACAAATTAATACATTAGGTTTTTTTTTTCATATGTTCTCCTTTTATTTTATATCAAAGTACACTTAATGCACCGTGGTTAAGGGACTGCCACTAAATGCATTGTGTACATCTTGTATTTTTTTTAGTTTTTTTAATTTCTATTTTAAAAAAAATTGTAAACACAAAACAATAGATAAAATGATTGAGAATTGTGAAATGATTGGTAATTGGCCGAATCACGTTGAAAAAATATATTTTTTTAGAAATTTTTGTATTTTTTTAAAATATATTAAAAAATAAAGTCAAAATTAGATGATGACAAATATAAAAATTATAATAACTAATGTTACCGTCATGACCCCTTTAATCTTCTCCATATTCATTCTTAAGATATTTAACCCAGCTTCAACATCCTACTTTCTAAAAACTAAACTTTAATTAATATCCAAATGATATGATAAAATCTCAATTTGTTCCAAATATTTGTATATCATTAAAAATATATATATAAAAAACTAAGTTTAAAATAAAACATAAATGCATTATAGGTTTCTATATTAAGAGACATTTTTTTCTCTCCATTTTCTTTGATAAATCATGATCACTTATAAGCAAGGTGTTGCAAACCATTAAATCTAACGCACATTTGTATTGCTCTCTACTCTATATAATATCTCAACAACCTCCATAACATGATCTATATTACAAATAATCACCACCATCTTAGTCACAACTAAAACATAAATATTATTATAAACATCATCAGATGTCCAAGTCTAACTCTTGCTAACAAGCATATTAATATGATTTTTTAATTATTATATTGCAATAACATTGAAAACCGAATCATTATGCTTTTGACGAGCCTTGGGTCTAAAATGTTTGCCAAAACCACGTTACGTTGCGCTTAACTGATTGTCAAGTCCAACTGCTCTGGAATTGGTTCCGCTAAGTCCAAGTGCTTTAGGTCTGGCATGTTTGTCAAACCTACGTTACCTTGTACTTGGCTAACGGCGAAGTCCAAGTGCCTTGGATTTGACATGTTTGCTAGACTCACATTACCTTGGACTTAGCTGACTGTTAAATTCATTTGTTTTGAACTTGGCGGAATATTAAGTTCAAGTGTCTTGGGTCTGGCACGTTTAACAGACCCACATTACCTTGAAAATTGGTTGACTGTCAAGTCCAAGTGTCGACCTTGATACATTACCAAGCCTAAAAGACATCTAGGTTTGGCTGACGTCAAACCCAGCTTGCCTGGGGCTTGACACACTACCAAGCCCTAGAGTGACTTGGCTTGGCCCCCACTTAAAAGCATACTCATTCTCTTGAGCATGCTCAAAGAAGGAGAGTCATAAGGGTTTTTTAAGCTCGTTAAAAATAGGTTTATCAAAAAAAAAAAAAGTTTTTCAATTAGGTATTATTGTTATTATTTTGTATATTATAGATAGTTTAATAGGGAGAAGAAGAAGAGGTATATGTTTTTGCAACTAAAGCCGAGGCAAGGAAAATGCACTTTACCACAATAATTCTCTAATCAAATTCGATATCAATTATATGAGATATTAAATACATGATAGTTAACTTTCTCTGTGATTATTTTTATTTTCATGAAACTATAATCTGTTTAGCAATAATTTATTGGCAAAAGAAAGTTGCCACGTGGCAATAAAATTGCAAGTAAGGTATCAACATTTGGCTATAAATGTTAAGCAAAGACCTTTATTGAAATTATTACTATAAAGGTAAAAACTATTAGAGTACTTGTGAGCTCCCTCGTCACCTAGTTAATCCAATAAAAAAAAGTTTTAATTACTTTAGAAATGCTTAATTATGTGATTGTAATACAACTATGAATTAAAAAAAAAATACTATAGATTATTAGAAATTCAATATAGTAAATTTTTGCTAAAAAAATAAAATTATTATTCAAACACATTTACATTGTAATAATTCAATGAAGTGTATACATAAATATTATAATGTTATGTATAATATACGAAGCTTGCAATCTATTCTTAACTTCTATCAATCACAAGTAAGATACTTGGATAGATTTAAAATGTTTGCCTTAGAATATTATAAGCAACACTCAACGAGCAAGAATCACTATATATATATATATATATATATATATATATATATATATATATATATATATATATATATATATGAAGAGATAGCATTCCTATCTCCCAATTAATTCATTCAGATGCTAACACTTTCAAGGCTATCATCGAGGAAGATGCTTGTTTATATTATAATATTTCTCGAAACATCTTAGTTAAATCATAAGTTAATATATAGCCAGAAAAAGAGTTGTTGTTTTGCAAGATATGTGTCATAAAATAATTTCTCATTGTTATTTTTTAAAATAAAAAAAGCAAAAAAGCAAAAAAAAAATATGTATTTTCAATAAATCTAGTCAAATTTAATTATTTCATTATTTTTGTCACTTTTATTTAATTTTGTCTATCAAATCAAGTTAAAAATCACAAAAATACAAAAAAAAATAAAAGATAAAAACAAAAAATATATATAATTGGGGCAAAATTGGACCTATAATTGAGTTTTACAAGTCAAAGATTGAGTTTATGAAGTTTTTAAAAAAAATTCATGAATGATTTGGGTTTCAATTTGGGATTTAATTATAGATGAATTGAGGAAAATGGCTTAATATGGTTTAATTTTTCCAAGGTTGAAATATTAGGGAATCGAGGATGATTTTAGAATAAATAACAAAATCAGAAAATCAATTAGGGGTTTAATTAAAAAATAAAATTGAAATTGAAAGTCAAATTGGTCAAAACTGTATAATTTTAGAGATTAAGAATGAATATGTAACAAGTGGATGAATCTGGGTCCAATTAAATCATTTAAGAGCTTAATTGAAAAATAAATCTAGAATTAAAAGCCAATGTGTTTGAAATTGCACAAATTGAAAAAATAATGGTGTAAGTGCAAAACGCGCCTAATACGAGGGTTTAATTAGGTCAGATAAGGGCTTAATTGAAAGAAAAAAGTTTTAGATTGAAGTCAATTAGGACTAAAGCGAAACATTTCCAAAATAAGACCAATTTTAAATGGGAGGATATTTGAGGGACCAAACTGAATTTAAGTGTAACGAAACGACGTTGTTGTTTGAAACTCTCAAACTTTCTAATTTCTCATTTTTTTCCCCAAATCGATTCAAATCATAACCCATCTTCCTACAATCTAGTAAGTAAATCACTAATGACAAATCATAGCCAGTTTTTCTCCCCTAGTTATCCCAAAAATCATCCTAGCTAACAAATCCACTCATTAGTCGCTTTGATTTTGGATAGGACGAGGAGAAAACCAAATGTGATGACTCTGATTCTATTCAACAATAATAATAATAGTAATGATGATAATAGTGATAGTAGTAGTAGTAATAATAATAATAATAATAATAATAATAATAATAGTGATGATACTAATAGTGATGTTAGTAGTAATAACAATGCTATTATAATAATAGTAGTAATAGTAATAGTAATAGTAGTAGTGATGATAATAATGCTAATAAGACTAATAATAATAATAATGATAATAATAATAATAATAGCAGCAGCAGTAACAATAACAATAATAACAATGATAGTGATACTAATTGTAGTAGTACTAATAATAATAATAATAATAATAATAACACTAATGATAGTAGTAATAATAATAGTCGTAGTAGTACTAATAATAGTGATACTAATTATAGTAATAATAGTGATACTAATAATAATACTATTAACAGTAGAAATGATGGTAATAATAGTAGTAATAATAGTTTGTTATAACAACAATAATAGTTGTTATAACAGTCATAATAATAATAATTATAATAGTGATACAAACAACAACAACAACAACTGTATTAACAATAACAATAACAACAATAATAATCATAATAATAATGGTAGTAATAATAGTGATAGTGATAGTGATCATGATAATAATACTGATAGTAATAATTATAGTAATAATGATATTACTTATTAATAATAATAGTGATAGTAATTGTTGTAATGGTAGTAATAATAGTAGCGATGATAACAATAAAGATGATAATAGTAATAATGATAATTCATCATTTGACGTTATTTTTTCCACGTATTAAGTTTCACTGTTTTTCCATATATGGTATTTTCAGTATAATAACCTAGGTTACAGGTTTGAAAAGGTTTATCTGACCCAACGTCCTCTTTTATTTTTTGCCTTGTTTTTTTTATCTGATCTCATCGTTCAACATTAGTTTTTTTTAAATAAAAACTAGTCATCTAGGTTTTCTTTGATTTATTAAATAAACCAATTCACATCGAATTAACTCTTATATAGTTTTATTGAAACCCATGCTAAGCAAAGATCCAAGTTAAGGGATTTCAATATTTATCTTCTTTCTTGGGTTTAATAGCATTGCAATAAAATCCCATGCTTTTAGTTTTTTGCATTTTAAAAAAAATAGTTCCACCCGTGGCAGAGCGCGGGCCAATAAACTAATATAAACTAAAAGAGTTGGTGATTTTATTATTTACCACCTCACAAAACACTATTTATTTCAATTATGTTTTTTTCCTTGGTTTTTTTTTCCTAAATCTATATTACTTTCACTAATTTCATACTTCAACATTTACTTTATTGAATATTGAGCTTCATAATTTATTGTGGTTTGCTTAATACATGATTACCTCAGTCTCACAACTCGTGCCATGGGTTTAGTGAGTTAACTTGGTTTACTCGAGTTTTTTTTGTCTTTTTTTAATTGATATTTTTTTTCAATTTCATCCTTCAATATTAGATTGATTGAGAATTAAGTTTCATGATTTATTTTGGTTTGATTTCTATGAGGTTATCTCAGTTTCATGACTCAAGTTGCAAGTTTGACAGGTTAACCTAGTTGACTCAAGTATTTTTTGTCTTTTTTTAATTGGTATTTTTTTCAATTATCTTGGTTTGCTTTCTATGAGGTTATCTCGATCTTATGACTCAAGTCACATGTTTTGCATGTTAACCTGTGTAAATTGAGGTTGTTTTATTATGTTCTGTTTTTAGATTGAATATTTCTAAATTTTAACCTTCAACAATGAGTTTATTAAAAATTAGGTTTCATAATTTGCTTTGATTTACTTTTTCTGGAGTTATCATAGTCTCATGACCTTGGTCACGAGTTTGATAGGTTAACCAGGTTGACTAAAGTTATTTTTTGTATACTTTCTATGAGGTTATCCCGATCTAATGACTCAAGTCATGGGCATGATAGATTAACTCAGATAAAATTTTCTTTTTTATCTTTAAATTTATTTTTTTCAATTTCATTATTCAATGTTTGGTTGATTTAGAATTAGACTTCATAATTGTTTTTTGTTTTGCTTTTTATAAAGTTATCCCGATCTCATTACCCTGGTTCACAAGCCTGGTAAGATAACTTAGGTAGACTCGAGTCTTTTTTTTATCTTTTTTTTTAATTTCATCCTTCAACATTAGAGTTGTTTATCCTAAGTCATGGGTTAACTCAGGTTTTCTTGTTCTTTTTTTAATTGAATTGTTTTCTCTTAATTTATCCTTCAACATTTAGTTAATTTAGAACTAGGCTTTATATTTGTTTTTCTTTCTATGAGGTTATCTTGGTTTCATTATCCAGGTCAAGACTTTAGCTAGTTAACCCAGGTTGACTAGGGTTTTTTTATCATTTTTTTAATTGATATTTTTTTTCAGTTTCATCCTTCAACATTGGATTGATCGAGAATTGTGTTTGATAATTTATTTCAATTTATTTTATATGAAGTTTCTCAGTCACATGATCTGGGTTGCAGCTTTAATAGATTAACTCGAGTTATTTGTTTTTTAGTCTCTTTTTTAATTGATTTTTTTTTCAATTTCATGAATTAACATTGGTTTAATTAGGAATTGGGTTTCATATTTGGTTTTGATTTGATTCCTATAGTGTTATCTTGGTCTCATGATCCGGGTCATGGATTTGAAAGGTTAATTCGGGTTAACCTGAGGTCAATTTAATATATTTTTGTCTCAATATTTTTTAAAAAACATGTTGTCTTGAATTTTTGTTTTAGTCAAAATATATTTTTAATTGTTTTCCGGAATGTCTCTTGATCTTTCAGGTTGATTGGGTCACATTGGATAAACCCCTACATGATTTATATTTTTTTTCTACTAGAAAACATGTTAGTAACACCTAGATATTTTTTTATGTTAAAAAAATTCATCTGACTTATAGTATAGCGCAATCAATCTAAATTCTTTTAATGCTCTTTACTATCAATTACTAATGAAAACTTCACTTTTGTTCATATTTTGTTTCATCTTAAATCTACATAAATATTATAATATCTCACAATACACTTAAGAACCTATAAAAAAAATCAAAAATCAATTCAAAATGTAGTCTATTTAATCATTTTGAAAACTAGAAAGGTAACGTTGGAAAACAATTAAAAAACTATCTATATTTTTAATTGTTTTCCGGGTTGTCTCTTGATCTTTCAGGTTGATCAGGTCACATTAGATAAACCCCTACATGATTTATATTTTTTTTTTCTACTAGAAAACATGTTAGTAACAACTAGATATTTTTTTATGTTAAAAAAATTCATCTAACCTACAGTATAGCGCAGTCAATCTAAATTCTTTTAATGCTCTTTACTATCAATGACTAATGAAAAGTTCAGTTTTGTTCATATTTTTTCTTCTTCTTAAATCTACATAAATATTATAATATCTCACAATACACTTAAGAACTTATAAAAAAAAAATCAAAAATCAATTCAAAATGCAGTCTATTTAATCATTTTGAAAACTAAAAAGGTAACGTTGGAAAAATTTTAATTTAAGAGTAAGAGTGGAACATTAAAGAATTACAGGGATAAAATTAAAGCTTACTCAATAATTATATATATATATATATAAAACTCCAAACTATCATTTTTGTGTTACCAAATCATATGTTACTTTGTGCTGGTCTTCTTGATTAGGGAGGGGGGGCGTTGAATGCACAAGAAAAACTTTTCTTTGGTTAAAGAGTCAGTTGTGTCCTGGTGTAATGAAAAGCAAAGTCCCTAAGCTAAAGTGGACCGTATTGAACAATTCCTAAACACAAGTTGTCTGGTCTATTTTGATAGCGAATGATACTGTGATAATGTTACTTTTCAAAGTATTTTTCATTTGAAAATAATATCTTTAATTTAATGTTTTCTTCTTGTTCAAATTTTGTTTTCTTTTGTTTCAAGATTAGAATATAAATATTTGTTGTTTACATCAAATTGCACCAATTAGGTTTAAAATTCACGTTATACTCATTCATCAAAATAGTTAGCACAAATTATTCTAACCTGTGCTCTTAATTTTAGGTTTTCTTGTCTTCAATTCTATTTTACAATGATTAAAAAAGTTAGATAAATATAGTCAAGAAGTTTAATCTTGAATCTATGTTTTCGAGTTACTTTTTTAAAAAAACAATTTGTTGATCTTTAGTGTTTAATTTTTCATTTGAAATAGTTATTAGTGCTAAACTTTTGTCATTCCATATTCTATTTGATTTAGACCTAGCCTTATTCCCTTCTAATTTTGTTTCTTTTTCTTTTTCTTTTTAAATTCCTTTTTTGTTTCTTATTTGTTTTATTTGTTTTTAAATCTTAGGGTTTGAACATTATGATCATTTTTTTTCGCTTAAGTTCATTTAGTTCAATGAAGAACTAAAAAGGGGAAGTTAAAAGTGGAAAAAAGATAAGGTGTGAGATTAACATCGAGAAAAGCTGAGTCAAAAGTGATACACGAGTGGAATGATATATCTTTGAGTGCAAACACATAAAAGAGTGTATGAGGTTTATTACTAACATATTGTATAGCTCTTGAATATGTCTTTCAAAAACAAGTCATCACCCAATGAGGAAAGGAGAACAAATTCTTTGTGTTACAGGTAATGTAACAATAATTTGAGTGTATGAATATTGTATTTGGTGATATAAGGGATCAGGTGAATAAATAAGACATTATGATTACTAACTTGTAAGAGGGACAACCCTGAAGGGTTTCTAGGTTGGAGGGCAAGATAGACATGCTCTCATACCCATAGATGGATTTTATGTTGAGAATGAGAATAAAGATAAGGATAAAAATGATTAAACATCAATGCTTAATATATGTAGATTTAGGCAAAAAGGTAATAGGCGTGATAAAAGGTTTAAAAGGGATATTAGAGGTCATGATGGTGTAGATTGGAATTTTAATAGTATTAAAATAAATGTTCCTTTTTCCATTGAAAACATGATCCAAAAACCTTTCTATAATGGAAAATAAAAGTAAAGCTGATTTTTTATTGCCATGATTGCTCCGAGAAAAAAAAATAAAGTTAGCTATGATAGATGATTACTTTAAAGTGATGGAGGTAGCTATGATTTGAGTAAAAATAAAGGAAGATAGGGAAACTACTATGATAAAAATTTTGAATGATTTGAACCAAGAGATAGCAAATATTATAGAGTTACAACACTATATAGAATTAAAAGACATGGTATATATGGCTACAAAAGTGGAACGACAACTTAATAAAAAAGACAATTCAAAGCCAAGCCAAAATTTTAGTTTGTTCTCTTCATGGTAACTGAATTGGAAGAAGGATGATAGTGTTATTTCTAAAGGCAAAACCAAACCACTTGAGGGCAAAAAAGACGTCTCCACCAACATTAGAGGTAACTCTTATTCTCAACCACCTTATAATCATGACATAAAATATTTTTATTATTTAGGAATAGGATATTTACCTTCTTAGTATCCAAAAAAAATCTATGATCTTGGTAATAATAAGGAAGTAGAAACCAAAAATGATATTGAGGATAATTAAACATTGCTACTTGAGAATGTTATTAATGATAGATTAGAGTATCTATTTGAGGGTGAGTCACTTGTGGTTAAAAGTGCATTGAGTGCTTGAGGATGAGTTGGAGCAAAGAAAGGGAAAACATCTTTCATACTAAATATTACATCAATAACAAGGTATATATTATGATTATCAATGTGGGAAGTTGTGCCAATATAGCTAGCACTACTTTAGTTGAAAAACTTAATTTACCTACTTTTAAGTACCATAAGCCATATAAGCTGCAATGGTTGAATAAGTGTGATGAATTAAAGGTAAGCAAATAAGTGTTGGTTTCCTTTTCAATTGGGAGGTATAATGATGAGGTGCTTTATAATGTTGTTCTCATGCATAGAAGTTATATATTATTAGGCAAACTATGGCAATTCAATACGAAGACCCTTCATGATAGGTTCAAGAACAATTACTCTTTTGTAAAAGATAATAAATCCATTATCCTTATACAACCGAGAGAGATTAAAAGTGAGATGAGTGAAAAAAAAATGTGATCAATAAGAGAGAAAGAGAGATGAGCTACATGAGAGGAAAGAAAATGAGGTGTTGAGGGAAAAAAGAAGTAAGTGAGCTTTTATGCAAAAGAGAGTGATGTAAAAAGTATTTTCTACACAAACCAGCCTATGTTTATACTTTTATACAACGAGGCATTTTTAATACTAATAATCATGACCAATCTCTTCTTTGTGTTATTGTTTATTTATTTTATTTTATGAAAATGTATTTTCTAATGATGCTCCTAATGGTTCACCGCTCATTAAAAGAATAAAACATTAAATTGATCTTGTTTTTAGAGCTATAACTCCTAACTGACCATCTTACAAAAGTAATCTAGAAGACACAAAAGAGATTCAAAGGAAAATTAAGAATATTTTGGCAAAAGGGTACTTAAGATATAGTATGAGTCCATGTGCAGTTC
The DNA here is from genome assembly GCA_019202695.1 of Populus x sibirica. Classification (NCBI taxonomy): domain Eukaryota; kingdom Viridiplantae; phylum Streptophyta; class Magnoliopsida; order Malpighiales; family Salicaceae; genus Populus; species Populus x sibirica. The sequence goes on along the minus strand of JAGMVL010001232.1, from coordinate 350,877 downwards.
TAATATTACTCGCGCTAAGGAGGATGAGTACTGGAGGATATGTGTTGATTGCAAGGTTGTCAACAATATTATGGTAAATTATAAATATCATATTTCTAGGCTAGATGACATGTTAAATAAGTTTCATGGATCATATATCTTTACAGAAATTAATTTAAAAAATGAATATTATTAAATTAGGATGAAAGAATGAGATGAATGGTAAACTACCTTCAAGACTAAATATGGGCTACATGAGTGGTTGATTATGCTATTTGGTATTATTAATGCACCAAGCACATTTATGAGATTGATGAATCATTACTACGAGTATTTATAAATAAATTTTTTATAGTCCATTTTAATGATATCTTGGTGTATAGTGAAAGTTCGATGAGCATATCACCATTTGTGTTGTGTGTTTGATATTTTAAGGAATTGAAAGTGTATACCAACTTAAGAAAGTGTAATTTTTGCATGAATAAAGTTGTTTTTCTTGGTTACATTGTCAATGCAAAATGTATAAAAAAAGATGAAGAAAAGTTAAAGACTATCGAACAATGGCCAATGCCTAAATCAATTACCGAGGTAAGGAGTTTTCATGGTCTAACTAGTTTTTATAGGATATTTGTTAAAGAATTTAGTATATTAGTTGCACTATTCACTGAAATTGTTAAGAAATCTATTGGTTTTAAATGAGAAAGTGAATAAGAGTATGCATTCAATTTTAAATTGTTAAGGAAATCTGTTAGTTTTAAATGGGCTGGTGAATTTGGTTAAATAAAGGTTATATCTCGTACCTTTATTAGTATTGCCTAAAATTTCTAAAATATTTTGAGATTGAGTGTGATATCTTAGAGATATGTATTGAAGCTGTTTTGATGTAGAAAAAGTAACCAAAAGCCTATTTTAATGAAAAGCTAAATGTGACAACTTTGAATTACCTAAATTTATCAAGAAGTTTTATGTGTTGGTTAAAACTTTAAAGATACGACAAAATTACTTATGGTCAAAAGAGTCTATTATCGATACGGATCACAAATCATTGAAGCATTTAAAAGAATAGGGTAATCTGAATAGAAGGCATGTCAAATGAGTGGATTTCATTGAGACCTTTAAATATGTCATCAAGTATAAGCAAAATAAGGATAATATTGTAGTTGTTGCTCTATCTACAAGATATGTTCTTATTTTTACTCTAAATGTAAGATTATTGAGATCTGAGTATATTAAAGATTTGTATGCTAATGATAATGACTTTGTTGATTAACTTATGGGAAATTTTATAAGCTTAATAGGTATTTATTTAGAGGGAATAAACTTTGTGTACCTGATTGTTCTATGTGTGAGGTGCTTGTGCATGAAGCCCATGAGAGGTGTTTTGGTGGTCTATTTTGGCTTGAGAATGACTTTAAAAGTGCTACATTAACCTTTCTTTTGGCCTAAGATAATATGTGATACAAAAGAGATATGTGATAGATGTATCACATATAAGCATGCCAAATATATAGTCTTACCATATGAGTTATATACTCTTTTACCTATACCTAATGAACCTTGGATAGATATTTCCATGAATTTTGTTTTAGGTTTACTTTGATCAAAACGGGGTAGAGATTCAATTTTTATAATTATAGATAGGTTTTCTAAACTGACATATTTCATACATTGTCGTAAGACCAATGATGTAAATGATATTGTTAATTTGTTCTTTAAATAAATAATATGACTCTATGGTGTTCTTAGGAGTATTGTTTCAAATCAAGATGTTAAGTTTCTTAGTTATTTTTGAAAAGTTTTATGGAAAAAATTGGGAACTAAAATATTGTTTTTAACTATTTGTCATCCACAAATAGATGGTTAAACGTAAGTAATGAATAAGACCTTATCTATTTTATTACGTACTATAATTAAAAGAAACTTGGAAATTTGAGAGGAGTGTTTGTTGTTTCTTGAGTTTAAATATAATATGAGTTTGCATTCTACTACTAATCGTTTACCATTTAAAATTATTTATGGTTTTAATCCTCTAACTCATTTGGGTTTGTTGCCTTTATATGTTGGTGAAAGAGTTTGTTTTGATGGAAATAAAAAGGCTAAAATGTTGAAGAAACACCATAAGAGTGTTTGAAAGCAAATAGAAATAAAGAATAATCAATGTACATTTAAAGCCAACAAAAATAGTAGGTATGTTATCTTTGAACCTTGTGATTTGATTTAGGTGCATATGAGAAAGGAAAAATTCCTAACCCATATGTGATCTAAAATGCATCTTAGAATGGATGATCCATTATAAGTCCTTGAACGGAATGATGACATTGTATACAAGTTGGGACTTCTAGGTGAGTATAATGTTAGTGTTGTGTTTAATGTTTCTAATTTTTCTTTTTTTGATGTAGGTGATGATTTATGGTTGAATCTTTTTTAGGAAAGGGGGAGTGATGAGAATCTATAAGCAACACTACAAGATCCATTACATGTGCCGATTGGATCTATTATAAGGGCAAGAGCTAAAATGATCAAAGAGATATTCAATGGTCTGATTTATGACATTTAGGTTGAGTAAGCTTTAAGAATTCCTTCTAAGGTGGTGTTAAGCATAAAGTTGAGTTTAGAAAAAGATCAAGCTCTAATCAATTAATCCAAATAAAAGATGAGGTTGTTTAACATGTACTGCATATAGGGTTGGATATACAAGGCTTATATTAGGGGTGAATAAAAACTGACAAACCGAGAAAACAAAAAAAAATAATTGAAAAAACTGAACCATGAAAAAAAACTTATTAAACCGATTAGAATATTTTTTAAAAATATTCGATTTGGTTCAGTTTTGGTTTCATAAACCTAAAATCAAAAAACCTCTACCGAACCGAACCGGTTTAGTTAAAAATAAATCGAATCGAACTAAAAAACGAACTGAACCGATCTGAAACCAATCCCATCAGAAATTCCATAAAAAAAGCCCAAAAACAATATAGTTTTTGGTTTTTAATATAAAATAACCAAACCAAACCAAACCAAAACCAGTCGGTTGGGTTTTGGTTTTTAATATAAAATAAACGAACCGAAACCGGTCGGTTGGAACTAGTTTCGGTTCGGTTTTATTTTTTGTATTTTACAAAATTTCAGTTTGGTTATTTTTATACGTAAAACCCGAACCGAACCGAACCGAAAATAATCACCGCTAGCTTATATGGATTGGGCCTTATTATATACAAAGCAAACATGACTTGTATGAATTGGACTTCATTATATACAAAGCATGGACTTTGTACTCTATTCTTATTCAGTTTTGATTTTAAATTAGTTAGTTATATGGATTTAATCTAAACTTATCAACCAAGTAGTGTTTATTTTGATAGCCATCTTATACAATCAACTGAAATAACATAGAAATTATACCTTTTTTATCGTCATTATGAATTGAACAACGTTAATGTTCTTTTTCTTTGGGCTCTTTATTGAACTTCCATAACTTATCAAAGATATTATTTTTGTGGCATTCTAACCATGTACCTTTAGTTTTTGGTTCAAACAATCATTGGGTTGGAGGATTCTCTAATTTGATTTTATTTGATTTTATCTTTCTTAGGTGAGTATTCCAACTTTTATTGTGGTTTATAAGGTTTAACACTCCGAGTTCGCATTAACATCACGCTTGTTTTATTTTTTTAAGAAAACAAATGGGTGGATGACATATTGTTCATCTAATATCTTGTTTTTTTTAATTGATTGGATGATAAGTCATTTGCTTAGATAGATGTTGTGCTATCCAATATTATAATTTTAAAAGTAAGGTCAAAGTTTTTAGGGTCTAAAAACTCAATTTTCAATTTGTTTTCACCTAAAACACTTTAAAAACATAATTGGAAACTCAATAAACTCATTTTCAATCCTGAAACACCATTTTATTACTTTAAAAAAAAATCAAATTGAATAAAAAAACTTAACAGGTCTCAATCTATGGAAAAGGCAACACATCCTCCATTTAACTCTTCTAGCAAAAATGACTCATTGACACCAAGATTGACTCTTTTTTTTTAATGACCGAGAGATGACAATAGATATCCATGGGTCAGGCTTCTTGATATACATATCCCATCCATTATCCATTGTGTAAGAAATTTAGATATTCATGCTTTATCTATCGAGTTTTAGATATCCATATGGATATTCATTATCCGACTATTATTTATTATTCAAAATAAGATATATATATATATATATATATATATATATTGGGGTAGGTTTGTATCGGGTTTTGAATCAGGTTTGACAATATTTGTGCCATATCCATTACTAATCGAGTAAGGTAACTATCTAAAAAAACCTATCAATTCAGGTTGGATTAATCGGTATCCATCAGGTTTAGATTAAATTGTCATCCTTATAGCCAACTAGATACTTTCTCTCTCATCTCTCAACATTCAGAGATTGAAATATAATAAAAATAAAGTTTATGATAAAAATATAAAAACTTAACAGAATAAGGACCAAGTAATGCAAAATTGAGAACTTAAGGGACCAAACTAAAGTTTCTCATGCCAATGAACCATAAAAATGGAAAATGTCTCTTTTTATATGTTTAATTTTAATTTTTGTTTTTCAATTTATTATTTTCACCATGATCTAATATTTTATTTTGTAATTTATTATAATGCTAGAATAACATCTGACATATGGTATAAGTGAGAGCATGCAAAGTATAACATATCTCATGATATAAAATTATGCCAACAAAACTTACAGTGATAGTAAAAAAAAAAATTAAAGACCAAAAAAGAAAGAAAAGAAAAAACTGGCTATGAATAATCAGTCGAGAACTCTAATGAATCTTAATGAACAGTAAATAACACTGTTGCTTTCGAACAAATCTTTCCTATTCTAGTTTCCCAGTAAATAGCTTTTATCCTACAAGCAAATTAGCATCCTCTTAAAATCCTGTTTGTTTGCTGAAAAGTGGTTTTTTTTTTAAAGTAAATTCCTGGAAAGTGAATTATTTTCTGATGATTGGTAGTGTCATAGAAAATAAGTTGGAAAACACTTTCCAAAGATTTGGTTATGTCATGAAAAATAAGTTGGAAAATAACTTATTAATATGTTTTTTCAAGTTTATTAAAATAATGAGGAACAAATCTTACAAATTAAAAAGTTGAATGAGAATGAAATTGAAAAAAACATTTAATTTCATAAATTATCTCAAATAAAATAAATAACAATCAAAATAATGGAGATCAAATCTAATAGATAAAAAAAATTGAAAGATGATAAAATAATAATAATAATAATAATAATATTTACAATTTCACAAATTATTCCAAATAAAATAAGTAACAATTGAAAGAATGAAGATCAAATTTGATAGATAAAAAATTTTAATTAAAAAAATAGTAAGAGAAAAGCAAATAATAATTATAAAAATAAGGACAAAAGTTAATATAAAAATCATATTAAATCAAAGTCTAAGGGGTGAAATTAAAAAAAAATTCAAAACAAAATATATAACAATCAAAAGTTTGAAGATTAAATTTGTTATAATTAACAAATAATATGATATTTTTAAAAAAAATTTTTAACTAGAAAGAGTTTTTCGTTGATTAATTTTTTTAATAATAAATAAACTAAAAGTAATTTTTAAAAATAATTTTTCATCAAACAAATGAGGTGAGGGTAATATTCCTTCCATCTTTTTCCCAGATTAATTCTCCACAAAGATCGTTTTCACTTAAAACCCAGCTAAAATCAAGGGTTTTCAAACGATCTCCTTCAAGTTTTCGAGCCCAGATGATGAAGGCAATATTTTTGTCCAACTAAACCAAGGATTTTTCTGCTTTCTTCCTCTCCAGAGAACAATGTTCCGATATGGTCTCAAAAACTATTTTATGTCTAAAAGAAGCAAGTACATCAGCACAGAGATTAAGCTCAAGTGTTGAGATTTCAATAGACTATTTTCATAGAATACTATTATAACAATAGCTAAAACTAGTTAGTGTTTTAATATAGATTGTATATTACAGTTTACAGTTAAATGCTGAGTAATATTTTTTTTTTTTTGCTTTTTGCTTTGTTTATTTGAAGCTGTGTTTTTTTTGTTTTTTTAATGAATATTTTTTTGTTTAATATTTTTTTGTTAATGTTAATTTTTTTTCTATTTAGTTATCAAACTTTCATGACACAGGTTCCGGGTTTGACGGGTTAACCCGGATTTTTTTTTCTGGTTTTTCTTTTTAATTAATTTTTTCGAGTGCAGTCCACAGTGAAACGCTGAAATGTTTTTTTTTTTTTGCTTTTTTTTTTAAGCTGCTTTTTTTTCTTTGTTGTTTTTTTTTAATGAATCTTTTTTTTTTGTTTAATTTTTTTTGTTAATGTTAAATTTTTTTATATTTAGTTATCAAACTTTCATGACACGGGTTCCGGGTTTGACAGTTAACCCAGATTTTTTTTCCTGGTTTTTCTTTTTAATTAATTTTTTCGTTTAATTTAGTTTGGTAATGTTAAATTTTTTCTATTTAGTTATCAAACTTTCATGACACGGATTCGGATTTGACGGGTTAACCCACTAATTTTGGGTTAACCCGTAATTATTTGTTCCTATTTAGTTATCAAACTTTCATGACATGAATCCCAGATTTGACGGGTTAACCCAGTTAATTCAGATTGTTTTTCTTTTTCTTCATTAGTTTTTTCCTTCATGTAGGCTTTTCTTTCTTTGATTTTTTTTAAACTAATATTTTTTTTGTTTAGTATTTTTGTTTTTTTGCTTTTTGCTTTTTTTTTTCCTTTTTAATTATTATTATTTTTAAATTTAGTTTGTTAATATTAAGTTTTTTTTTTCATTTAGTTATCAAACTTTCTTGACACGGATCTCAAGTTTGATGGATTAACCTGGTTTGATGGGTTAACCCAGGTTAATTCAGATTTTTTTTCTTTTTCTTCATTAGTTTTTTTTTTCCTGTAGGTTTTTTTCCTTTGTTTTTTTTTCTTTTTTATTAATCTTTTTTTGTTCACTTTAGTTTATTAATGTTAATTTTTTTCTATTTAGTTATCATACTCTCATGATACGAATCCCAGGTTTGACGGGTTAACCTGATTTGGTAGGCTAACCCAGTTGATTCAGATTTTTTTTCTTTTTATTTATTAGTTTTTTTCTTCCAATTTCTTCTTTAAATATTGTAATTAATTATAACTAAAAGACATCAATCTTTTTTCTTCCAATTTCATGACACGAATTCCAGGTTTGACGGGTTAAACCAGCTTGATTCAATTTTTTTTTTCTTTTTCTTAAGTAGTTTTTTTCTTTTAATTTCATCTTTTAATATCGATTTGATTAAGAATTAAATCTTATGATTTGTTTTGTTTACTTTTCATTAGATTATTGTGATCTCATAAGGTGATTTTACTGTATCCCTCCTTGCAAAGCACTATTCATCGGAATAATGCTTTGCTTTATTGTTTTTTTCTTTTTAATTAATCTTTTTTTTTAATTTCATTCTGTAATATTAAATTTTTTCCTTTTTAATTATCATACTTTTATAACAACACCTTGCAACCAGACTCATATCTAAGGCTCCGGGTGTGATGTTACAACCAAACTCACTTAAACTTGGGTCATGCAAGTTTAATATTATTAATAATATTATAAATATAACTTTTGGGTCAGGAGTAGCAGACAAACTCAATGCTCTTAGGTATAACTTTATATAAAAACCTAATACTCTTAAATTTTAATTTTTATTTTATTTTTTTTATAAAAAAAATTAACCTGCGACATAGCGCGGGAATGTTTCTAGTTTGGAGCTACAAGCTGTTCGATAAAATGACAAAGAGAACAGGACTGAAGTTACATTGAGGAAGTCCTTTTTTAAATCTGTCCATTCCTTGTAACATGAAAAATACTCGTGAACAAGAGAGAGAGTTCTAGTTGGTCACACTCAAACCTTTATTATTTAACATTTAATTACTCTTCCGACATAGAAAAGATAATACAGTGGAAACAAAATGAAAAATAAAAACAAAATTGTACTGGATAGTGATAGGGATGTATCCTTTCTGATTTATAAGAGATAAGATATAATAAAATATAAAATAATTTATTTTATTTTTATTATATATTATTTTTAAATTTATATATTTTAAAAATAATTATATATTATTATTTAGTAATAATAATTTTAGTTATAGAACTTTGTCTTTCTTGTAGAGCTTGAATTATTCCGGGTTTAAAAAAACAATATTAACTTGGTCTCATCATATCAAAAATTTAGATTGATTCATGATTTTTTATTTTTTTAGATTAAAACATGTTAATTTATTTTTATTTTAAAAAAATAAATTTAAGGTTAATCAGGCTAACTTCATGATCCATGATTCTAGTTTTATTTTGAGTGAGGTTTGACTATAACAATAATAATGGTTTTTTTTATTAATATAGGTATCCGGACCAATTTACACGTATTTCGATTAATCCCATGAGTCCTAAAGTTAATGAACTTTTAAGTCTCCAGTAGTTATTATATTAAAAATTACAGGGCTCGAACTTAAAATCACACGAAGAATAAACTTTTTAATTTCAGTTTTTATCATTGAATCATTTATTATATTGTTATAATAATAATTATGTTTATTTTTACATGAGGTGAATAATTTTGCATTTAATAGTTTTTTATATGAATATTTAAAAAAGTTATGTTAGGTAAATTTTGTCAGAAGCACTGCTTTCACAGTACTAGCCTATTACATGCACCTTTGTGTTTAAAGCTATCTTTCCACCGCATACGGCATTGTGAAGTACATAACCTGTTTGTCTGTGCCTCTGTTTAACAATATTACGCAAGTTATCTGCCATGAAATTTTAATTTTTAATTTATTTTTTTATATATTAAAATTATTTTAATGAACTAATATTAAAAATAATTTTTTAAAAATAAAAAAATATTATTTTAATATATATTTAAACTTGATTAATTTTTTTTTTAAGTCTTAACAAACCAATTAACCCCTAGCCTTTGGGACCAACACAAACCCTTACTGGGATGTGGAAACAGACCTCCATAGCACTTGTTAGCCATTCCTTCAAGCACAAGAGCTTTCTAAAACAGGATGGTTATTTTAGCTCACACATGTAGTAAAAACAAACAAAAAAACAAAAATAGATCTCGAATCATGTGGGAACTGGATCTAGATTTGTTTACAACGAGAAAGAAGAGGAAAGAGAAGTGAAAAGGCTGCCGCCGTTGATTCTTTTACCGGCAGCGATGACTAGGGTTTTCTCTTAAAGAGAGAAATAGTGAAGAAAAGGAAAACTTTAACACTCCTTACCCTACCTTTTTAATTAGCTTATTTACTTATCTTTGATGACTGTTTTTGCAAATTAACATTATTTTTTTGTTCAAGTCTCTTCTTAGATAGAGAAGCATTGCGCTCTTTTTTTTTTCTTTTTTCAAAAACTATTCAAAATCATGATAAGAAAGTAAGGTTTTTAGGTTATGTTTGATGTTGTTTTCGGACATAAACAAATAAAAAGAATGATCACATAAAAATTTATGTGGTCGGAGCGCTTTTTAAAGTGCTTTTCATTTTAAAACATATTAAAATAATATTTTTTTTATTTTTTAAAAATTATTTTTGATATCAGCACATCAAAATAATCTGGAAACATCAAAAAAATATTAATTTGAAGCAAGAAAAAAATAAATAAAAATTTAAATTCTTTTAAAAATACTTTCAAAACGCAATGTCAAACACACCTGAAACATAAAACAAAAACAAGTTTATATTTGGTAGTAGTGTACGAAACAACTTAAACGTCTTTACATTATATTTGATTGATAAGAAATGAAACAAAACAAAATATATAAAAAATAATTTTACCCTTAATATAATTAAATTTGAAATGTTCAAAAAATTAAATAAAAATCATTATTTTTATAATGAGTATTATTTTTATTAACTAACTTAAAGCAACAATTCTCCACTCATCAAAATCATTTAAGAAAATATGATTATCATAAAAATAATTCATTGTTGAAAATATAATATAATTAAATTATGATTTATTCATTCATCAAATCATTTCTTCAAATATATTTAATAATCAAACAAATAACATGTTAAATAAAATATTTATACCAACACAAAATCAAAATCTATATATAATTAAGAACGCAAGATAACAATTTCATCACAAATGCATATTTTTAGTTATCATTCAATCCCACATTGCATTATTTTTTTTTTTTGTTAAAATCTAACATATTTTTTTTTATGACTTTTGCTATTATATTTTCTAATTTTTAGATTAAATGATAAAAATTAATTTGATTGTATCTTGGTTCCTTCCCCAAGAAATTTTTAGATTAAAATCTAACATAGTTCTTAAGAGTAAGGATAAAAACTAAAATTGTAAAATATTTAAAGGGACATTCACAAAAAAGAAATTTAACTTGATTGTATCTTGGTTCCTTCCCCCAACAGTTTCTGTTGCTTATGCCTAGAAGAGTCTCAAAGACCAAAGTCGAACCCAAAATGACGACTGTCGTTTATTTCGAAGCCTACCCTCTGTCAGTTAGATGATCTGTCGTTTGGCTTGCTGCTATCTAAGAAAAGCTTCCTTCTAGATATCTTAGCAAAAAGGTAGTCTCACTCTCAAGTGTTAATAGCAATGGCACAAGTGCTTGCCCTCCATGTTTTTTTCTCTGCAGAAACACACAAGGTTGGTCCTTCTAAGCCACTGAAGAGGATTCACAAGCCCAAAACATCTCTTAGCACCCGTAGAAAAGGTAAGCTCTCTATCACTTTCTTTTTGGTTGCCAAGAAAATACAGGAAAAAAGCTTTCAACTTTTTGTTCTTTTTAAGCACCCAATTTCAGAAATTCTCAACCAAGCTTATGCCACTATATAATATTTACCTTATCCGATATATATATATATATATATATATATATATATATCCTGGTGTGTGTCTTTATTGTGTCAGTCTTTTTTTCTTCTTTGATGAATGAAATTTCATTGATAAAAAAGAAACCAAATGGGAATTATACCATTGCACGGCAATACAGAATGCTACATTTCTGCAAAGAAAACTGTATGCAAAACTGAAATTGTGTTAATTTATAGCTTCATTTTATGATGTTAAGTGAAAGATTGTGTTTTTTCAGGCTGTTTTAGTTCATTATTAGTGTATGTGATCTTAATGGGATTTGGTTTTGTTTCCTTGCCCATGATTAAACAAATAGTGTGTTTTTCAGGTCCTCAGAGTCCCTTGCGCAAAACCCAGAAGTTCAATTTACAGGTTTCGCCTCATCGAGCTGGTATTGTCTCTCTTGTGTTAACTCGAAACTTAATGCCTTGTACATGTCACTCCGTGCACACTCTTTTTGTTGCTGGAAAGATTAGCTCGCTTTAATAGTGTATGCTATAGGACTCATTTACTTTTTAGTACTTTGAAACTTATGTGGATTTGTCCATGTTTTATACAGTTTCTGCAGTGAGGTTGATGAGAATAGAGATGGGTGGTGCATTTGCTGATCTTTTGAATGATAAAGGGAAAGGGTCTGGTGATAATGAGATGGGATACGTTGAAAGAACTCTTGGGTTCCGAACCAAGGACCTGGATGATCGTGATCTTAGATTGGTACTAATATTTTGTGCGCTTCCATTTTCGCTGGTTTTCAAGGCCTTCACTGTATTATTTGGAAGAATTTTAAACCTGTGTATGGGTTCAAAACATAGTATAGTTTATACATTCAGTTGTCACTATTATGATTAAGGGAATGCGTCCTACTTGATTGCAGTAAACTCATCTATTTTCTTTTCTTTATTCATTCACTTATGAAACATAGGTTACGGACATTGTTGGAGGCACCATTCGCTGGAGAAGATATCTTGATTATCTAATCGGATCATTGTGCCATGATGAGAAAGCATTCAGGAGCATGGAACCTCTTCTCTTGCAGGTAGTTTTGGATTGTGTACTTTGTTTTTGTTTCGTGTGATATTTTTTACTAGAGCAGCATGGAATGCAATATAATAGCTAGCTGGCACTTGGAGATATACAAGGAAGTTATTTTCTTATTTTTCTGTGTTTAAAATGAATGATCTAGTCCATGAAAGCGTGTCTGTTGGGTTTAAGATGTGTGGACTAGTCGATGCAAAAGTGGCCATGAGAGTGGAAGGTGTAAGACTGAGTACATCAGTAGACACAAGATGGTAAGATTACCTTTGGAAGTTATATGTGTGATCTAGTCCATTTAAAGGAGGTTGTGAGAGTGCAAGGTGTAGAACACAGCTCACAAAAGTGGACCAGGAATGACTGAGAGTAATCACACTAATAACACCAGCCGGACTTGTCTACCTAATGGTTTACTGTCATGGTCTGAAGTGTAACAAATATATCCAAGCTTTATGCTGCCATCATAGTATCCAATGGTGTTTACAGAATAGCTGTATATGCATTTGCCTGCTATCAATTTATTACTACCTATTTATCTTAAAATGAAAGAATTACATAAACTAGTATTAAATTGTGTTCAAAATTATTTTGTTGATGTTTAGATAAAGTATAAGATTGTTTTTTTGGTGAATATAAACTCAGTGTTTCATTTTATAAAAAACAATTAAAGGAAAATATGTAATAATTTAAATTTGGGACTGGGTCTTTCCTCACATTTCTTTTCCCATTTTCTTAGATTCTCCGGATTGGCTTTTATGAGATTGTGAAGCTAGACATGCCATCATATGCTGTTGTTGATGAGGTAAGTTTGTTAGAGCTTTTCTTTTTGCTTTTTTCCTCCTGAGTTCTTTTCTTACAAGATTTTTCTTATCTTCCTATGGTCATGTAGATAAAACCGGTTTTTACTTGGTCAGGTGTCTTTTTAGTGTTTGTAATAATTTTGGAGAGGTTAATCAGAATTTTTGCTAAAATAGATAAAACACATGTTGATGTGAAGTAACTCTCATATTTTGAAAGTATTTTCAGGATGGACATGTTAATCAATCTTTTATTTAAAACTCGTGTTAGTTGGAAATAGATTGTGCGAACTAGTTGTTCCAGGTAATTTTATATTCATGTTCTTTGAAAAGGGAAAAATGATATAGGTAGACGTTGCATTTCCTATAACAGCATGGCCAACTATATGGCTTATAGGAACTAATCAAAAGTTTTCTTCATTTTAGAGGAACTTCATACGTACTAGTTTTAATTCAAGTGGTCTGGCCTGAGGTCAGATTCTGGCTTAAATTCTCATCTAGTGTTTCAATATTTGGATTTTATAATCTGGTCTGTTGAAATTGTTTAGTGAGGAGTTTTTTTTGGATATTGCATGTCATGACTGCAGAATGTGAGGCTTGCAAAAGTTTCCCTCAGGCCCGGTGCTGGCAACATGGTCAATGGGATTCTCCGGAAGCTAGTGCTGCTTAAGGTTTGCCACTTTATTCACAAATCCAGGACAAGGAAAAGAAGAATCGTTACTTATCTTATCATATGTTATCAAGTGGCAAGCCTAAGGGTATCATGTGTTACAAACATTTTGGATGTAGGAAAGTAACTCACTCCCCCTTCCTAAATTGGAAGGTGATGATCGCGCCCAAGCACGCGCCCTTGCCACCCTTTATTCTCATCCTGTGGTGAGTGCATATTGCAACTGTTGCCCTTCCTTGTTGTCAGTGTAAGATAATTTAAATTGCCACTGTGATTGTTGACATAACATAAACAACCTCTTAATTCAATTGGTCAGTCATTGATGATCTACATTTTCCTAAGAAATTGAGCCCATGAGATGTTTGTGGATTTCTGTAAAAACTCAAGGAGCTAGCTCTACTTGCAGAACAGAAATTCGAGTTAGCTTCTGTATGCTACTTGACATTTATGCACTAAACTTGCATAAGTTCTTATAACTTAATTTATACTCAAGAAAATTCACCAGTTTCAGCTGAAATTCAATAACAAAATCGTGGTCATAAACCTCATTCATGTACACAAATTCCTTGCCCCTTGGCTGTGTCAAAATCTGGATAGATGCCTGTCTTGCAACATCCCTTGTTTGATATGATAAGCAACAGAATTTGCAAGATGAATGGGTTTATTAGGCTTCCTGTGCACTTTTTACTAACTCGGGAAGGACCTCCTTTGATTTAGTTGTGATAGTAAAATATGCATTTTATTGTATGAGTTTCTATTTTCTTAAACAAAATGAAGTATGGTAATTCATAGATTGGAAACATAATAAATTAATTCATGTGGCATTCATGCTCACCATTTCTTGATTTTTTATAATGTTTCAGTGGATGGTAAGGCGTTGGACGAAGCATTTAGGGCAAGAAAAAGCAATTAAGCTGATGATGTGGAACAACGATAACCCCAGTTTCAGCTTGAGGTTTTCAGCTAAACCTTTTTCTTTTTTTTCTTTTTTTTTCTATAAATTAAATCGCATGGTTCTCAGATGCTTCTTTCCCAATACTGATCTCAGGGCAAACAGCGGGAAAGGAGTTACAAGAGCTGACCTTGTGATGCAGTTCAATATGTTGAAGGTGCATGATGATTTCTTTCTTTCCTTTTTGGTTTTTTTTGGGTTTCCTTTAGTGCAGAAAAGATCAAGGTTATTCATGGATCCTCAGTGGATGGGATGGGATGGGATAATTGGCATTATTTAGTGGGGTTGCATTTTTCCCAATAGTTTGGAACTATGGTCTCTCTCTCTCTCTCACACACACATGCACACATGTGGGAACATGTCATGGGATGCTGACATCAATGATCTTTTACTTGAACTCCAGGTTCCTCACGAGCTTTCTTTGCACTTGGACCATTTTGTCCGTGTTAAAACTGGACTGCAGGTATTAGTTATGATATTTCAGTCATATTTACACAGAAAGGTATGACTGTTTCATAGTAGGTATACAGGGAAAATTGTTCTATCCAGTAGCAAGTTGCAGACATCAGCTCTACTCAATGGCCAACACAAGGCATGCATGTAGAGAGACTAACTGCTATTGTTAAATATTCATTAGATAACTGATTTTTACATCAATGAATAATAAGCCTTTATAATAGTTTTTTCTTAATTGGTTTCAACCTTGATGTCTGTTATTTTGTAGTTCTCCAATTGTAAAAAACTCAATAACAATGCAATCTGTTATCAGAAACACACAAACATGTGCATGAACATGTGAACACATTTAATGGTTGTTAACACATTTCTCTTATCAGATCACCTATCACTTTACAGAATACTGATACTTTTCCTTGCTTCAGATTGTCATTCAAGCTGGATTGCTGAAACAAGGTCTATGTGCAGTTCAGGATGAGAGTGCAGGTTGATATTTGTCTTACCTTCTGATTACCCCTGGAACAAAATCTAGGTATTCACTGCATGAAAACAAAGAAAAAGAAAAATATATAAGAAAATGAAAATTGTGTGTTGGAATGCAGTAGGATACGGTGAACATCCTAAACATTTGTAGTTTTCTGCTTTCTAGGCCTGCTCTCGTGTCTAAACTATATGATGATCACATTAAGGCTAAGGTCAACCACTGTGATAACTGAATCTGTGTTTGTCAAGTTCATGTTTAAACCTGCTTGCATTTACAACTACAGGCTGAGTAAAATTGGAATTGACCTGGCTTTTAATTTTGGTTCAACTGATATTGGCTTACTCAACATGTCATAGAGTATTTTGACACAAGTTTATTGCAGGTTTGATAGTTTCTGTAGTTAATCCTCAACCTGGCGATAGCATCATTGATTGTTGTGCTGCTCCAGGGGGAAAGACGCTTTATATGGCATCACAAATGCATGGCCAAGGTATTTTTAAACCAAGAAAGGTCGTATATGCTAGTTCTAAGAGTTACTGCTTTCTTTTTTGGTGCTTTTTAGCCTTTATTATGCCATTTCAACATCACATCTTTCTCGCACCTGCTCATTGCTTAAAGCAACTGCCTCATCATCTCATCAGCATGCATTTTTATTCCTTACTTTTACATTATAAGCCAATTGCAGTTGGCTTGTAGGTGAGATATACATGTCCTTCGGTTCCACATTATTGCTTCTCTCCTTTTGTTACTCTATCCAATCGAGCTCTGTCAGTAATAGCAATATTATTCTAAACAAGTAATTTTGTACTTGAACAAAATTATTAGATTAAGAATAAAATTGAAGCAATCATAAAAAAAAAATCCATTTAAATTAGAAAATGTCTGAACAAAGATAGATAAATTTGAACTTGCAAAATTACTAGGGACTATTGTGAATATTTTGAAAAAAATTAATTGGGGCAATTACACCCCCCCTGTGTGTGACTGTGTGTGTGTTTGCTCTCTCTCTCTCTCTCTCTCAGAAGCCTTGTGCACGCACACACTCACACAAAAACACATTATGTTTCTGAACTTCCAATGCTGTCATTGAAGATAATTTAGAATTGTAAGGATTTAGAACAACATTTAGTCCTCCAGGCATTTACACAATTTTACTGAGTAGACTGCATCTTTTAGGTGATTGTGTTTTGCCATCAACTCATAAATTTCTCAGTTACAAAACATTTTTTCTACAATTAATATGCCAACCACCATCACCATCCCATGGGTTCGCCTTTTCTTTTTAATGACAATTACTTTCCATTTTGAATCTGTAATTAAATTCTTGAACCAAGCCTTTCCTCTCTAAAAATCAAGTTCCTTAACTCGGTGGCGCAAGTGTTTTTTCTTTGATTATTATTGACTGAGCTAAAAAAAAATGACTAAACAATATCTTATGGATTATAGGCATGTTATATGCAATTGACATAAACAAAGGCCGGTTGAGAATAGTTAAAGAGACAGCCAAGTTGCACCAAGTCGATGGTGTCATTACCACCATCCCTTCTGATCTTCGCACCTTTGCTGTAAGTTGTTGTCATACTGTAAAAAGCTGTAATGTCATCAAGATAAAAGCCTTTATAGATCGGTTTTTGTTTCCTTTTCCTTTTCTTTTCTTAAATTTTTAGGAAAGTTATCAGTTGAAGTCTGATAAGGTTTTGCTGGATGCTCCATGTTCTGGGCTTGGTGTTCTGTCCAAGGTAGTTGTCTATCAACTAATATTTATAAAAATATTAGTTTCATTGAATTTTGATAATACTAAGGACTTCGTTTAGTTTTGTTTTTATCATCTGATGTTTCCTCACTCTATTCATTTCTTAATCCGGAACACAAGATATACACAATAATTGTTGCAAGCTTTTTTCTTTTTTGTTAAAGAGAGCGGACTTGCGATGGAATAGGAGGTTGGAGGATTTGGAAGAACTTAAGAAATTGCAGGAGGAGCTTCTTGATGCGGCTTCCATGTGAGATTGGAATTCTCTCTCTCTAATAACCAATATAACATCATCTGTTTTGGGAGAGAATTTTATTAACACATTCCGTTGCTTATCCTGGATACTTGATTCACTTTTGTTTTTTTGAAAATGATCGAACGTCTTATTTCTTGTGTTTCCTTGACAATTTTTGCTGTGCATTTGCAGATTGGTAAAGCCTGGTGGAGTTTTAGTATACAGTACTTGTTCCATAGATCCTGAAGAGAATGAAGAGAGGGTGGATGCATTTCTTCTCAGGCATCCTGTAAGAGCTCAATCTCATCTGCTATCATGTCTGATTTTTTTTTGTCTGCATTCTAATTAGAAGGAGACAGGAAGGTTCTTATAATCTGGAGATATTAGAAGATAATATTCAACTCTTCTGCACTAACCCCCCTGGACAACTTCTCACTCAACAAATAGCATTAAAGAATTTATTTTGCTTGAAGCTTTTTGGTCAAGTCTTAATAGTTTTTCAATCTTTTGTGTCAGGAATTTCGTATAGATCCTGTTGACAGATATGTGCCACCTGATTTTGTAACAAAACGTGGTTTCTATTCCTCCGATCCTGTAAAACATTCAATGGACGGTGCCTTTGCAGCTCGCCTAATTCGAACCTTGTGAAGAAATTTTAATATATGCAAATATTGCAATGGGAGGCCACTTCAGTGAGCAACCTGCATGGGACCACACTTTATGATTTCCAATGTTGTATTTCAGATCATTGATTCTTGGAAGCACAATGAACTTTGGAAATATGGAGATCTGGTAAGTAATTTAGCTGCATTGCTGGCATTTATCCTTCAACAATAAAGCCCTTTCTGATCATGTCCACAAAGCATGTCATTCCTGGTTCGGTAGGATTATGATGTCACTGCCATGGCATATTGAATGCAGAAACCATTCGATTCAAGTTTGATAATGGTTGCTAAACCACAAGTCCCATTCAGCTTGAAGTTGTTCTGGAATGCACCTTTACAAGGGGAAAAAATATGCATCATTTAGGGACAGACAATTCTTATATGATTATGTTGATTAATCTTTTACTTGTCTGACAGGATGTCCTTGGTGTTTGAATGGTCGGTCCACCATGGCAGTGAAAGTCCACCTTGATACAGAGGGCTTTATTGCTTCAGACTTCAGAAATACCTCACCAGGAGATGCCATTTGAGAAATGCTTGAGAAGCTCCACTAAGAACGCAAACTAATCCAGTTTGACCAGGAGGCACCACAGCGGTTTGTGTACATTAACCAGATCATGGAATCATTGGAAAGATTTGTCTGCTTAATTGTGCAAAGGCAGGCTTCTTGTGTTACTTGAAACAATTCATACGTAACATGTATTATAAGGAAGCTTGTGGCCCTTGCAGAAGTAATATTGTAACTATATCCAACCTATGCTGTGTGCAAAAGCCAAAAGATGGTGCAAGTTGTGTGTTACATATCCTTCATGATCTTAGCTGTCGTTGTCATTGATTCCTTAATCAACTCACTGTTGCAGTAAAAAATGCAGTAACCCAACAAGGCTGGTGGTTTGGCCAACACCACACTACACCATTTTTAGTGCTAAATATGACTCGGAAAAGTTCCATAGAAAGCGTGATGCTATTTTGCACTAAAAATCGTGCACTAAAGAATTCAGCCGGGAAATGATTCCAGTATCTGTATGATGTTCATGTGTAATCTGTGTAAAGCGCGCCATTAAACACTTTATATATATTTGAATTATATTTGATAATCAACTTATAGAATTATGCAATGTGATATAATATAGTACAATTGTAATACGATGTAAATATTGTAAAGATGAATATGATTCAAAAAATTATCCAAATCAAAGACGATATTGTTTTTTTGAATCTACAAGGCTCTAAAACAAGATTTCTTATACCAAAAAAGTCAAATGGATTGAAAGTGTCAAGTGAGAGCTAGATTTTGGGTCCTTTTGATATGTAAATATGATATTAGGGTTTTATAGATACAAAAATATTTTTGATGAGTTTTTTTTAATAGAAATTTTTTTAATATGTAAATATGATATTAGGGTTAGTTCTAAAAATTGATTCATGTTTTGTTTCTCCTCCACACCACTATCCACGCTTAAACCCTTGAAAAACAAAAACCCTTGTGACCTCCACAGACCAAACAAACCAAACCAAACAATGAGAATGAGAAAGCATCAATGGCTAAGGACGGCACTCTCACGTGCGTACTACTGCACCTTCTCCTCTTCGTTCCCTCTAAAGCACGTGACCCAATCAAACTTCGAGTCCGCAGTCGCTGACCTGAAAACCCACCTGAAAGCCGCCGATTTCGTGGCCATCGACTTGGAAATGACCGGAGTTACAAGCGCTCCATGGCGCGAGTCCATGGAGTTTGACCGCTTCGATGTCAAGTACCTTAAAGTTAAAGATTCTGCCGAGAAATTTGCTGTTGTTCAGTTGGGTGTTTGCCCCTTTCGTTGGGACCCTCTTCGTCTCTCCTTCATTGCTCACCCGTAAGTAGATATTTAATTTCCATTTCTCGATTTGTAACGTTGTAATAACCAAGTTTAGTGAAGTGAAGAGTGTTGTGTTGTGTTGTGCAGGCACAATTTCTTTATATTTCCACGTCAAGAAGTTCCAACTGATTCTTCCTCGTATGAGTTCCTTTGCCAGACGACGTCCTTGGATTTCTTGGCTAAATATCATTTTGATTTCAATGTCTGCATTCGCCAAGGTTTTTCTTTGCAACTTCCTATCATGGATTGCTTTCTTCCTCTTCTTCTTCTGCTGCTTAATTTGCCAGCACTTCATATGTATATGTATGTAAATTTGGGAACTTTCCATGCTGGTTAATCTCAGGAGTGTCTTATTTATCTAGAGGGCAAGAAGATAATGCGTTAAGGCTCTTGAATTTGCGATATGAGAATGAGTTATCAGAACAAGCTAGAGATGTGCCATTGGTCAGCATTACGGATATCCTGTTCAGTGAAAGAATGAAGAATAGGTTGAGAGAATGGCGTGATGGGTTGTTGAAAGATACTAGCGGGGGTCTCAGTTGGAAGGGTCATTTTTAAATGACTCGAATCAACAATTTCAGAACATTTTTTACAAGATGCGTCCAGCTCTTTCTCTGAATGGGTTCACTTCCCATCAGCTTAGGTTGGTTCAATCGGTAAGTTTGCTCTATCTTCTCTTAATTTCAGTTGCAGATGTCTGTCACGCTTAAAGGTGCTTTTACCTATTGAACTGGAGGAACTATGTTGTTGACTATGCTAAGTACATAAGCAGCATGTACCTGCAATAATTTGTTGATGATTCTAATGCATCTTTCTCATCTCTTTCGCTGTTAATTGCTTGTTCCTTATGTGGGTTTTATGTTTTACCCTGTAGAAGTCTAAGCTCTTTATTCCCCTTAGGGCAGAAAATTTCTCTGTTATCCTTTTGATACCACTATTTCTTTTTGAATAATGGTTCTATACTACACTAGGTGAGGACTGAAGCATGGTAACTGATGAAAATCAAAACATGTAGGTCACAAAGAAGCATTTTAAAGATCTTGCTTCTGTTCGTGTTGAAGGTGAAAGTTCTTGTTCCCAGCAGCTAGTTGTGTATACGGACTCCGAGAGTGATAGGGACTTGCTTAAGGTAAAGTACATTCTATCACTTCGAGAAAGATCGGTTGATGAGATCACTCATGTGAATTTTGAGTTTTCTAAAGTTGCTCTTGCCTAGAAGATTATTTGATATTTGATTTTGGATAAAATAGTTTTAATCTTTACTTTGTAGTCCAAATGTGGTTCTGCCATTGCTTGAGGTCTTAATGTTTTTGAGTTTACATTGGCTATTGTTTTTAAGTAATAATTTTGATGGATGAAAGGAGCACAAGCTGATACAAATGCCAAGTAAGAGAAGGGAAAAAAAGTATTTATGCACAGAGAATGTCCACCATATATGTTAGCACGTTGCTGCTGCAACTGGTTAGGGAGATTGCCAAAATAAAAATACCAATATGAAATCTGTATCTTTAGTGCCATCACTTGAACCCTCTCAACAATTCAGTGCTTAGCCTCTTTTTTTTTTTTTTCCAGAAAGAAGTAATGGATGACTATCGTAGACAAACAGAGATGAAGATCAAAGCTGCAATTGGGTTTCGACATGTTATTGACCTCCTTTCCTCTGAAAAGAAGTTGATTGTCGGTCACAATTGCTTCTTGGGTATGAATATTGGTTGTGCATTTCAAGATGGTGTCATCTTGATTCAGTATTAATTAAGATGCTTTATGTGATGCAGATTTAGCACATATACACAGCAAATTCTTGGGTCCTCTTCCGTTGGAAGCTGAAGAATTTGTCTACTCTGTTAACAAATGTTTTCCATACATCATTGACACTAAAATACTCTTGAATACTAACAATATACTCAAGCAAAGGATGAAGAAATCAAAGACATCACTCTCCTCGGCCTTTTTATCACTTTGTCCACAAATTGCTTTTGCTTCAAAGGAAAGTTGTAATCTGACTTTTAGCTCATCTGTTAAAGTGGAGGTTCAAGTGGATGATACAAGGTCTTTTTCTATCTATCTCTCTCTTTCTATCTTTTTTTTTTCTGTAAATTATAAAATGATCTTGCATGATTCATTTTGTTGCAAAAGCTGCCTCCCCTTTTTACTTTTGAACTCTGTAAATGTATATTGTCTCATACAAAAGAAGTGTCTTTCATGTATGTTAAGTGAAGCGATTCAAAAATAAAACCCCATTGAGTTTATAGTACTGGATAATTTGGTGTTAAAAGCACAAGGTATCATCCCCCTACCAACCCATGATATGAACACCTGCCATTTCTAGTATGTAAGTGCCAGAATCACTTTTAGACGGGATTTTGTCTTGTTAGAAAGATAACTTTCAAAAATATCTATTCTATGGGATCAATGTACTTATGCATCTACTTGGTGCCTGTTTTGTCTTCAAGTCAAAATCACGTTCTAGTAAAAGTTAACACAAGTAATTGTGTCTTGCATCTCACATGGAAAAAGAATGAATTGACTGCTCTGCTCTTTGTTTTTGTGCTTATAACTGAGGAGAAGCTGCTCTTTTAACCAAGATTGCATATCTATTTTCAGGTCTTCCAGCTGGATTTCTGGAGTCAAACATGAAGCTGGATATGATGCATTCATGACTGGGTGTGTCTTTGCCCAGGCTTGCAATCTTCTAGGCATTGATTTTAAACTTTATTCGCCATCTGAGAATTTGGCTTGTAATGAGAGGCTCCAGAAGCATGCTAACCTTCTATATCTCAGTTGGATTAATGGAGACATTATTGATTTAAGCACCGGACATAGAACTGCAGAGTCTTTGAGATGCAGAGACCTAAAGAAGTCGCAGACAGGGATTCTGTTTGAGAACATTGTTTTAATCTGGGGATTTCCATCTAAACTCAAGACAGCTGTGATAAAAGATCGCATCTCCAAAGTATTTGGCCCAACCTCTGTTACATCAATATGTCGTCTGGATGAAACTGCAGTTTTCGTGCAATTCAGTAAATTAAAAATGGTCGCTGATTTTCTAGTTGTGAAAGAAACCCTGGAGAGAAGTAATGATGCATTCTCTGTTTTGCATCCTCTGTCAACAATATTGGAAGGAGGAAATACTTGTGCTGCTAGTTATGAAACTTATAAAGATATCTGCAGTTCACCTATATCGAAACTTCTCTTTGCAGATCAGGCAGAGGCAGTTGGTATCAGATGGAAGACCAAGTTGGTAGAAAGGAAGGAAGAGTTAGAAACCGAAGAGCAAGACAATTTTCACGAAGAAAATGCAGCAAATACTATATCAGTTTATGTGGAACAGAATTAGACTGGAAGGGAACATATAATAAAGGATAAGTACTTGATCATGTGATGAGGTTATTGATTCTTTCTGTGCTGAAGTCTAACAGATTAGAGCTACTATTTTTATTTTTTTCATATTCTGGCCTGAAGCATGTTCAAAGTTACAGCATTACTTTTCAAGGGAAACTGGCCATTAAGAATGAGATTTCTTGTATACGAAATGTTAGTTAAGTAGCAAAAGAAATTAAATTGTATATCCGTATTCTTATTGTTATTTCTACGGCCAAATGGCATCTTGTATATTCAAATTATGTCGTTGATGTGCAATGCCAGTGTAATTTTTTTTAAAGCACTGCTCCTGCAGTTCCTCCTCACCAAATTTGTTTTATATATCATGTACCTTTATTAACTATTAACTAAAAAACTAAATGGTGCAAGGGATTCATTGTGCAAAATACATGGTGGATCCCTTCATATGACATTGTTGATGGATGTTTACTGTGCTAATTTTTTTTGTTTTTTTTTTTTTTTAATTTGATCCTTATTAGATCAAATTATAAACTAATCTACCGGGAGAGGATGGGATTACCGGGAGAGGATGGGATTGAAAGATGGGAGACCAAACTAAAAAACACGGGAATGAGTGTCAATAAAAAGTTTAGGTAAAATATTTATTTTAATTCTTCTACTTTACAAATTATTGATATTGGGTCCTTTTAGTTTCCAAAAATATAGGAAAAAAATAATTTTGATCCCAAACTTTAATTTTTTTTATTTTTTGGCTCCTGACATAAGAGAGGTGAGAGAAAGTCTTTATAATCCAACGCTAGAGAGGGGAAATCTTCGTTTACACCGATTGCGAATACCAAAAAGGTTGAAGCTGATGTCAAATTGCTTCTTTTAATGAGTGGAGCTTACATTAGAGGTTTGTTTATCTTGGAATTGCCAAGAAAAATATATCTGATTTTAATAAGATTTTTGATTTCGGGTTGATTTCGAGTTTTATGATGGTTTTTTGTTTTTTTAGGCCAAAAATAAGTTTATCAAGTTGCTTATAGTATTTTCTAGGTGTTTTGAATAAAAACAATGGATTGAAAATTCAATTTTTTAGGTCTAAAAAGCCATCAGCGTGTTTTTTCAACCATCATAGTGGCTAGAAACTGAACAATACAAATGATGTGTTATCTATTTTTTTTTTCAAAAACATCTAGGGTGAACGACAATGCAAAGAAAAAAAGGGCCCACTCGCGCAAGCCTTAACAAAATAAGACAGACGGGTTGGCTTAGCTTGCTAGGTCCAACAATGCTTGGCCTTTTTTTTTGTTTTTTTAATTATTTTTTTTCTATTTTTTTAAAATTAATGTTTTTCTTATGTTTTTTAAATTATTTTTTGTTTATATTTATATTAGTGCCCCTTCTTTCTTTTATTTTTTTTATAGAGCCTGTTTTAAATTACTATTGCTTTTTTTATTATGCATTTAATTTAAGTTTTTTTCTAATTCATCTATAATTTTTTTTAATTTTTTGTATAGATGAACTTTATTTTTTAAATTAAAAAATATATATTTTCAGATAATATTTCTTATTTGTGCACCCTTACATAATATTTTTTCCTTTTATTTTATTCAATCAATTTAATGTGTGTGTCTATTTCTATTACTGTTTGATTAATTAAAAAAAATTATTTTTATTTTTAGATAATATTTCTGATATGAGCAGCCTTGCATCATATTTTTTTTTACTTTTATTTTATTCAATCAATTTAATGTGTATCTATTTATATTATTGTTTGATTGAATAAAAAATTATTTTGATAACGAATTTAACAAACACAACTGGGAAAATGTCTTGTCTTGTGAGATTAAATATCTTGATCTACACCTATCTCTCGATTTTTCCAGTTTTATTTTTAGTTATCGTTTATGATTTTTTTTCTCATTTATTAACACATATAGTTCTCGATTTATTGGATTACATGTATGCATAATTTTTTTTATTTTCACTTAGAATTCTTTTAACTATAAGAACATGTCAAAAAAGCTTGTGCATACAATTGTTTCTATTGGATAAAAAAATATCTGACCCACGGCAAAACACGGGTCAAGTAGCTAGTTACTTACTAAAACTCATCCAAATTGAATCATCTAACATATAATAACATGCGGATTCTTTATGTACAAAGATGGTTAGCTATTTGCACATGGTGATTGATTTCCCCAAAAACCTTTACAAAGTTTTCTTGGAGGATGAAGTGATTAATGACATCCAATGAACAAAAAATTGATAGTGGAAGGCTATTTTGAAAAAAAGAATAATTACCCTAAAATTTTACCTATTTTTTTAAACAATGGCTTAAATTGATTTTCCAACAGTGGAAGGCTAATTTAGAAATGAAAGTTTTTTTTTTAAAAAATGAGCATCTTGTTTCGTGTTATGTATAAATACCCATGATTCAATGTCATAAAAAATAATATACAACACGTAAACAAGTTATGATATTGCTTAAAAAGCATAGTGTTTCTTTTCGGAGGCTAAAACTTATTAATATAAATAAATTATCTTTTATTAGAAAGAGTTTTTAAAAGCATGTAATTTAGACTAAGGTGCATGTCTATGAAAGAATATAATATATAAGGTTCAAAAGGTGTTTAAGGATTTAAAGAAATAGAATTACTTATTTATTATGAAAATCTTTTAGGCTTGTCACCTTAATTTTATCATTTTGATTATTGATCTCACTTTAATTTTCCAAACCACACATCGTGTTTGGCCATTGACATTTTATCCTTTTTGCATCATTATCAGAGATATTTTAGAGAGCTTTTCAATTTTTTTCCTTCGGTCATTTTCTTACTCCTTTTTGTAACACTTTTCTTTCCTTTCGTATTCTTCTTATTTCTTTTCATCTAGGGAAAACTTTCAAAGCATGTTTCTAATATGAGGAGTGATCCTAGTCTAGATTATTATCCAAGAAATATTTGAGGCTCAAAGGAGGGTAGCAAGGGATCTATTTTTGTTTGTGAATGATAAATCAAAGATGGACTTCCTTATCTCAAATTCAAATATGCCCATATTAATAAATCTTAGTCTTATTAAAACATTATTGTTAATCAAGAAAACCGTGAGATTAACCTTAGAAAAGAAGTGGTGGGATGAGGCAATCCATGAATCAAATGCACACATTTCATTTTTATTTAAGTATCAAATCATTTGACTATTTTGGATATGATTGTATAATTCCAAGTAAGATTTCTTTTTTTGAAGGTTATTGGGAATATAAAGGATACTTTGGTGGTTCAAAAGGGAATTATAGACAAGACTTTGTTTTTAATGTTTATTGGGAATGAAAAATGAGATTTTAGGATTCAAGAAGAGGTATTTTCCCCTAGCATTTGTAAGACATATCTTCAAGTTTGAACCAATTTTGAATGAATTTATCATGTTACTTTTAATTGAACATCTCTTGATTTTAAAACAAAAATAAGATAGAAAAATATGTACTTAATTAAAAAGGTATGGTTTGAAAAAAAAAAACAAATCAAAGTTTTTTTTTTAAAATAACTGAACATAAAAATGATTTTATTTGCAAAGTTCAATTACAAAAATTAATTGAAAATGCAACACTCCTTCCATTTTCTCATCAATTTCTTCATAAAAAATATATATTTAGTGACATTCATTATATGTTATTTTTATCATCTTGGTTGGTCATCTATTGTGTTAATGATAGGTTAGTAATGATAGGTTAGTAATGATAAGATGTGCACCATTTCCTTCTATAAATGCAATATGGCATCAATTTACCAACTTTTGAACTTTATACTTCACACCCCACCAGTTATTGTATAGGATTTGTCAAGTAATGGAGCAATGTGTCTAGTATTCAAAAGGTTTTGGTAAACCATGCTAAGTAGAAGGTGCATGTCAATCCTAGATGATGATACTTAAAAATTTGATGATACTTAAAAATTTGATGATACTATAAAACTCAATGATACTTTAGATGACCAGATGTCTAAGGCTTCCCAATTAAAGTCCATCTTCTAGCAAACCTTATTGATGGATTTTTTTTTATACTTTTGGATTCTACTTATATTTAAGAAACTCAAATATTTTAAAAACAACAAACTTTAATGATAGGCGCATTTAAATCACTTAAACAAGGTCATCCAAGTTTACTCTTTTAATGATACTAATGTTTTCCTCAATTTCATAGAACTTATATGATTCATCTTTTAATTGCTTTTATTCTCAAGGCGACATCAGATAGATAGCCAAGAACAACTTGGGTTGGATTCTATGTCATGGTAATAAGAACCTCTAATGAAATAGGAGCATTTAGATTAGTGAGGGACACGCCTCAATCTATTGGATAAACATTCAAGACTCTCTCATTATAAGAATACTTGAGGGGACATGGTAGGAGAGTCGTTAAAGATTTTGCTTTAACCAATATAATAAAGTAAAAGGATGGCATTGTCATAATGAGTTATGATATAGTTATTCTAATACACTAAGGTCTTTAATTGTTTAGATTGAAGAGTTTGTTCAAGTACACCAATTAATCGAGTTGTTTTATTTTAAAAGGGTTTAATCTTATATTGGTGATTTTTCTTAGCATGAGCTCTCTCTTAATCTCCCATGGTTTGGTTTGACATGAGCTTTCAAGAAAAACTAAGCTTTCAAATTGTATTTTATATTTGTTCCCCTCCTCCCCTATCATTGTTGTTTGTATTTAGAAATATGTTAAAGTTACTCTATGCTAGATCTTGTCACCATGTTAACATTTCAAGCACATCATGCTTATATAGTGATATTACAGGGATACATCCTAAAAGAAGGTTATAGCCATTACATATAAGGGTAGGCTAACTAACTACTCTGTTAACAGATCTTAATAGGCTGCACTGAGCCTATTAGGCGTAAAAAGTATAGATCAAGGAGAAGCCAATCACTACCAAGCAGATTGTCCATAAGAATTTTGTGGTTTATGAGTGTTTCTCGTATCAATGACCATCAGAGCAATGCTAATTTTCTATGCTAACCTAAAGCAATTGTGTGTGATAAGAAAGTGGTGTGTAGTGTATGTATAGGCATCAATCCACATCCAATCTAGTTGAATAAAACAAACAAACAAATAAATAAATAAAATGATGTATGAAACGCAAGCATATAAGAACAATCACATAAGAAGTGTAAAATGACTTATATTAGTTTAGGCAAACAAGTATGACAAATACATTCAAAACTTGCATTAAAGCACAAAAATACATATTATCATAAAAATCAAACAAAAAAAGCTTAACACTAAAATGGTTTCAATGGCGTTGTCATTCTATTATAGAGGATATCTCGATGAGCTAAGGGTTAAAAGGGGAAAATAAAAAAAAATAAGTCACCACTTAATTTTATAGTAAAAGAAACCCTAACTGATATTTTGAGGTTCGAAGTAAGGGGTTGTTTATGTTGAAGGGAAGATGAAATCACTATAAAACATCCTATATAGGGTAAGATGTTTTGTGTTTGTTTTTAATGATAAAATATATATATTGTACTTACATACTAAGAATTTGCCTGAATTGATGAGTGAATTTTTTTTTTATGTTAAGAAAATATTTATATGGACCTACAATAGTGGTTTACGACTAAAGCATGGATAAAGAGCATAATTCTCACTTTTAGAATATGGACATTAAACCCAAAGAGATGGTAATAGTTAATTGGGCTTTGACCCTTCCATATTGATTTTGGAGACCTATGCCTAGCTAAAAGGCTTAATTATAACCTTTGAAATATAGGTGTTGGACCAAAAAAGACATTCATGACTAATTGAACTTTGACCCTTCCAAATTGATTATATCTAAAATGAGTTTAAAAATGGCAATTCACACTCAATGAGCTTTTATAGGATTGTATAGATCCAACTCATGTCTTTCGCCATATCAAGGAAGGATATCCCAACACCTTAAAAAGAGATTAATGTGTCAACATGAATATAAAAATTCAAATGACAAATGAATAATCATTTGTTTTCTTGTAGTTTTTTATTTTAAAAAATGATAATTATATATATAAAAGAACATCTTATATTTTGCTCATTTTTCCACTTTCCCTCTATTCTTTCAAAAATTACACTTTATAATCTGGAGTTTATATGTTCATAACAATTTACATACTCAAGCTGGTGCGTCAAAAAAAGTCAATTAATTTAGGAAAAAAAACATAATAAAAACAATATTTTGTCAGAAATGGTGTTGTAAGGGTGATATTATTCTTTCCTTAAACGCAACTAATCCTTTAGTTGAATTTCTGGAACCAATGCTAATTTTTAGGATTCCTAGTTTTCTCTAATTACTAGGTGATGACACAAATTATCCAAGATATATATTTAGTCTAAGCTGACATCGACCGTAATCTGACAACATACGATGTTTTTTAAAATAAAAACCTACCATGATCTAAAAATAATTTTTTAATAAAAAATATTAAAATAATATCTCAATATGTTTTATATGATTGCATGGAAAAAAATAAATTAATGGGATAAACTAATGTCAAAATCTATTAAGAAAATAAAATAAAAAACCAAAAATTATTTTCATTGAATATTCATGAAAAATGTTTTAATTTTCTGCAAATTAATTATATAATAATTGAAAAAAATTATTAACATTCCCATAAAAACAACCTATAACATTATTTAAAAACTATAGCAAAATTGAATAATAATTTAAATATTATGTTAAGTATTTTATTTACAGTGCATTTCAATTAAAATTCTAAAAAAAAAACATTAGAAATAAGTCAAGTCCATGGGTCAAAGAGATTAGCCCAATAAAAAAAAAGCATGGCATGAGTGGGCCTCCAAGACTATGCACACACATTTGATCTTTTTATGTCTAATAGCATGCAACATGCAACATGTTATTTACCCTTTTATTTATATAAAAAAAACATTAAACATAGACGACGTGTCATTTATCGTGAGAGATGACACGTTGTCATCTTACCTAAATTCTAGTGACCGAAGAGATAACCAAAAAGTTTGGCATGAGTTTTTTGGATCTAAAACCTATTTTTCATTCTATTTTTATGTAAAAACACCGAATAAATATACTAAGAAATTCAATAAACCAATTTAAAACCCTAAAACACTCCTAGATCGGTAAAGAAAATCAAACTAGAAACCTAACCCCAGCTTAATTTTTTCTAGTAAGATAAAAGCAAAAACACCTCAACGACATTTTCCTCAATATCAATTTTTTTTTTGGTTAGGATACGGTCAAACTATCACTTCCTTTCTTCTTTTTTATTTTTCGACCTTTCTCATCTTAAAATCTAGGGACTGAAATGTAAAACAAATAAAATTTAGTATTGAAACGTGAAACTAAAAAAAAGGACTAAAAATGAAAAACTAAAAACTACAAGGACTAGACTCTAGTTTTCTGCATCATAGCAAAATCGTACGAAAACAAAGTTTCACATAAACTGAAAAATATCATAAGTGTTCCAATCCCATGAACATAACATTAAAGAATAAAATTAAACAAAAAAAAAACTATACCCTACTTCATTAATTGTAGCAGTTCACAGCGGTGAGTCCTAGCACCACAGCAACTACAACCGTGAAAGAACACCTTGCTTTAGTTTATTTTGTAAACGTAATGTAATTATAATGCAACGTTGTCTGTGATATGAAATGTCCGTGCATAATAATTTCCCTATAATGCCCCAGAAGATGGTCCCATCTCTTGCTCACAGCTTCACACTTCAACCCCTACTCTGCACATCATCAAACAGACCAAGCCTCTGCAAATCCAACGTGTGCCTTTTCCTTTGAGTTTAAATGTCCGGTATTTCAATGGAATCATGATGGATCTTGCTGCATATTTTGCAAGAAGAGAAAGAAAGGATCAACTGTTCTTGTATTGGAGAATACAATCTAAGCGTGTTGCATATCAATATATCTGGTTGCAGCCTAGAAGTGGTTACAATTAACAAAGGAAAATATAAGTTCTGGAGATTTAAATGAATCTACAGGCATGGAAAGCCAGCAGGTGGCCTTGTTGGTAAGGGAGGATGCTGGTTACAATTAACGCTTTCCCACACTATTCAGGTCAGTGTAGCCATCAAAATCACCACCTGCCACCTTAAAAGTTCATGAAGTTTCCATGCAAACAATTTTGAAGTAGATGGTTAACCTGTATTTGAATTGAAGCATGTAGAAAAACAGTTCTAAACTCATGGAACCGCAGCACCAAAATGTCAAAGAGTTTTCTTTACCTTACCGTGTTGCTTTTTCTTAGGATATTATGCTAACGCGGGAGAGAAGATTTCAGGGCTGAAAAAACTTGTTTGATGATGGAAAAGATCAAATACACATTCAAAGCATTACAAGATATAGCAGAGACTGCATAGTTCAATACAATAGTTTTGAACTAAGGCCGAAAGAAACACCTACGGTCTCTGATCACTGAAAACAAACTAACAAATTTAACAAAAGGAGAAAAATTGAAGGAATCAAACAATCAGTAAGACTTGAGTTAGCTATAATGTCTCATATGAGACTAGTCACAATCAGAAACAATGTTCTCAAGCGTGAATGCCAAGCCGCAAGAGAATGTGAGGCTTGGTTTCTTCCTCGGCACAGCAATAGGCTCAGCCTCACCATTGAGGATTTGAAGGACTCTCCTTATGGTAGGCCTCCCCGTGTCATCCGGATTAGCACAACTCAAACCCACAAGTAACAGCTTCCTCATTTCTTCCTCCTCAAACTCTCCATTCAACCTGCTATCAGCTGCTTCAATGATCTTTCCTTCACCATACAATCCCCAAACCCAGTCAACCAAATTCACCATTTTTTGGCTATCTGGTTCTTTCTCAATGGGCCTCTTACCACAAGCCAGTTCAAGTATCACCACTCCGTAGCTAAAAACATCAGTTTTCTCAGTGGCTTTCCCACATTGAAGATACTCAGGAGCTAAGTACCCCATTGTTCCTGCAGTAAGCGTTGACACAGGACTCTTGTCGTGCTCCATTATCCTTGCCAATCCAAAATCACCCAGCCTTGCATTTAAGTTTCCATCCAGCATTATGTTACTAGTCTTTATATCTCTGTGAATGACTTTCTGCTCGCATTCGTGATGCAAATATGTTAACGAAGAGGCCAAGCCAACTGCTGTCTTTTGCCTATGTGCCCAATTTAAAAATATTCCACGCTCAGATCCTTCTTCATATAGCATCCTATCAAGGCTCCCATAAGGCATAAATTCATATACAAGCAGCACTTCGCCCTTCTCAACACACCAACCTTGTAGTGGAATCAAATTCTTGTGCCTCAGGCAGGCTATAATTGACAATTCAGCAAGGAATTCAGTTTTACCTTCATGGGAATGTTTCGATCTTTTCACTGCAGCAATGGTACCCGAAGATTTGAAGAAGGCCTTATAGACATTCCCAAATGCACCTCTACCTATTATTCTGCTTGACTGAAACCCTCTTGTGGCTAATTTCAGCTCTTTGTAACTGAATTCCTTTGGCCCTGTCATTAGCTCTGCTTTCAGGCTCTTAACTCTTTCAATCTTCTGCCACTTCCTGAAAGAAATATAACCAAAAGCCACCAGGAACGTACAAAAGATAGCCGGACCAGTAATCCCAAGACCGAAACCAAGGCTCTTGTGACGTTTATTTGCAGCATTTGATATAGGAATAACAGGTGTTGTTACCGTCACTGAACTATCAGATACATTATAAGGATCTGAATTTGGGCTCAGAGGAAGGAAACCTGAGATTCTAAAGCTCCAATTCGTAACCAAGTGAAGCTCAGTGCTTCCTTCTGTTGAGCCTGAAAACCCCACATACATATCACCTTTAAGATACTCAGAGAGGTCAACGTGCACAGTTAGTAAGGAATTTATTGGTTTCAAACTTGAATAACTCATATAAACTTTCAAGACCCTCAAATCATTCTTGTAATCAATCCAAGCAGTGATCAAATCTCCACTCTTTAAATCAATATCTTGCAAGATTGGATCAGCAGTCTTGATTGAATTGAGGCTATCAATATCTAAACCAATATGGTGGTCATTTGGATCATTGAAATGGGCATCAAGCCTGGTGTCAAACTCAATAGCCACAAACTTGTTCTTGGTCAATTGAGAAGAATTAACAAGACCCAAGTACCCTCCAGGGCTCCCAAGAGTTTGGTTATCTTGTGAAAGAAAAAAGGACAAACCATCACCAAAAGAGTTTTCATTGGCACTACGGATAGAAAAACTGAACCTTGTTGAGAAAGAAGCTGTGGTATTGGATTCTTGATCAAAAAATGAAATCGGGTTGTTGTAGATTACAGTGCCTGAACTTGAAGAAGGCACTGTGACATCACGTGTGAGGCCAATCACACCATTTCGGAGATAAGAGTCACCGAGGAGAGTGAGATTACGGAGATTGAAAGAAGGGAACTCAAGGCTTACATTCCTACTACTCGCTAACACAAAAGGAGGGTCTTTGAAGCTAAAGAGAACGAAGAGGAAGATGCAAAAATGTATCTTTCTTGGACTCATACCCACTGAA
The DNA here is from genome assembly GCA_019202695.1 of Populus x sibirica. Classification (NCBI taxonomy): domain Eukaryota; kingdom Viridiplantae; phylum Streptophyta; class Magnoliopsida; order Malpighiales; family Salicaceae; genus Populus; species Populus x sibirica. Next base: position 317,193 of record JAGMVL010001232.1, on the reverse strand, counting down.
TCTTGATTCTCTATTGTTTTCCAAGTTTTAAGAGAGAGTTCAACGAAGAAACAAAATGAAGAATGGTAGACAGTAAAGACTTGTTTTGCTTTCTTGAAGGATAACAAGCTGGTTATGATGAAAGACTAGAGGACTTGACGAGGAGGAAGGAGGGTTCGTGGGAAAATGGGGTTTAAACGGTTGAACGACATGGGAGCGTGGGTGATCATCGATTGGCCAAACAAAATAATAATAATAACTGACAATGGGTCTCAGTTTCTGGACCTTCTGTTTTAATGTCGAAGATGCTTTTGGTGATCATTGATTGTGGTTTTTCTACGAGAGGACTCTTACTACTGAATTGTTTGTTTGACTAACCTAACCCAACCCAACTGGTCATTGCTGCAACCTTTATGTAAGCCAGCAATTAAGTAATAAACTAGCATAAATTCACTGTTAATCTTCTCATATTTTATGGCAGATTTTTTTTTTTAATTTCACTCTCAAGTATATTTTTAGTGTAATTTTATCTTTTCTGGACCAAATTCAAGGACAATTGAATTAAATTTATTAGCTAAGAATGGAATTGAAAAATAGAGAATCAAAATAAAAAAGAGATTGTAAATTGATGATAGTTTCAAAATTCACACAGAAAATTTAATTTAGTCCTCATACTTTAAAAACAATAAATATTTGGTACCTCAATATTTTTTCAATTCAATTTTGGTATAAAATTTATTTTTTTTATTTTTTAGTCCATGATTTGATAGGGGAGAGAGAGTGGTTGCTGGATTCCTACGTAGAGATAGAGAAATATTGTTGACGTCGATTTCGGTCATCAAAACAGTTGATTTTTGTGTCAAATGGTTCCATTTAATAAGAGAAGTTCATATTAGGTGATTTTATTTTTATCTTGAACGTGCTTAGAAAAATAGATATGAGTTCGAGCTGATTTCAGGTTTTTGGATAGTTTTTAGAGTGTTTTCTAAATGTTTTTGGTAAAACAAATGAGTTGAAAATGAGTTTTTGGATAAAAAAAATATTTTGCCCTGATTTTCTAACACAATAATGGCTGAATTTTGGAAAAGTATTACATGTCATCTGATTTTTTTTATTTTCAAAACACATTAGGGCAAATGACATGATAAAACAAAAAAAAAAAACCTAGACGTGGGTCCTTATGAACTGGGCTAGCCAGACCCAGCAGCACTTGGTCTTTTCTCTTATTTATTCTAAATTATTTTTTTTTCTATTTTTAAATGTTTTTATATATATTCCTTTTCAAAATTATTTTTTATTTATATTTAGATTAATAAATCTTCTGTCTTTTATTTTGTTTATAAATGACAATTATTTTTTGTTATTGTGTTTGCATTTAATTTCTTAAGAGATTTTTTCAATTCATCTATAATTTTTTTTAATCTTTTGTATAGATGAACTTTATTTTTTAAAATTAAAAATATTTATTTTTTAAATGATATTTCTAATATATGCAACATCGCATGATATTTTTTCTCTTTTTATTTTATTCAATCAATTTAATGTATGTGTCTATTTCTTTTATTATTTGATTGAATAAAAAATTTGTTTTAGTTAAAAAATTTAGCAAACAAAATTGGATAAATATCCTATTTTGCCAGATTAAATATCTTAATCTATATCTATATCCTGATTTTTCCTATTTTATTTTTTATTATCATTTATGAATTGTTTTTCATTTATTAACACATATAGTTCTCAATTTATTTGATCACATGTATATAATTTTTTTGTTGGAAAAAAATATCTTCATTTAAAATGATTTTTATATTTGATATTATTGTCTCGTAAAATTAGAGAAGGCAACACTATGATACAATGTTGGTGATGAGAAATAGGGACAAAATAGGGATCCAAAGTCATTTTGAATATTTGTTAGTAAATTAAAAGCATCATACAATAAAAAAAAATAAGTTAATTAACTATAATATTGATTATAAAAATAAAGATATTAAATTATAATTTTATTTAAAATAGAACGACTAAATTTACATCATAACAATTTAATAAATATATGTTAAACATATACTAAAAGACATTGGTATTTCAATGTTGTAAAGAACAATGAAATACTTTGACCTTTTACATTTTGATCCTCAAGATTTACTAAAAGGTTTTGACATTTCACTTTAACAATGAATAGTGAAATACTTTGGCATTTTACAATTTAGTTCTTAATGTTTTTTTTTATTAAATTCATCCTTTAACATTGAATTTAGTGGGAATTGAGTGATTATCTCAATCTTATGATAAAGTTTTCGCAAGTTAATCTGGGTTGAATCGACTCATTTTTGTAATCGGATTTTTTTTTCAATTTTATCCTTCAATATTGATTTGATTGGAAATTATGTATAATGATTTTTTTATTTGCTTTCTACAGGGTTATTAATGTCTCATAATCTGGGTTGGAGATTGATAGATTGACCCAAGTTGACCTGAGTGAATTCGAGTCAATCCGAGTAAATCCAAGTAAATTCAATATGTTGTCGTCTTAATATTAAAAAAATTATTTTGTCTTGATTTTTTCAGTCAAGCTATATTTTTATCAATCGTTCGAGTTGTTTTTAAACATGTGAAGTCAATTATGTTACATCAAATTATTTTTTATATAAATTATTTTTTAAAAAAAATATATTATGAATATTTTTTTATATTCAACAAAAATGTAATCGGCCAATTATCTAGTAGATTACTTTTTTTTTTTTTTTGAGGCACTAAACTCCACTTGTTGTACTTCGTAACGCAGCTTTTATCAAAGTTGTTAATCATGCCCATTGCCCATGGGTGTTTGCATAAAGGTGTATGGCTTTGGTGGAATCATACTTTTTTTTTTTTTTGGTCATGGATTTAAAACATCTCAATCCTAAAGTTTCAAATAGATTTGAGAAGGTATTTATAATTATTTTTTTATTTAAAATAATATTTTTTAAATTTTAATTTTTTTAATAATATTATAAAATAATAGCGTTGGAATGCGAGTCGCACTCAAAGCCGAAATGTGATTTTGGAGGAGGTGTCGAAGACCAAGTTTATTAATTCATAATGGAAAATTGTTGCCTTACACGTCAGTTAGCCGTTGCATGGATCTAAATGTTGCCGGTAACTATATCCTTTTTAATCTCGTGAAAGAATCAGCCATCTTGGACTTTTACTTTATCTATGAAAAGTGCAATTTCCAGAAGTTTAATTTGGTCCCTTGGACTTTACTATTGTTATGAATATTGCAATCTCCAAAAATTCAATTTGATCCCTTAATTTTTTGAATCTTACATTTTTAGTCCCTATAGATTTAGGTATTTATGATTGATCCCGAAATTTCATTTTTTATCACATATCAATCCCTATATGTTAAGAAAAGTTCAATTTGATCCTTGCAAGCCTGACACCTTTGGGTCATTCTTTCACATCAAGCAGCGTCTTGCATTTTTTTTAAAACTAGGCTTATAGGCTTGTCCTTGCAAGCCTCACACATTTGGGTCATTCTTTGAGTTCCGGACGCGGAGGACTTCATTCCACTTAGCTCTTAATCTTTTTAATATTTAAAATAAAATCCTTTTTAAATAAATAAATAATAATGATGATATTTAAAAAATCATCTAATTATATGTTATTCTCTTTAAATAAGATTAAAGCTTTCGTGGTAATATTTGCAATTATTTTACGAATGCTTATACATAAATTTAATATACAAAGTTCCTTTAAGAATATAGCACATGAATATTCAATGAGAATAAATATATATTTTGTTATTGTGAATTTTATACCGTGTTTACAAATTAATTATTCTCTTCTTTCATGTAACTGTAAAAAAATTATCAAGATATCATTTTTTTAAAAAAACTTTCTCTATAGAAATTATTTTTTCTCTCATGAATTTAAATTATTAAAATTTTGTGGATATTTATTTCAAATACCTTAAATTTTTTTATTATAAAAATCATGTTATTAATAAAAAAAACATGTTTAGTCAAAACATGAAAAATAAATATAAATATGAAATGAGGATTTTGACTAAAGAAATACAAATTTCTTTTCTATAATTTAGTTATATTTATCATAAATAAATAAGACTTTGATATTTAGCTGAACCATTTTTTGTATCCATGATTTCAGTTCCAATAAACAATTTGTACTAGTTTGATGAGCTACCATGGATGGTCATATGTATTCATGAGTTAGGTTTTAGTGTAATTCATAATTGAATCCAAACTCAAAATTACTATTCATACCCAACTTATTACCTAATGACTATGGTTTTTTAATATATAAACCCTATCCGATTTGGTTCGGATATCTATTTAAGTATCCATTACTCAACCTTGTTTTCTAAAATAAAATAGTTGGTATATTTCCTCATATATGTTTTAGACAAGTTGTTCTAGATTAAAAAGCTTAAATTACTTCAAATCCGCTCATAAATCTTCAATTCTTATTTTAATTTAGTTCTTTTCTTGCTTTGTAATTAAGTCTCCAATTCAATAAATTTTAGATTGTACAAAATTTATTTCCATTACTTTACTTGACTTTTACATTCTCACAGAAAAGTTATAACTAGTTTGTTACAACTTGGTATAAGAGTAAATTTTTCTTAATAAAGACCCGAATTTCTCAATTAGTTAAAGTTATAGTATCATGAAACAATAACAAAAAGAACAAAAACAGTAATAATAGACATAATAGAGAGTTTTAGAGGATTTTATTCATCAATTACAAAACATCCCAAACGAGATAGACCAAATAGTCAAGGTATAAGGTAAATGACCCATGAAGTTTATTCCAAACACCCTCATTATATTTGTCAATAGCCACCATAGATATGAAACTGAAAACCAAAGCGATCAGTAGATCCAACTTAGGGCGATGAAATTGAATTTTCCTTGTTTTAATAGGGATAATTATGTTGTCTAGATTTACAACGCAACACAATTTTTTAACTATCATAACACCTCTTCTTAGCATCAATAAACACACCCCTCCTCAACATCGATTATTAATAACAATTTCTCACATAAAAGGTAAGCCAATTGCTTGGTTTCAATAGATTGTAGACACATGAGTTATTACCAATTAGATTTCTTTTGTGAAAGCCTTACAAATTAAATTTGGAACAAACTATGATGATCCTATATAAGATTTGATCAACCTGAAGCAAATTGCTATAGTGAAAACTTACAAAACTTGGTTTGAATTGAAAGAAATCATCTTGGACTATAAGAAATTAATGAAATAAATTCTTTAAAGAGGCTTTTAAAGAAATAAATAGTAAAGAAAACCAAAAAGGCTTAAAATTTATATTTTGTAATATTGACCTTTAACTTAAAGTCAAAATGTTTCATGTCAATATGAATATGCTAAAGCACACAAATCAAAATAAATTATAAAAATTTAAACCATGACATCATAATATAAGAGAATGAAACTAAAAAGAAAAAAAGTTTAACTTCCTTAATTGTATAATATTTAAAAGAAAAAAAAGGGTTTGTCTCAGTTACACTATAACACTTTATCGTGCAACTGAGTGAGGCAGCTCAATAAAAAAGAGTAAAAAATATTTTTTTAGTTTTTTATAATATAATATAATACAACTAATACTTCAAATGTTCAAATATAACTACCACCCATGATTATTGGTATATGAAGATCATCTTAAATTTATATAATCTGTACTTATTTTCCATTTAAAGTTCCTCACTTGACTAGACATTCCGAGTAATGACATCCTTTTCTTAGGTCACATCAGATTCCAAGTACTATATAATTCACTTCTTGTTTATTGCTTGTTATCTATCTACTTATCGACACTTAATAATATTAATAATAGTCATGACAAGATTAAAATTTATGGATATCTCCAATCTTGATGCAATGTATAACTCTAAGATTTCTCAAGCCTCCTATAACCTTAAGTTGTAGAAAAGCTTTAAAATAAAATGTTCTTAATAATCAATATCTTTTGATAAGAAATAACATATAAGGTTGTTTAAATAAGAGACAAAACTAACATCTATAAATAAAAGGAATAAGAGGAGGTAAAAGAGGACTCAAAATAGAAAGAAAAAAAAAAGAAAAGAGTTTTGAGCTGAGTGAACAAAGGTTATTTGAGCTAAGAGGTAAAAAGAGAGAAAGAAAAAAAAAAGTAAACTTCTCATTAGGACTCGATGAGAAAACCCACTAAAAAAACCTCTTCATCGCTGCCACCACCAGCAATAATAACCACAACATCTCCTCACTGTCTAGAACTAGCCTTAAGGTAAGCCCTGATCCCTTTTCCTTCTTTTCTCTCCTTTCTTATGGGTTAAAAAAGGTTAGTGTTCGAAATGAAAAAAAAAATGTATATTTAACTATTCATGCATGGTTACTATTCACCCATATTTTATTTTTATTTTTTTAGCCTCATATTCACGTTAGCTTCGTTTTGTAAAACTATGCTTTCACCTTTTTTACTTATGTATGTGCATGTAAATATTTATTTTTTGAAAGTAGGTAACTATTCAAAAATGCAAAAATTATACAATTCACTATTCATTATTCACCCTATATGTTTTTTTTACTATTATTTTTATTCGCTTTGTATTCATGTTAGCTTTATTTTATAAAATTTTGCTTTCACTTTTCTTTGAATGCATGTTCATGTAAATATTTATTTCTAAAAAAATAACAAAAACAACAGTCTTGTTTCCATCAAGTTAGTGTCTTGTTTTGATTAAGCTTGAATTTTAATAGTTAGGTAAGCATTTCTCTTTATTTTTAGGGATCGATGTATGAGTACCATAATGTTTTCAACCTCAAAACAAGTGAATTAATAAGTCAATGAGTTTTTAAAAATCAAGGACTAATATAGGTTTAGTACAACACTAGCTTCTACTTGCTTTACGATAATTTTTTTGAGTGACAAGACTCTTAATCTAGGATCCAACACTAACTTAATAATCATCTATCAACAATAAATAACTTGTGAATAAATTCAAAAAACAATTGGACAACATAAAATGAATTTAGAAGAACATATGAATAAAGTAATCTTTTGTTTTAGAAAATATGGTAGGGATGATTTATATATTCCCTTAAACATGACCAACCTAATACTCAACTGTATGGAACTAGTGCATACTTTAGGGTTATTAGTCTCCTTAAAGAACTACGTGGTGACTTTATTTTTTTTTTTAAAAATCCATCGATTGTCATTTTATAGGTTCGTTTGCTTTGTATGTAGCGACACCCTTCATATTTTTATTTGCAAGATTTATATCTATGATAGAATGATCATAGTTTTCCATTATCTTTTCCAACTTAATGTAAAAAAATAAAAGCTATTTTTCAACTTCTCTCATTGGCCATATTATATCCAAGACAACAGGCTAACAATGAAATTTCAAAACTAGAGATTTTTTTTATCTGATTCGTTCCTCTATTCTCTCTTAAATTCATCAAATTATAAATTAAGGTCAATAGTAGTCTTCGATTTCCACTCATAATTTAGCAAAACAAATATATCCCTTAAGAATAATTTCATTCGAAACCAAGATGCAATATGTGGCTTATCTTGTGAGATCATATCATTCTAAACCCTTCTCTACCATGAATAAGCTCTACTTTTTATTTTGTTCATGGTCAATTTTGTTATCCTCCCCTCTGATATATCCATGCATTCCTTAAGCATGTTGCATTTAACAACCCGGTCAAGGAACATCAAGATCACTATTGAAGCTAGGGATGTCTACCCTCGATTATAATTCACTCATCTCATAGTGACATATTTTAGGCCTAGGTCTATCATATTAATCTCTTTCTAATTAAATTCCTTCAAATATATATATGGTTGTCTAGGTAGAACTCCAGGAATAGGTATAAAGTTAGGTCTACCCCGAGTTAGATTTCTAAACATGTTCCTCTTCTTTTCACGATTTATGTTTGCGCCTTTTATTAGCTAAACTAAAAATTCTAAGCAATATGAGATTTATACTAATGAACGATCCACTCAATCTAGCCTATGTGATTGGGTTCTTTGCATTATCTTATGAGTTCTCTACGTTACCTTTTAAGCCCTCTCAACATCTCAGATGGCCCCCACTCTTGTATCGTGTAGTATGATGATGTTGTTATTGTCTATGTTCATCAAAAAGGTCAACTTTCCCTAATAACAATCAATGCAGTATATAGCGATAGGTTCCTCAAACCCTAAAAATTATAGCCTTACATTGTAGGAAAGAAAATAGAGTTTCTCAAGTCCTGAAATTACAACTCTAAATTATAGAAAAAACTCTAACTTAAAAAGTTTTGAATAATCAATCTCTTATAATGTAAAATAACACAAAATTTTATTTAACTTGAATAAAAACTAAAAAAGCTCAGCGCACACTATGACCAAGAGTGCTTGGATTGTAATAGCGTGGTAATCTTCTTATCCTTAGGTCTATTTGGAGGATGAGTGGTTTAGGGATGGTGTTTTGTAATTTTAAACGGGAACATGTTTTCCACCCCTTTATCACGTCTCTTTCTTTCTTTTACATAATATAAAAAACAGGTACAAAATAGAGAGTGGATAAAGATGGGAAAAAAGGTAGATCACATAAAAAAAACTTGTGGAGAAAAGGTGAGGTTGTTCTAAACCAAGATGACAGATACAAGGGGATATAAGAGGTGCCAAACATAAGAACAACAATTTGAGATGAATAAGATAAAGTTGTAGAGGGAGATGAAAGAATAGACATGAAATTGACAATTTATATTTCTTCAGTCTCTACTATATTTGTTTTTTTCACTGTCACCACTCTCTTAATCTCTAACTTTTTTATTGCATAACACAAAGAAAAAACAAAAACAAAAACATTATTGATTTGGTCTTGTTGTGTTGGTTTTTTGTTTTTAAAAGAAAAAAAAAAGAGAAACCCATTTATGTCAAAAAAACTATCTCAACCTAATAGCTTAAGCCGTTAGGTGAGGTCTCAAGATATGATTTATATTATTCTCTAACACACCCCCTAAAGTGAAAGCCCCTTTGGACTTGAAACTTGCACAGACCCACATTACCTTGTGCTTAATTTTTAACAAAAAAAATAGGGATGGTGAGATTCGAATTTGTGACCGCTTGGTCATCAAGACTCTGATACCATGTCAAAGAACTATCTCAACCTCATAGCTTAAGCTGTTAGGTAAGGTATCAGGATATGATTTATATTATTCTCTAACAAATATTAAGGTTTGTTAATTACAGATCTAGTCTACATTGCTTTTTTTTGTTCTTTTGAAAGTTGTGTCCTTTGATATTTTTTTTTCCTGCAGGAAATTTATGGGGATTTTTTTTATGCAATACATGTTTGAAATTTTCTTTGGGTAATAAGTGTCTTTCGGTTTGTTTTGTTTTTCTTTTTGTATTTGTTTTGTTATTGAGAAAATCTATTGGTTTTTTAAAATTTTAATTAGTATGGATGGTAATGGATATTCAATATCAATACTTGAACCCGAAATCAAAATTTTTATCCAAACCTGATCGGTTATAAACCAAACCTGACCCGATCAAGTTCTAGGTATTCATGAAGTATCTGTTGAGGTATCCGTTGAACGTCTGCTGAGTATCCATGCCCAAACCTAAACCATAACAGGTAGTGCTGAATTCTGATGAAGGAGAACTAATCACCGGTTCATACCGAAGTCTCTATGGCATGTAGAGATTACTGATCACTGAAATCATGTGTGCAGAATTCTAATGAGAAAGAACTCCTAAGATATTTGCAAAGTGGTATATAATAAAATCAAGCATTCTTAAGCAACTAAAAGATTCCTTTTATTTCTGAAAAAACACTTGGGCCAAGAGCAAGAATTGAGCTTGATAGAGAGGTTATCGCAATTCAGGCCTTTCAAAATCAAGAACTTTATGCACCTTGTTTGCACTCCGCAGAGCAGCCAGATTTATGAACAGCATAATAAGATCGTATTATACATGAATCACTGAAAGTCATATCAACAATAAAACAACTTCAACTCCAATTAATTTGAGAAATAGCCATAAATTGATCCAATAGCCTCTTCGCCAGAATCACATCTTTCGTTGAGCTCGTGTTCTTCTTTTGTTGTTGTTTAGGCACATCCTTGGAGCTAGGAAAAGGATTGAGATTTTATTGTTTGTTTTATCGAGTTCCCTTTTGGCTTTGTGGTCATCTGTTTTGTCATTAGTTAGTGGTTTTTTTTTTAAAAAAAAAAAACAATTGAAGATTATGTTCAGTTAAGACAATTAGTGTTAGAAGTAGTGAAGCTGAAACTAACGAAGAAATAAGGCAGGACTCGATGGATTTTCCTATTGACCATGCATGTAATAAAGAATGATGAAACCTTCTGGTTTTCTCACAAAATCTTACTGGGATTTAAATTGTCATTACGAGATGTTTTTCAATTCTTGATTAAAAAATATTTGTGTTTGTGCCACATAAATTTGCTGACACAACAATTGAAACTATTCAAGTTTGCTTTGATCTGGTTGAACCAAGTAGTTTTAGACAAACTTTAATCATAAAAGCTTTATTAGTTAAAGAAATAAGTTAGGACTTGATGGATTTTCCTATTGGCCATGCATATAACAGCTTGTTTTTGTTAAAAATAAATAAATAAATAAATAAATTGTTTGATGGGTCCGGAATTTTTCTTGAACCAGTACTTTTATTGCGTCCCTGTCAAAATTTATCTCTAATTTTCTGTTGCAGACTCATCATATATGCACAAGGAAGATTGGGAAATGACAGCACCAAGCGCAACCATTGGTCAAGGTTAATCACAAGCTAGGCGTTGGGTTTCAAATCAAGAGCAAAAGCAACAAAAGAGATCATCATATGGATAAAAAGCAAATCGTGGTTGAAGATAGGGAACGATATAGAAATCAATGAACAACTAGTTTCTTTCTTTGAACTACTCAAGAAATTTTGCCTTGCCAAGTTAAACTTTCTGGGTTGAATACTGTACAGAGACTGCAGTAAGAACAAAAGATGGTCTAAGAAAACATGGAGTATTAATAAAGAAATCATGTTTTTACTCTATTACTTAAGTAAGCATGGCCTCAATATAGTCCACTGAGGACAAAATTAAACACACTAGACAATACTGTGAAACATACAGGATTTTAAGAAGATAGAAATTAAAGGTAACAATATTAGAGCTACACTTGTTCTCAGTTGAAAGACAGCATTGAAATAGGTTCTTGGTCTAGTCTAGGTTGACAGCATTACAATAGGTTCTTGGTCTAGTCTAGGTTTTATCACTTAACCTTCCGCTTGCACCTGGAAATGACAGCGGCAGGACGTTGAACAGTTTAAGACTCCTCTAAATCCTCGGTTAGAAAATGAAAACTTCACAATAATGCTCTGTTTTTGCAACTTCATGTTGATGAACATGAAGCTTTTTTCCGCTTTGACGGCTTACTGGACAACCAGAGGTCCATCAACATAACGAGATAGTTTGTTATGCGTGGTCGCTTTGCTAATCGAGACATGATAAAAGTGTTCACATGATAGCAAACCTAAGATTCTAAGCTACTTATGTGTGCTACGAATTCACCTACCCATGAATTACGAATGAAGTCTTCATCAAAACCTGACACAGAAGAGCAGAAACGAAATTACTTTTCAGTTTTTCATGATAATTAAAAATAAATGGTAAAACACATTACATTACCCACCAAAGTTTAGATTGCGTAAATTTGATTTTTGTGACCAAAATTTAGGCAAGGTCAAGAATTATGCAATGTAAATCTCATTACAATAAATTTTGCTTTTTTTTTTTTGGAGGGGGATGGCTTCTGATAAATGATCTCTGGTATGACAAATTCCATCAAAGGTGCACTCTGCATCAAAGCATGTCTTTAGTGCAATTGGGCATGCTCAGCAATGTTCTCTAGTTCCCTTACTACTATTTTCAAACAGGAGATTAACAGCATTACTTTTAGTACCAAAGTTGAAATTGAGAAATCTTACTAAAGGGATGCGACTCTTAAATCCTTGTTGGAATTAGATCAAATTTATTGTTGATAATAAGTGCTAAGTGAAGAATTACGTCTATGAAGTGACTAAGATGAGAATGTTACGTATAAAAACATACATGTCTGTTTAAGTGGATGGAAGACTGAAGACTTTGAAAACATAAGAAAGGATTAGATGAGAAATAAGTGCATCTATTTGAAGGTGGAATGGTAACCATTAAGGAAAATAAGGGGAAGTAGATGGTTCTCGGTTTGCCATATTTAACATGGGCCTATAGATGCACTAATGGGGAAGGATTGGATACAAGTAATGCAAGAAAAGAAACGAAAGTAGACTAAAAGTTTTTATGTAGTCACAACAGCTAAGAATGTTTCAATATTATTAAGGCAATGGATCCAAATAATTGAGCCAGCCAAGTTTGAGACTGGGACTTTTTCTTTTTCTAAAAATGTTTGAGATTGAGCAGTTGAGGTGGAAAGCTAAACAAAGGGTGGTGAATTGTTACAGTAAACTGCCACAATGAAGGATTGAAGGTCACTGTCATAAGATATGCCTGGGGATGTTCACAGCAATATGCAATGCCAACGCATCAAAGCAAATACAGTCTTTCTATCTTCCAGAGGGAAAAAAGAAAGCAAACCTTTTACTGGACAAGGGTTTGAAGTTATTGCCGAAGGACCTAAGAAATACAATGCTGTCAAACTTCATTGGTGTGCCCACTGTTTTTGCAGAAGTTTTCTGGGCAAAAGAACTACAAAGTAGCAATACATAGTTCAGAAACAAATATCAGAGTTGAAGATACCATACTATCCGAATATACCTTCAGATTTATCGGGAAAGCTGTCTAGGGCGAAAATGGTTCGTGGGTCTATGCTTTGCTGGGAAGAAGCAATCAAAGCTAAATGATTTTTACTGCAGAAAGCAAGAATAAGTTTGTGAATGTTTCATTAACGCATTGATAGACATTGAAGTCTCAAAAGACAAAATAGGATATAATTTAACAATAAGTATAATATCAAAGGACAATGGCTATTGTCATCTCATCTATTGCAGTGGTTCTCAGAGCAGAAAGACCGATAGGCAAGAAACAGCACTGCTGCATATGCAAGCATAGTGTTCTATGTGAATTAAAAGCCTAATTTCATTAAAGGGATTTCTATCAAGATAACAAAATTGAGTTGCATACCTGGCCCATGACGGAATAAATTTATTATTCTCTGTCTCATCATCCTCGTCATCTTCATCTTCATCATCCGAACCTTTGTATGGAGAAATCTCATATGCCTGTTCTTGGCTTATGTTAGACATTAAGTTGCCATTCTCAGCTGCCTTGGAAAAGACAGTCATTTCCTACAACAACGCAGGAAGTCTGAGAAGGAGTACCCCACACGAAGAACATAAACAGAACTATTTTTTATGAGATAACTCTCTACAAGTTGGCTAGAAGTAAGGAAAAGAGTCTTTTATTGTTGTTTCATCCAATCTCCCATGCAATGATCCATTATAAAAATGGCAACAGTAGTCATGCCAATGCTCCATTTGCAAGGAACGTTCTATGCACGTGAAGTTCAGTGAAACCATCAATTTTAAGAATCCTTCTTGATACCACCAACTTCAACAAGGCAGAAAACAATAAATATGAGAACAAAAGCACTCACCATTAATTGAAATTAGAAAACAGAAAACTTCTTCCTTCTGGTGAGAAAGGGACAACGATTTGCTTGTTGCCTATGTTCCAATAGGAATTATATGCAACTGACTTTATTTTTGAAAACATGAACTTCAAGGCATTATGGCTAAAATTTAAGTAAAAATGATGTTAAGAACACGTACTTTTGAATTATCGCCACAATCACCCAACTCTGATTTTCCATCATCAATTGTTGAAACCACAGAAGTCACAGGTTTACTCTCAGGTACCTTCTGAAGATTGTTGTCTCCCTTTTCTTTTTCCATCTTAACATGCTTTCCTGATTTGTCCTTAGATTTCTTGTTCTCGAATGCTCTTTCATCCTAAATTCATTTTCAAAATTAATAACATTCATAATACTGGCAGCTAACAGAAATTGTGAATTGCATTAAAGCATAAGAGATCATACTGCAGCTCGGTGTTTTTTTTCTCTCTTCTTTCTCAGAACGTAACTTTTCCTCGTGCACTAGCTGCTGCTTCTGCTGCTGCCTCCTTGCTTCCTCAACACGCTTTCTTTTCCTTTCCCTCTCCTTTTTTTCTTCTTCTTCCCTCTGTCTTTTCTTTGCTGCCATATCTGCCTCTTTTCTCTTATGTTCTTGGTCTTTCTTTTCCTTCTCTAGCTCCCACTGCCTCAAGTTTTGTTCCTCCATCTTTGCTCGCTCAAGTTTCAAGGCTTCCTTCCTCATCTTTCTTTCATTTTCTTTCTTTTCTGCAAGACGCTTTGCAACCTCAGCAGCCTCCAGGGCCTTCACTTTAACATCTCTTTTCCCTATAAGGAAGCACCGGTATTTGAAAATCAATTATGGACTGAAACAGAGGAGATTTTGGAATGCTGTAATAAACATACACTATTTGTTCAATGAATAAGTAACATGATCGTAGTATGCCTCTTATTAGGCATGTTTACCATCCTAAGAAAACTGAATAGACACTGAAGTTTTACAGAGAAATGGAACCACTGAAGAAAGGGGAAACCATTTCCAAATAATAGCATGGGATTGCTGTGATATTACAATCAAATGCAAGAACTTAACCTAAAATGACCAAGTATATAAAATCAGCTACATAAAATGAGGCAGCTCATCAAGCATTTTCATTTTTTATAAACCATGACAACAGGTGTTAATAATCATAGTTTATAGCTTGATCCATATTGCCAGTAATATTTCAGTATGCGCAATCTGAACCAATAACATGTTAAATAGTTACAGAGCAACAACAAAAGCAAGCTGAAGTCTGAACAAACAGCAATCCATGTGTGTGTCAGGAGAAAAATACAGCCATATTGGATTCAAGGCTCAGCAAACTTATAATTGAACATGCCTTGACCAATTCTTCAGATTCAACTACATAATGAAAGCAAAATGATCAAATGTACTCATCCCATTGAAGGATTTTGAGCTGAAAACTGAGACTTCAGAATGGTGAAGGATTGTTCTTATAGGGCCACACTGCCAATTGCGCATTAAGTAATCTTTTCATAACCATGAAGAAATCAAACTGTGGGTCTAAACCTTGTAATGTGACACTGTGCTTTAAGCATATGGTAATACCAAAGTATAGTCAAAGATTCACAAAATGATGAATTTATCTTTTATGGTAGGCATTTATGGAAGGAAGGGGAAAAAAGTAGTCTTTTTAATAAATAATCAAATAATGGGAACAGACAGGACAAAAGAAAAAAAAAAGATTTAGATGATACCTGTAACAACTGCGGCTGCTTGTTTTTGTTGCACAAGTGGAATAAAAGAAGTAATGTTTGACACAATATTGTTAAGTTTAGACTTGGTCTCCGCAAGACTCAGACCTCCTTTTCTCAAACTGGTTTTTCCAGATAAGATTGGCTTACTCAATCTGTTATGGTGAGATTCGCTGGCTCTTTTGACACCATTTGCACCCACTAGGTTCTGATTCTCCTTTGCCTTAATGTTATATTTTCTTCTGTTGCCCTTCTGGTTTCCATGGTTCAATTTGTCCCTTCTACAAGTGCCAGTGTAGCTACACTCTGTGTTCACAGAAGCAAGACTGTATCTATCACTGACTATCTCAGAATCATAAACTGATATTGGAGGATCAGGATTATTTGTAATATCAGCAAGCAACCCTCTTTTGACTGAGCTGATCATCTGTTCTGAACCAACAACATCCTTAAATGTTTCAGGTACCTCAATGATGTTCTCATTTTCTTCACTGATGCAGGGAAGATCTGGAATTGAGCTCACTCTCTTCTCTGAACTACCAGACCTCGATGTGATTCCTTCCCAGAGCTTCCCAACTGGAGACATTAAAGGTTTTCTGATTTCCCACGTGGATGGAGCATTAGAAAAAGCTGGGGAGTCAGAATGCAGCCTCCCATGCAAGGTGTCGTTGACTTTGTCATTGAAACATTTCAAACTGGCCTCAAGCTCCTTGCCAGTGTTACTGTTTGTGTTAACAGTAGTGCTCAGCTCCATCGCTTCTAAAACTCCATTTGGGACAGACTGATATAAATTTAGTGTTTTATGTTTGTTATATGCAGTAGCAAAATGGGACAAAGGTGTTTCAAGGCAAACAGATTTGCAAAGCCGCTCCACAGCAATTGCACTTTCTAGTGCATTATCTGAAAGATCCAATTTCTCAAAGTCAATTCCCTCAGTTTCCATACCAAACCACTCATATACAGGCATACTTTGATCGGTACCAATCAAATCCATTGATTGACTATGTGGAGAACTAACTGAATTAGACAGTGATTTCCCATTCCTTCCTACATGAAATCTATTTTCCTGCATGGCTGTTTCAGTACAAGTCAAAAGTTCAGAACTTCCCAGTTCAAATCTATCTTCAAGTTGCAGTGAAACCTGGTTCTTTTCTGCAGTGTGCTGCCTTGTTTCATCGAAGATCACAATAGTAGGGTTTTCCACTGGAACTTTTTCCAATGAACTAGCTTGAGAAACTCCAGTGGATAATTTTGTCGAACCTGATGGTGAGCGTGCTCCACATTTATTTGCACTTCCGCTCCTTCCTTCCAAGCCAGGTTCAACCTGTCAGACAACAATTAACCATATGCTCTGCATCAGAGTCCTTAACACAACCAGAAAAACAAATCCACCACAATCAAATTCCATTCAAGCTTAAAACCTATTATATGTATCAATTTTTGCACAATCTCTCAGCAGCACAAGTTAGTTGTAAAAATATTACTAAGTATTTCGATTCAGTTCCTCTAAAATGTCACGCTTTTTTGGTCAACTAAAGGGTTAATGATCACCCAGAACTATTCCACTGATTTGTTGAGAGAAAGTACAGGGTTTGTGTGAAGAGGGAGAGGGCAAATGCATCCAAGTATCTGGCAGCACGATTGTGGAGGATGTTGATTGTTGACATTACAAGCTTTTTATTAAATTTGATCTGGCATCTGTGGGCCATTAATTGGTTTTGTTTGCAGTTGAATTATTTGAACATATGCATAGGCTAATATGTTGCCAGCAACTGCACAAGCTGAAAATTAGTGGACAGATATGCCAATATAATCACATTCCACGGCATGTGGATAGCTATTAAGTCATCTACTTATAACTTTACTTATCATCTAGACTGAAAATGAAACAGCAGACTAGCGGGTCATTATCCATTTTTTAATAAGAAAAATTTTCATGAAAGAGGGGAACCATATTCCAGATTTCATCGAAGACAAATTAAAAAGCTCCGCAGTGCATCAAAAGGAATACCTTTTCAACTTGCAGCTTTGGTGATGAGAATTCAGGCCATGCCATATGGGGCCCTGAGTTCTGATGAATGTCTTCAACTGAGCTCTTGATAGCATTTGGTTGCATGTCATCCCCCATATGAAACATATAAAACCCATTTGATATTTGGACAGTATCTGAATCTTCCATAGTATTAATATTTCCATTTACATGATCCGTAACAATAGGCTGAAACGGCTTTCTCATCAAACATGAAGAAGCATAAAAGGAACTAGTCAGTTGACCCCCTATCTTTCTCCTCTTATGCTGAGGCCATGAACCCATGACGTAGCAATCTCCATTTTGGTTTTCAGAAATGGCTGAATTAATTTTCTTATGCACAGAGTTGGTATTTTCATCAACAAAAAGAGCAGTCTCATTAACAAAAGCTTCAGATGAATCATTCCAAGGTTTATCTTCTTTACTAAAAACTGCCTGGTCCTCAAGCAATGGCATCTCAACGGACAAGATGGGCTTTTCTTGGGAGTTAACAGATACTTTATCCAATATAACTGTTGAATGCAACAAGGTAGAAGCCCGTCTCTCTGATGATAGAGACTGTTGTTTGTTCTCTGATGCAGGATCACCAATTTCATTCCAACCGCAGTCTTCCACATCATCAAAATCAAGTTGCTTGGGCTTCACTAGCATAACACAGTCAGTGGCTGGCCTTGAGACTGGAACTTCCATTCCACGACTGGGACCATCTGAGTTAGACCTGGAAGTAACAGAACAAGCTTCAACTATCCCATCAGAATCTATATCAGTTTCTGCAACAACTGCGTCACATATACCCAGGTCAACCATGTCCTTTCTTTCAATACAGGGCAGGGCATTTGCTTGAGTACCCAACACTTCCTGGAGTTCAACACCTTCTTCTCTAACCTGATCCAATGGTTGATGAGGTTGTGATGATCTGCCGAAGGACTGTGAAAGTGAACCATCATTATCCTTTGCTATATTAGATGAAGTATCCAGTATTGGAAGCCTATCAACTCCAAGTTGCTGATTGGAATTTCTGGATCTTGTTATTTTTCCATAATAAGAATCAGTTCTCTCTTCACTGTTCTGGTAGTTCAACATTTTTTCATTCACTCCACAACTTTCATCAGTGATGTTGAAAGGTTTAACCAATTCCCTAAAGTCATCAACAGGGTTGGAAAGCTGCCTTGGTTCTTCCTCAGCATTACCGCAAGAGCCGTCCAGCTTCAAAGATTCATTCACAAAGTCAGCTCGTTGGCTGGAACTTCTAGATCTTGTTATTCTCCCAAAATAAAGGCCGCTTCCCTTTTCCTTGCTCCAGTTATCACTTACTTTTGCTTTCACCCTTCCATAACTGTCATTGGAGATAACAGATGAAGGTTTGGCCATTTCTGATATCTCATTGACACAATTGGGCTGCAGTGATGGATCATCAATAGACTCTCTAATCCTACTGTCTTTGTTGTCGATATAGGAAGAATTATTCATGTCCAGAGGCTTCCTTGTAGAGTTGGGTTGAGGGCTTGAACTCGTACATCTTGGAACTCCAACAGAGTACATGATGCTAGCCATTTCATTGACCCTGTGATTGTCTTCATTTTCCATTTGTGCTTCAGAACTTGCATGACCAACAACAGAAACAAGTTCTGTCAAATCAACTTGGTTAGGCTGTCGTTTTGAAATAGACTCTCTAGGATCATCTTCTTTGGCAAGACAAGTAGAGGTGCACACATTCCCGGACTCATTCACATAGCTGGCTTTAAGTCTAGAACTTACATAGCTGGCTTTGAGTCTAGAACTTCTAGATCTTGTACTTCTGCCATGGTAAACATCACTAGAGTTTTCCTTTACCATGCATTCACCTACTTTCACCTCTTCTCCGACGCAACTTTTATTACTTGCCTTGACAAGTTTGAGCGACTCTGACTGATCAACATGGTCAAACTGTAGAGAAGTAACCCCAGACCCTCTAAATCGACTAGTACAAGAACCAACATTATTTTCAGCACGTGGACAGGTTTTACCCGTTTTCACACTATTGCGAAGCTCCAGAGCCTTTTGCCTTGATTTGGATCTATGAATCCTCGCCAGTGATTGGCTGTGATCAGATACAATGTCTGGCATTCTTGCATCTCTACAATCTTGTGGAGACGCATCATTAAATTCCAGCTCAGGAACTCCATTTAAGTTACATTGAACGCCATCAATAACAGGTAACTGTGACAAAACAGACTGTCTATCACCTGAATCGAATCTTTTGTTGACAAGGCCAAGTTCTGTGTGTAAACCACTTGGCAGGTCACTGATATTGGTAGTAATAACAGGCTGTACTGAGTAGGCACTAGTGGAATAAGGGTTTGCAGGGTGAGGACGCGGCAGCAAGAGTCCTGATATGAGATCCTCTTTATTTTCTGTAATAACACAGCAGTTTGCAGATAATTGAGAAACGACACAAACCACAAGCAACTCATTTATGAAATTTACAAGGAAAAAACATTTAAAAAAATATATATCTATAACCTAGGCACCATTCCATTCCATTAGTCCATAGAAAAAAAAGATTACTCTTTGAAAACTCTAATCCAACTATCATGTGTAAACCAAAAGTTGTCCATAAATTAATTTGACTTTAATTAACAGCCACAGAACTATCTCCACTATAATTGAAAACCCCGAAAACCCTAATATGGAAAACATTCATAAAAATTGGAATTAAAACAGAAATTTAAACCCTAGTATCCCGTAAGCCGATTCCGTGAGAGTGAAATTACCATTTGGAAGGGAGGAGAGAGACGGGGAGAGGAGCCAGGGAGGAGGGGTAGTTCCATCAAGAACACATTTAGAGGCGAGGCGGTGATCGAAGAGATCGCCTTGGTGCTTGACTTGTTCGAAAATCGATAACTTCCTTTCAAAGATCTGAAGAAACAGCTTCTCTATCGTAGTCGTCATTTTCTCCTCCTTCTTCTTCTTCTTCTTCTTCTTCTTCTTCTCCTTAATGAATCGACGCCATTAATTAATAATCCATAAATTCACTGATGAGTTATAAAAATTAAGAGAAGACTGCGAATATTCTGTTCTGTGAGGAAGCGGGAGGGAGGGAGATGGGATTTGATTATTGACGGTGAAGATTTGATTGCGATGAGCGCGGATTTGGATTTCAAATTTTTAGATTTTGTTTTTTTTTGGTGACTGTTGTGTTGCATTTATTTTAAAGGGATGAGGTTAAAAAATGAGGATAAGTTATTACATGAATAGATATTACTGGTCTGTGTATTTATGCCATGGAATATTTTTTGGAATTTATTTTTATTTAATTTTATTATAATTAAAATAAATATTTATAAAAAAAACCCAAGAAAAATGTACCTTTTTACCCCAAATTTTCATTTTCTTACTTTTTTAACTTTAATAAAACATATATTTTAATTAGTAGTATAGGTTTTTAATTAAAAACTAAAGATGATTAAAATAAATATTCATAAATATTTTTAATAATTTTAATTAAAGATAAAAAAAATATATAATTGTTAATCAAAATTCTCTTTCTTAATTTATTTTTTATTATTATTTTAATGAAAACAATTTTTTATTATAAGAACTTTTTAAAAAATAAAAACATATCATGATTTCAAAAACTATTTTTAATAAGAAAAATAAATCAAATTACGACTTTGTGATTTTAAGCAAATTTACAAAAAAAAATTAATTTTATAAAATGAAATAATTAAAAAATAATAAAATACAACTTTTAATCTTATTAAGTATTTATAATCAAATTAAAAAAAAATCAGTTCATATATAATTATTCATAAAATAATTATTAATATTATCATCAAGACTTCTAATCTTATTTGAAAAACTATGATATAAATAGATAAAAAAAAATAAAAAAAAAATATTTAATAATTTTATTTGAAATAATTGTATTCTAAAATAAAAAAATAAAAAAAGAAATTGATTGGTCATTTAAAAAAAATAGATGTTCCTAAGACTAGAAGGACAAACCCACATGCCTAGGTTTTGTTATCATCTATTGAAGTTTTTTTAAAAAATTGAATAGACAATGTGTTATCTATTAGAAAAAAAAATTCAGATCATCTTAAATGATTAAGATGTCAAAGTTCGAGTTTTGAAACCCTCAAAAACTAAGTTTCAACCTATTTTAACCTTAAAAAGTCATCATATAAAGTATAAACATTAATAACCTTATTTTAACTTCAAAACACCCTCTAATCGGTTTGAAAATAAAACAAGCAAATCAAATAAAAAAAATTCAGATTATGATGTACTTTTTTAGCATGGGTGAATATCACATTACCTACATCAAACTCCCTCTCTCCAAAATAAATTCACCAACACCAAGATCAATAATTTTTTATGTTTGAAATGTGGAAAATCCAAAGCTTTTCTCTTTTATTTTTCAATGTTTCTCACTTTTATGTCAACTAACAGGGACTGAAATGTAAAAAAAAATGAAGTTTTAGGATTGAAATGTAAACATTTAAAATTATAGGGATAAAAACTATAATTTTCAAAAAAATATAGGGATGGAAACACCTAAAAAAGAGTCAAATGAGATTTTCAAAAGATTTAAGGACCATAACGTATTTTTTGCAAAAATAAACTGACAATAGTTCAATAATAATAAGGTTTTGCTTTTAATTAATTTTTAAAATATAATAATTTTATTCTTTGAACAATAAAACCATGTTATATAATATAATATAGTAATAGTAGATTTTTTTAATGTAAACATTAATATCTTAAGATATTTACTAATTCAAGGATCAAACTTGTTGTGGATCAAAACAAATATTTAAATTTCTTAAATAAGTTCAATTAAAATTAATTTTGAAAAATATTGATACGTGTAAAAGAGCAAATAAATAGTAAATTAAAAGAATAATTTGTTTTAAATTTTGATATGTAATTTTTAAGAAGAACAAAATAAATTTCAAACATATATAATTGACAAATAATCAAAAAATAAAATACTATTAAAAAATCAATGTAAATTTAGACTATTTGTAGCAAAGAAAATGTTTTTGAAAATAAATTTTAGTACATATTTAAATTCCAATGATCTATTATATAAAGATTTTTAAAATCATACATCATAAATTGATAATTTTTAAAAATTAAAAAAATCATTATTATCATCCATCTATAATTTTATTATTTTTTACATGTCTTTAACACTCTTCAATAAATAAAAAATAAAAAACTATCATATGTATATTTGATAATATATTTTGAGATGTGTGAAAAATCAACATAATTATGAAAACACCAAAAATAATGTCATAAATAAGAAAAATAAAGCTTATCAATTAATTATAGAATCTCGCAAAAACTTTAGTCATAAAAAAAAAAGCTTTTAGAAAAAATAATTAAAAACTAAATATATTGAAAAGAAAGAAAATCTAACCAAGTGTCTCTAACTGGATACGCCTAAGCTAGGCTCAAGGAGTGTTTGTTTTTATAGATAGAGTTATTTTTCAAATTGTTTTATGCTTAAAAAATATTAAATTAATATTTTTGTAGATGTTTTTCAATTGTTTTGATATGCTTATATAAAAAAATATGAAAAAGTATCATTTTAATATGTTTCAATTAAAAAAACATTATGCACCGCATTATTAAACACATATATAGACCTAAATGCTCATTAAAAAAAAAGCAGTGAAAGATGTGTCACTCCCTTGTGTTTTCTTCAACTATTGGATTGTTCTCGTAAAATCAAGGGCAACCACTTAAATGTTTTCAAAACACCTTTTTTTCACTATTTGCATCACAAAAGACTTCATACTCATTTCCACAATACCTATAAACATGTTTTCAACTCTCAAACTTATCCCAATCCACCTGAAAATCAAAATCTTAAAATGAAAATAGATCTTGGTTTCGAACTTCATCTTCTTATCATGAAAGTGTTTTTATAGATGCCAAACAACTTTACCTTATCGAGGCAACCTCTTAGACATCATTTTTTTTTCTCTGCAAATGTGGTTGATAATGTCACTTTACTGACTTCTCACTCCTACCTTTTATCTTTTTAATTTCTATCCCCCTCTTTACACCAATTGTGTTAGGGACCAAAACACATAACTAAAATAAATTTTAAGATAAAAAAAAATGGCAAACAACCATAATAGTCATAGAAATAACAAAAAAGCCACTAAATGATTAGTGTTTTGTGTCTTTACGAACAATATATAACAGTGAAAAATCATTGTTACTTTTAATGTATTGGTAAATAAATTAAAAGTAAATTGCTAGTAGAAAAAGAGAAAAAAATTAAAAAAAATTATTGATATTAATTGGACATGAGAATAATGATTAATTAAAAAATACTAACAAAAGCATTGAATGAAAGATAAAATTTATCCTTAATCTAAAAACACTAATTTAGGAATTGTACCATCAAAAAATCATATTTCCAAGTAAATCAAATTTAAATTTCACATTAGGATAGATTGTATAAATCTCTTTTAACTAGTGGTCAAAGCATAAATAAGTCTTTCCATAAATTATTTGGTGTTAGTACTCCCTCTCTAAATAAAATTGGAGATTTAATAAGATCTTTTTGTTAGTTAAATTAAGATTTCCATACTCAAAACATGTGACATGCACATGTGTGTAGTGTTACCATAGGATAATTACATTATTTATAACATTAATTTAATATATATTTTTTCAAGTGCGTTAATTTTTTAAAACTTTATGTTTATTGGTCCTCTATGTGTATTCTTCTTTGCTTTATTATTAAAGGGATTGAGGGTATTTTGGATGTCTTTCTTTGGAAAGAATGTTCTCTTCCACTTGAGGGCTAAAGGTCAAATGGGCTTCTGTTTGTTATCCTTTGAAAGAGAATGACCTGGAAATTAAAAGGGTTTAGACTTGGAATAGAGCAGTTATTCTCAAGCATGTTTGGAGACTCCTTTCAGAAAGATCATCAGTTTTGTTGGGATGGGTCCACAATGTTCTGTTTAGAGGTAGATCTTTCTGGCATGTCAAGCCTCTTTCAGTGTCCTCTTGGTCATGAAAGAAGATTCTTCTCAGCAAAGATTGGTGTAGAGGAAAGTTTGTCTCCTGTATTGGTGATTAAACTATTACTAATTTGTGGTTAGACCATTGGTTACCAAATAGGCAATAGTTCTACGGCCTCTTTCCTTTTAAGATGCTAACCTTTACTAGGCTACCCTGGGATGCCATGTTCTCAGCATCATTAAGGAGGGTAATTGAGCCTTTCCATTTGGTAGTTCGAAGCATCAACCTACTTGGGACTCATATTATTTTCACCCCAAGAGTGCCTTACTAGACCATTATGTATGGAAATGTCATTCTTCAGGGAGATTCTCCATTGACTTAGCATGAGAGATTCTTAGAAATTCTAGACCTATAGACTCTATGCACCATCTACTATGATTCTCAAGATTCATTATGAGGCATTCATTTATCCTTTAACATACTTATATGGGCCATCTTTAAACTATGGACAAACTGCATGCTTTTTTCATATCATTCCCTCTTCGATGTGTTTCCTTCATGGATCGCAGGTTAAGACACATGACCATTTGTTTTTTTTAGTGCCCTTTTTCTCGCTGTAGTTTGGGGTGCTATCACGAGCGTAACCCTATTAGGCTAGCTTTCTATGACATGGCGACCTCTACATCAATGAGCATACACACACTTGAAAAAAAACTTCATGCATTTACTTGCTAGGTTAGTTCTCTTAGCCATGATTTAATTCATCTAGTATGAGAGGAATAACCGAATCTTTCACCAGTTTTACCAGTCTTATAAGGATGTTTGCAATGATATTTTTTTAGCTTATATGGTCCCGATTAGTTGAGTTTAAACCAAGGTATCAGATTTTAGGTGCTCTTAGGTCCATCTAACGAATCTCAGAGTCATGAGGCATCATTACTCTTGCTGCTTTCCGGGTTCTTCTTACCTCCTATACTATTCTATAGAGTCGATCATCCTGTTCTATGATTTTCAAGAACCAGTGGACTGGTTTCTGGGTTTTTTGATTTCCTGGGTTTCTATTTTAACTATTGGTCGACCGGTTATGGGTTTTCCAAAAACCAGTTAACCAACTATTTGTATAGGTAGTCTGTTTTCGTACCTTTGAGCTTTTTATAACACTTTTTGGGAAAAAAAAATAACTTTGATCTCTTGTTTCGGAGAAATAAGTGGCTCTCGAGGAATGGAAAGTTTTGCTTTCTTTTCTTGTTGCTTTTAGTAAGTTTGACCCGGGTAACAAACCTTTTTACTTCTTGGGGTATTCTTATTGTACTTTTATACAATTTTTTCCTTTAATATAATTACTTTTACAAAAAAAAAAGAAGAAGTTTAATTTATATTAATTGCTTAATTTTTTAATGACGTGGCCTTTGACCTTAACTTGTTAGTACACCAACTTTCACTTTTATCTTAATTCGGTGGATGGATTTTGATTTTTCTCATTTTGATACATAACTTTTTTTTATTGTTTCAACTAAACACTTCCATCAATTTTCATTTTCTAATGTTAGTTTTTTTTTTCTCTTTTTTTGAGTAAAAGTACCATTTAAAACAATATTATATTTAATAAAAAAATATTTTAAATTAAAATATGTTATTTTATATATAAAAAAACTCTTTTAATTAATGGTAAATTATCTAAACAGAGGCTAAAAGTTATTTTACAATTAATTAAAACTAAAATAAATTATTAATATAATTAAAATATTATTTATTTTAACCAAATAAATGGATAGCATGTGATAATAAAATAAATTAAAATATTAATGGATTTTTTTAATGGAAGTACTTGCTTGGAAAAATTGAAAAAGTTTGTGTACCAAAACAAAACAAAAAAAAAGTTAAAATCTTCCACTATATTGAAAAAAAAAACTCGGTGTACCAATATTGTAATTTTCCCTAATTAATTATATAAAAAAAGTAGAGAAAATGAAGCAATTAACATAAATTAGATTAAGGTACTTGATTAAAAGTTTTTTAAAAAATAGTGTTCTCAAGTCGAGAAAAATTAAAGTTCATATCCTTGATTGAGAAAAAAATATATAAAGTTGATGTATTGATAATGTAATTATCTTGTATCAACTCTCTTATAATTATGGTTGATACATGGTTGTTAAGATATATTGGTTGAAAAAAATGAGTAGCTAATATATAAAAATTGATCCATAACATAATAGTACACGCATTTAGGTTAAATGTGATGTACATTCATGTACATGAACCCTTATATATACAAGTCTATGTTCACTCTTAAGTGACTTTCGAACGTCAATCTCTCTATAAAGTGATAGTGGAGCCAATGGTACGATAAGTGTTTGTGAAGTCAGTGGCCTAGTATTGGTTAAAGCAAGTATAAAGATAATATAGATTGACTGTTATGCTTGCTGCCCCTATCCCTCATAATAAACTAAAAAGCTAGTTGGATTCTTAGATAAAGAGCTACAAATAATTTGTATAGTAATAAGATGTCGCTTTAAAGTTAGGAGCATAATGTAAAAGGTGTGATCTTTTATAAACCAAGCTTTTAAAAGAATGGAGAGCTCTCAACATTATTATGGTATTTGTATTGTGACTATCCAACTTGGAACATTAAAGATGTTTTTGTTGGAGAAAGAGTGTTCAATAAGGATGAAACTTATATGAGAAGGAAAGATTGTTGAAATACATGCATATGTTATGAAAACTATTGCACATTAAACAATAAGGAAAATGCACACTTATATACAAGAATGGATCCATAACCAATAGTCTAGACTTTTGAATTAAGTATAATGCTCATTTATATATGTAATCCATTGTATGTATGGGTCTAAATGACTCCTTAAGGTAAATATTTTCCTAACAAGTGGACTTGTTAGCCCTGTGGGTTCATAACTATTATGGTTATGGTATTGAAGATAACAAATATTAATGATACTAATTTGTGCTCTAGTATTTGTGTTTTATAGATATATTAAGAATAAAAAATGATTGGATTGAGCATTCATTTGAAGATATTTTTATCTAAGATACAAGAGAGAACTTGAAGAGTTTTATTGGAAGATACATATTCAAGTTCAAATATTTAAAGAGTCTTTGAAGTTTAAGGATTTGCATATATTTATTAAGAATACAAAAGAACTTAAAGTGAAGCTTAAAGTGGATGATGATAATGAAAATCAAGTCTTCAAGATAAAACAACTTAGGTATATTATTTTGATATATTGTTTAAACTTTTTATGATATATTTAAAATTTAGCTTTAAATAGGTGCATTAAACATAATACACATGCATATTATATATTATTTAGTTAGCAATAAGTAGAATAGTGTTTATAAGTTTAGTTGAAAAATGGCCATTATCCATTGCTTAACACACATGTTTTATTTTGCTTAGTCAATCACTTCAAATCTATAGTTGAATATTTTTTATAACTATCAATGGTTTTTTTTTAAAAAGAATTATTGTTTTTTATCCAGTGTTTTGCTTATGCTTTATATATTATAATTTTTTTTTTAATTTACGAGACAACAACTAATGTCCTTGGTGGGCACATATGTAAGCATTTCTTTTATATATTTTCAATCTCTCTCTTATAAGTTGTTGATTTTATGCTAATCAATTTTTAGGTTCTTGTTATTTCTTTCTAATAGTTAGTTTCATAAACAAGGTTTTTTTTTTCTTTTTGTCTATTTGATTGACTAGTTAGAAGTCTTGATAAAGATATACAAAAAGATAGAAACATTTAGTTTTTGAGGCTTTTTCCTTATTCATGTGTGCTCCTTGTTTTTTTAATGTAACAATTCATTCATTCTTCAGAAATAATCTTGATTACTTTTATTTTCTCAATTATTTATAACTCAATCATTCTTTTATGAAGAAACGAAACTTTCATTAAGAGATCAATGTTTTGAGTGATCTTTAAAGGTTTAGATCTTTCTTTTCATTCGATGTTTTTATTCTTAATCTTTTTTTTCTTACACCATTCATTGAGAATATTTAAAGCCAAATTAATACATCACAAAAGCTTGTGCCTTTCATTTATGAATCTACTCATTTAGTGAGTTTGTGAGATAAACTTTAAGTGAAGAATTTGTGAAAGTGTGAATGAGACTTCAATCATTTGAGATTTAGAAAGTGGGATTTTGAGAGCTTGTTAGCTTAAGAGATATGATCTTTAACTAGTGAAAAGAATTATTATATGTAAAAAGTTGAGGTCTCGTTCTTAAAGTAGAATACCTAAGTCTATGACTTGAGGAATGATGTATGTTAGAGTGAAACCACTATAAATCATGATGTTTTTATTTCTATTACTTATTTTTTTATTTTTATTTTTATTTGTGATATGTATGGTTTATTAAGTGGTTATTTGCATTGGCCATTAAAGTAGTTTAGGGTTTCAAACTAAAAGGGAAAAAGTATTTATATTCAATCACCTAATTCACCCTTTCTCTTAATACTTAGGAATTACAATGGCAAACATTATAATTGGATTTTTTAAAATCAAAATTAACCATTGACAATAGATTTAAAAGGTTTTTTTTTTTAAAGTTAACATAGAAATAACTTAAATAATTTACTAATTTTTTATTACCACCAATTAAAGGAAAACCTAAGTTTAGTTAACAAAAGGATTTAATTCAATTCTAAGATTTGTTCAGGGACTACTAGTATTTTGTACTTTGCACATTTTATCACAGATTTCAACCTCTATCAACCTTGTCAAAGATAATGTAAAAGATAAAATAAAATAAAATAATTAAATCTTAGAACTTGCCTTCCATGTATCTAGATAAAAACTTCCATATATCTAGATAAAAAGAATGCTCGATTGACTTTACTTAAGCTTATTTTAAATTTAATTGAGTTAACCAACCATAATTTATATAGTTTTATTAACTACCATAATATTATTATAATAAGTCATGTTGATTGTATTTCCCATCTCTAGATAAATAGTTTTAAATTAACATTAAACATGTTTAATTTTTGATAAAATAACGTATTTTCAGAAAAATCCACTAATAGCTAATTAGTGGATTTTTTTATCCTAAATTATCATGTTTTAAACTGAGAAAACCGAAAAATTGATTAAACCAAGAAAATAAAAAAAAATAATCGAAAAAACCGAACAAGAAATCTATTCTCCATTCGTAAGAGCTATTAGACCGAATAGGCATTTGAAAACCATGAATCAACCAGAAAAACGATTGGCAATTACAAACTAGTTTTTCACCAGCTACTGCAAGACGAGAATATTTAGCTGCCATTGAGAAACCTACTATGGAGCAGTATTGGATATGAAAAGGTTACATGACTAGGTCAAATCTAACTGATTTCGCTACCTTCCTATTCGTAGCAGGGAAGACCGAGTGTCGCATCTAACAAAATTCACCCAGTCCCTACATATCATACTACTTTCTATAAGTAATCAAGCCCATTTATACATCCAGACCACAAGCCTTGCTCTCTAAAATCTCGATTTACGCTTGCGACCAAACGATCGCTTCCGAGATGTTTTGGTCCCATTAACCCCTCTTGGATGTTTCACATCACCATTACTCCAAGAATCAGAATTGAAAGCTTTAATGTTGGTTACTAAGGCATGGTTTGCAACCTCGGTTTTTGGCTCTAAAATGACCTTTCTTTCGATCAGTGCATTCTGACCACAGCACAAATCTTGAATTGCCCTCTCCTTCAGTTTTTGTATGGCCGACTCCTTGTCAAGGTTAAAGCAGTCACTTGAAACCTGCACAGAGAGGGGAGAGAATTTCCTTACAACCCTGTTCATTTGCAAAGCAAGAGTGGTATAAACTTCCAATAAACAGCTCTCACATACTTCATTAAGCTTCTTACCTTAAAATTGACAGGGACATTAATTTGGATGGAGGGACAACCACATCCATCACTGAAGTTGAGTTTCAAGAGGATTTCAAATGCTTCTGCTGGTGCAGTCCTCCTGATGTATATAAACCAGAAGAATTGTGAGGGCAAGAAGGCTGAGTAACACTTGTGGGCCAACAATTCAGCCTATTTATATGCAACAGAAGCTTGGCCAACAAATTGCATCTTTGCAGAAAATAAAGTATACAGCTCAACAAAATGTTCTCACGATAAGTTCTCAATTTTTTGAGCAGTATACTTTACATACAGGATGGGATGAGACCAACCTTTTTAGGTTAAATGGCTGGTCATGTAGCACAGCCGCTTTGTATTTTTGAGCATCTGTGAAGGACACCTAAAATGCAAGTAAAACAGGAGGATTAGAAGCAGCATAGTAGTTTGGTAACAAAATAAGAAATTGCCTCGTCCAAAGATGGATCAGACCAAAGTAGTGTAACTTGGCACAAGAAGTAACTATGTAATAATGTAATGTAAATTAAATCAAAGTTAGTCAGTTTGCTAGCAACTAGCAGACAAACCCTGGTCATGGAATGGATACCACAACTATAAATAAAATGGTGGGACTTCTTGAAAGCAAAATGCCCCTGTTAACTTTTAATAAAAGCAGGAACAACTAAAGGAGACTAATTAAATCCTGATCATTGCATCATATAAATTTTATATTTTTAAGTGAAAAGTGCTGAAGTTTCTTGCTTTCTTTTTTTCTTTCCTTCATTCTTTGTGTTTTTTTTTTGGTAACTAAAAGTTCTCTCCAACATGCATTGCGTCTGCCACTTTAACACAGTAACCTTAAAACAATCAGCTATCCAAGGCCATAGCAGCCCAACTTTTAGAAAAAGAACACTGCAACATACAAAAGCAAAGCATGATTAAAGGCATCAAGCAGAATGGCTCTCTGAAAAAAATTCACCTCAATGGACTTGATGAATGGCAACGGTGCTTTCAGTGCATGTACACTTGCCACCCGGAGGTTCCAGTTCACATATCTTTCATCTATCAAATGCCACACCACATAAGAAATCTATAAACCACAGCGCCAAATAGTTACCAAATGCTACAAATGAATTTCCCGTAGATGTCTCATATGAGGCCACTAGCGATAAGACTGATGTCTTTCAAAACAATAGTGAGACAAACTTCATTCTCATGTAGTAAACACATTCAACAGAAATTAAAAAAGAGAAATAGAAAACCTAAATTTAGTTTTTTAGAAAAGATATCAAGCCCAGACTATATGGAAGCAAAAATTTATTCTAGAGCCTATGGAAAAAATAAGATTGCCAGGCCCAAAACATCAGGGTTTGTTGCTTGAAGGATTGCTAACATTTAGGATAGTCCAATAG
This sequence comes from Populus x sibirica, assembly GCA_019202695.1. Taxonomy (NCBI): domain Eukaryota; kingdom Viridiplantae; phylum Streptophyta; class Magnoliopsida; order Malpighiales; family Salicaceae; genus Populus; species Populus x sibirica. The sequence goes on along the minus strand of JAGMVL010001232.1, from coordinate 285,553 downwards.
ATGGATGATAGCATTACATTAAATGCATGTTTCACAGGCATGACATGACATTTAAATGTAGTTCTCTGTGCATCAGCAGAAGATTACCTAAACTCAATGACTGAGTTATGATAACTTGAAGAAGATCAATCCTGACATATGGAGCAATCCTCAAATTGAGCAAGTTCATGACCCCTGCAATAACCTGTTCTGGATCAAATCATTAAATTGGAATAGCAAATAACACAGTTTTTCAGGATCTATATGACAATGAGAAATTCTGATCTACAATCTACACATACTTTATGCACACATGTTAAAGGCTAATAAATTTTAAAAATTACATAACAGGAAAAAAGAAAAAGAAAAAAAAAGAACAGGAAAGTAGATACCCATTACCCTCTATATGCCAGCTTGTACAACAACAACTGGTCCATGTAAAAAGTTAATCTCAAAAGAAAAAAGGGGGGGGGACAAATCACAGGAAGGATCACTTTTGCACTTGTAAGCAGAAATATCGGTACCTTGTCTACAAATCCATGGATCACCAAACTTGCCTTCTTATCCTTCGGAGTTTTCTGTATAGTGGGTAAGAAAAAAGTATGTGAAGTCATATATATAACATGCAAACCTTACTATAATAAATTACAGTTTTGTTTTACTGTTATTCTTTGACATTGTGGTCATGTCAACCCAATAGTGATAGTCCCCTCAATGAATTATGCATGCTTTTCATAAACCTTTGATAAAGTAAAATATTCTATGCGTGTTTATGACTTTGTGTCTGCGTTTTCTGATTAAAGTAAGAGATACTATCTTTTCATCACAAAGTACAGTTAGTTCCCTCATGAATTCATCATCTACCGTAAAGATGTTCATACCCACGAGGGAACCCGTGTCTTAAGAGTTGGAGTTCAAGAGCAGAGCTATAGAAACAAGGAAATATGGTAATTTCAATATGATTCCAAAATTAACACCAGAGTAAATCAGTACAAAAATAATTCAAGTAAAAGAGAACATGTCAATTGACCCAGCAATACGATTTCCACGAGGGAACCCATGTCTTAAGAGTCGGAGTTCAAGTGCAGAGCTATAGAAACAAGGAAATATGGTAATTTCAATATGATTCCAAAATTAACACTAGAGTAAACCAGTACAAAAATAATTCAAGCAAAATAGAACATGTCAATTGACCCAGCAATACGATTTCCATCCGCAAAGCCAAGATAAAAATAATAAAGCAACAATCAGATTTTTTAGTGGAAGTTCTCCAAGTCCAAACCCGAAATCATTGCTTTGATTGCATTTCATAATTGTGATTGCAGGGTCCTGCAATCACAATTCCTACTTGAAGAGAAATCCTTTTAATGATGTCTTGGTGAATTCAAGCAGAAACTATTTCCTCATCACAATTTCCTTTCCTTCTTGGTAGTTTGATTTTTGCAAAGGTGGTTCTGTTTTATGCTATCCTAATCCTATATATCTAGATTTTTATTTCATTTTCTATCAAAAGTATATGAAAAAGAAAAGCTACTGCAATTCCTATGCCACCCGAACGCTCAAGATCTCAGACACAACAAAATATCTGCTGTTAGTACAACACTGACGACACTGTTCTCTCAGAGGCTTTTGGCTGGAGCAATATTTAGGACTGCCAAATTTTCAAAGCATCACCAACAAATTATTAGGAAATGGAGAATCTACTTATTTCAGTCACCTACTATAAGTTAGTGTTTTGCTGCATTTATGAGTATTTAACACAAGTGATTGCTAACTGAAAGGAAAGAGGAAAGCAAACAATTAGAAATAAAGAGGATTCACATCGAAATGACACCAGTCATCCTTAAACAGATCAAAATTTACTGCTCATAAGTGGTAAGAACCCTTTTCCAATTTTATTACAAAAATCTGGTTCCCTCTCATGTTAGCAAAACTAGTGATTTGGGAACAAATATTTTAGGGCAACCTATAAAGATCCATCCATAATAAGCGGGTGATATAATACATGATTCCACCCACGTATCGGTTTGCTATGTAATCTCAATCAACTTGCAGTTACAAACACATACATCCTTAGAAAGAAAGTGTGAAAATACCTGAAGATTCACAATTATAATCTTTCCCCCACCTCGGAGACATTTTAAAGGCAGATTGCATGCAGGAGTGATTTGCAAACTGCACAGGGTAAATCATGTTGGTAATGAGATGTATTAAAAAAAAACATTCAGGAATATGTAATCCAATTGGAAAAAGTACTGAGCAACAACTAGAAGTACTGGTAGTAGGTGTAAGTTTCATAAGTTACTCACATCACACATGCCAGCATTAAAATTTAACACTTAGTTATTAGATGCATGTGTGTCAACTGGATCCTATACATTCCTTTTCCTCTGATACATGACTGTGCTTAAACATTTATTGGGATTGTTATAATTATTTTGTTAAAAGTGTCGTTTTCGGTATCTTTACTTTATTTATGACACTTTAAGAAACCTAAGGCTTGAAATCCATCTGAAAGCTGAGATTGTAATATGGACACAAAGGATAGTAAATTTCTTTTTCATCAGGTACAAAGCAATAGGCAATACCTTCTTACTTGCGTAGATGGCTTTGTCTACTTAGAATGTAAAACACACTCAATTTTTTAGTTTTGTTAAAATCTTGAAGCAGCATAGAGAGTAGGGAGATGAGAGAGATAGGGGGGGAGAGAGAGAGAACAGCTTGCTAGGAGGTTGCAGGAATGCAAGGATATTGTTTGTAACTTAGGAGCAGCCAATTCAATCATGCATTTCCACAGAATCAATGTAATATTGAGAAGCAATCTAGCATGCTTTGGTAATTCGAGAAATCTACATGAATTTCCAACGAAGAAGCTACCTGCTTTTTTCTTTTTTTATCAAAGGGTATGACGGTAGAGAATATATGCCAAGGTATGCTAGTTTAGATTTTGAAAGAATTTAATGTGCATTTTCTTTCTTTTTTTCAAGTGCATATCCAAAGCAGCTGGGTAGGCCTGTTGTCAGTGATTCATTAAGGTGGCTTATTATGTTGAGAAAATAGCACACCATTAACGAATAGAATGAAAATTAGAAACAAAGGTACATTACTGTAAACTAGCAAATCTCTCGTTACCTTGTCCCCAAACATAATACAACATCAGCCATCCTGCAGTGTTTCTCAGCTGGAAGCATCTCCTTTGTGGGCAATGCATCCTGCACATGCACATTGGCGCATGCACACACAGATTCTCAGCAGCATGTGCTTTCAATTGAATTGTAGTTATAGTTCAAAAATTAAGTTGTAGAAAAAAATGTGGAAACAAAGGCATCAGATTAAATTTATCCAACTTTTATTCCCGGGGCTATTTAAAGCCTAATTAAAGCACTGAATTCAATCAAAAAGTCAGTGATCATCTTTGTGAATTAGCAGGATTTGTAACCTTGTCTATCTATCTGAATACCATAGAACAGTGTCTTTCAATTTTCACAAGATGCATGTGCCATGCCTCATCTCAAACAAATTGATCTAGAGTCAACCTTAACTCATCCATTCAAGACAATCTTTCAACTGCAGCAGAAACTTTCTACATGATATTTCACATCACCTGAGCATCTAATCCAGTGCCTTTTGAATTACACTTCACCATCCACTAACCAACTTGTTTAAAATGCCATTACAAACAAATGGATTAGTTTGAGAAGGTAAGATATCATTTTTTTTATTTGATGGTCAGGTGGTATCCTCGGCCAACTTGTGCACCCCAAAACTAACTCTACCTTCCAGGTGAGGTCAAAAGGCATCTATCTACCCCGGGACTAGGGGATTCATGACAAAACAGATTCTCACATCCTGGACTCAGAATTGAACCCTGGCTGATGAGGGGAGTTTACCCACTTTCCAACTTGGCCAACCCTCAAGGTTGAGGATAAGATATCAAGAATATATATATATATATATATATATATATATATATGTGTGTGTGTGTGTGTGTGTGTGTGTATTTCTTGAGCCTTAACTAATAGCAACCCAGAAAATAAACAAAATATACCTCCCAGTCAAGAACTGTATCTTTTAGCTTTGCTCCACATTTGACATCAGAGCAGCGTCTTGATGTCTCCTTCAACCCAATAGTTTCAACCTCAAAATCCCGAAAATACCTTCACAGGTTTGACAACAACAATAAACTTAGATTTGGAAAGCAATTTCTAAATGGAAACGATAATTGTACAAACAAAAACTATTATATAACCACACTAATCAGTGTTGATACTTGAAATGCAAACAATTGAAAGGAAAAAAAGTAAAAAGAGATACATATTACAATATTACAAGAACAGGAGTGGCTTTAGGAATGAATCTTACTCAACACCACATGAAGGGCAAACTTCCATGAAGGAATTCCCATGTAATTCAGCAAGTTTCTCCCTTGGTATTCCAGACCGAAGATGGAGGCCATCGACATTCTGGCATATGAATATAATAAGTGATCCAAATCAGTATCTGGAAAGCAAGCAGATTTGTTTATATGGTAAAATAACCAGAGGCCTCTTTGAGAGATAAATGTCAAAATGATGAAAAAAACATATAGATTTTAGCATCATTCTGTCGAGGAAAGCATTATTGCAAAAGGAATCATGGGTGTCATTGAGGTTCCGAGTAATCTAGAAAGCATAAATGATAGCAGTATGAACAGTTACATTTCCAATGTACCAAGTTACTGAGGGACTGTTGAAAAGTGATTGTGGACCTCAAATGTCTAATTTTGTTGACCCGACAACAAGAAAATTACTTGAATCAAAGGATAGTTTCTCTCTCACACCCATCTCAGAAAAAGCAACCCCCCCTCACCAACAAAATAATAATAAATAAATAAAACACACACACATCCAAGGCACCTACACAAACTAAAAGGCACTTGATGACTTGCATCATCCTACTCTAGAAGCAGGCTTTATATGGAAGCTAACACATTCGCCATGGGTAGAAAGTATATGGCACATTGCTAAAGAAGAATGAGTCACTAAAGCCATACCTGGCTAATAATAAATTTTAAAATGCCAGCCTTCTCCAGCTCAACCAAAGCCATGTGTGTCATGCTTGGCATTGCTCGATGAAATGGTAGTGATGCTTCAGGTAATGGTTTTCCCTCGCGCTGCATTCAGTTGATGAGAATCAAAGAAATAACCCAATAAAACTTATAGATAATCATAAAACTCAGCTTGTTTACTTCTGAGCTAAGCTTCCAGAAAGATGAAATTTTTAATAGATAAATAAACCATTAATGAAAGAAAAAGGAAAAGGAACAAGATTGCTGGAAGTTCAATAAGATTTTAACATCCAAACTATGAATTTTCCTATAACTTGATCATACTACAATGAACCTCACAGGATGGCATGACGGTCCTTGCTCATGCACACACAAACTCATGTTAGTGCCTTTCTTGTTTGTCTAAGGCAGCTTTGGATGACTGCGAGCCTTCCAGCGGCAACTAGATTGCCTTCTAACTACCTTTTTAAGTCTTGGAGGTACTGAAGCTTCACAAAAGTGCTTAGAGCTTAGATTTTCTTCTAATTTCTTTAGTCATCATTGAAGGGAAAACTTTTCCTTTCTTTGATTATTTAAAAAAAAAAAAGCTGACCGGAGCCCTGCCATCTCTTTCATACTCCCTGTTGTCGAACTCAATACTAAAGTAATTTCCTAGCACATAGTGAAACATTGTTGGATTAGTTCTCACCCCGGACAAGGCATGGAAATCGAGATGTGTTCCTCATTGGCTTTTGTGAGACATTCCATGAGTAAAGGAAACAACTTATGTTCATATATTTATCTAAAGTTTAGGAAACTATTTATATACACACAAAAAAGTACTAAGTTCCATCACAGGTCATAATAGTGAAGAAGGCCCACCATCTACCTCTCCCTTGAAATGAAATGTAATTATAAGTTTGTACAAGTTCTTCAGGTAAAGGACAAAGTACTATTAGATAGAGTTCTTCTCAAAAGGAAAAGGAGATTCATTAAATTCCATTTCTCCCAAGTAAGAAATAGAATTTTCACCTGTAACGTCCAAATTCCCTTGGGACCTCGAAAATCAGGTATGCCACAAGATGTTGATATTCCTGCACCTGTAAACACAACTAGATGCTTGCTCTGCAAGTGCAAAGAAACAACTTAAAGGGTTGATTGGACAAACATATCTACAAATCATTAAGTATAAGAAACATAAAATGCAAAAATATTTTTAACAATGAAGATTGTGGGAGTGGTATTTTCTTTTTCTTTTTCTTTCTTTTTCTTTCTTTTCTTTAATTTTTTGAGTGGTGAATTCAATTGGATGACGTAAAATTATAGACACCATTTATAACAAATTTTGTAGGTCCAAACCTTTTGTATCATCTCGGCAAGTCTTTCAATCTGCCAATTAAAAAGCAAATCAAAATTAAATAAGCAATGGATGCAAATGTGAGTAATGATGAAAAGAGCTCTGTTATTTGAAAAGGAGAAACAAAAACAAAAAATCAGCAACTTAACTAATGCAAATGTTATCACATAACCAAATCAGTAAATGCTTGGTAAAAGCCTGTATATGCATACACATAGCATCCAATAAAAAGTAAAACTTGAAATGAATCTACTCATATTGAATGAACTGATAGCACGGTAGTCTATCTACTGACTGCCACACTATAATGAAACCTAATTTAAAAGAACAAAAAAGTTCTCTCCAGGATTCTCAAAATTATCCACCTCCCCTCCCCCTTTTGATTGCTTAAAAGACAATGTCAAGTCGAAAGGAAACATTAAATCCAACAATCTAATGACTATCAGCAAATGATACATCTGCTCGAGTCTAAAATCCTTCCTTTTCATTTTCCAATTCCTCCGTCCTCTTACAAACCAACCAGACAATAACAAAATTCAACGTAAAACCAAATGAGCCGCATTGCAGAGATATTTGATCTGAAACAAAATATCAGTTTATTTTATTTTTAAAACTCCCTTAATATCCTTCAACCCCACAAATAAACAAACATTATTGCCCATTTACATTACCATGATGCCTAGTGATTAAAAGACATCTGCATGATTAATAAGTACCAAAAATGAGTAAAATCAGTGATACAGAAGCTAAATTCTATTGAAACAAAATGAAATACCCAGAAATCAGATCCCATCGAACAACAACCACTATTATAGAACAATCAAAACTCGCTCGCTCGCTCGCGCTCCAAGCTTATGGAAAAAACCCGGGTAAAGTAACACTAAAGTTTCAGTCTTACAGATAGATGATCACTATAAGCAATTAACAACTAGAAGCAATTAACAAAGTCGAAGAAAGAAAGAAACCCATGCAATAATAATAACAAAATGTGATAGAAAAGGCTTTACTTTTTCTTGCAAAACATGAGATGAGTCGAAGAATTCTGACATTCCAACGTTGCCCACATCTTCAATGTAAGAAAGCTTTTCTGCATAACCCAGAGACATGGTGATCAGAGCTGTAAAGAAGAAGAGAGTTTTCTATTTGTTCTCAAGGAAAAAGCATTCCAACAATAAAAAAGTGTTTCTTTTGCTTCTTTTAAGGAGACCCCCCAAAAGCCAAAACAGCTTGCTCCATATTAATATCAAGCAAGCATTCTGGGAAAAAAAAAAAAAAATTTGAATAAAAATTATATTGATGCCCCCTTTTTCCTTATTAAGAATTTTCATTAATTATTATTAACAATAAGGAGATCCACCGTGCAAAATTGCACGGTGGATCCTCTCCCAAACACTGTGCATTCACTGGTTATAGAGTTTTTATTTTTTTCCAAGTCTTTTTATTTTTTTATTGTCATTTCTAAACTAAATTAAGGCCAATTTAAGTAAGATTGGTAAGAGATGATAAAATAAAAAAACAGAGATCCAAAGTAAAAAATGTAGAGAAAATAAGTGGTGATTGCGAAGTTTGTGAAATAAGTTAATTTTGGTCCTCTTAATTTTTTAATAATATATTTTTGTCCTTATAGATTTGTAAAATTCATTTTTGATATAAAACTTCAGTTTTATTATTTTTCAATCACTGTAGTAAAGAGAGAACAGAGGAAGTCATCAAATTCTAGCTGAAGAAAAATAAAATCATAATTGACATCAATTCTCGTTATGAAAAAAATTAAATTTGGTACCAACGGGTTCCATTCAATAAGAAAAGTTTGATGATGTATGTTTTGAGTCTCAATGTTGTTTGAAAAAAAATAAATCTAGATCAAGAAAGAAAACTCTTATCTGGTTTGATTTGGCGTTTCAAATTGTTTTTAATGTTGTTTGGGTTGATAAATGGAATTTTGATGTTGTAGGGTGTTTAGTAGGTATTTTTAAGTGATTATAAGTTGAGAAACATGTTTTTATGAGAAAATATTTTATGGCCTAATTTTCCAATTACCATAATGATGGCTAAATTCTGGACTAGCAGACACATTGTCTCTTATAATAGATGACGCGTCGTCTATCTTATTTTATTTATAAAAAATGGTCATTCACCACTCATAAATTTTTAAAAAAGAAATAGGCCCGAGCTCGCTAGGCCTGGTCCTTGTTCCTTTTTTATTTTTTTTTCATTTTGTTATTATATATTTAGAAAAAAAATTAAAATAATAATATTATTAAATCCAATGGAGTCCATGACTCAAGTCGTAGGTTTGACGAGTTAATTATTAAAAAGAATCTAGAGGAGTTCCATGTTTCACATCCTATTATGGATTCACCTAGTAACATGTTTTTTTTTCCAATCCTTCAATTTTTTTATCATTTGATTTTTTTTTAATTTAATCATCTGACATTGTGTTTTTATTAAGTTTCATATTTTTTATTTATTTCATTTATAATGGGTTATCACGGTCTTAATAAAAGTCATAACTTTCGATAGGTGCTTAATTTTACGAAGAAAAAAAATTTAATTTTGTTGTTTGCAAGAGATTTAGAGTCGGGGATCAAAATTGTAAAAGAAGAAATATGGCCACCCTTTAAAAAAATAGTTTAAAGCTCCTTATAACCTTAAAAATTATCCAAAAACCCTTTTTGGTCCTTCTATTTTACAATTATATGTTTTGGTGTAAAATTTTATTTTATTCACTTTTCAGTCTCTAAGTTTAAGAGATGAGAGAAAGTCATCAGATAATAGCAACGAAGAGAGAAAGAAGTCGATTGGTCAGATTCCAATGATAAAAATAACCAAATTTAGTGTTAAAGTATTCCTTTTGATGAGAAGAATGTGATTTGAGTGTTTTGTGGTTCTATGTTGCTCAAAAAAGTAGATTGAGGTAGAATGATGTCTTTGTTCCTGAAAATTGATTTTGTGACTTTTTTTTTATAATCAATTTTATGTTTTTTTTATTGGGTATTGGGTTTGTTTTAAGGTTATAAGGTTTTTTTAGGTGAAGATAAGTTAAAAATTAAGGTTTTTTTCTGTTAAAAAATGACCCAGATTAAATAACTAAAGTTTGATGGGAATGTAATCTAACTCACAAAGACAAAAGATTGATTTGATGCAATATAGGATTAAAAGCTTTTCAAAAGGATACAAAGATGAATGCAAGTTTTTTAGAATAAAAGAAATTCAAAGCATCGATATAAGATTATAAGTTATTGAAAAGATGAAAAGTTGATAAAGATCTTACATGAAATCATTTGGGTATTTATAGTGAAAAACCCATTCCTAAATGTTACAAATGAGAGGAAAGAAGAGAAGAAATTTTTTTTTTCTTCCAAGTGTTTTTCCTAAGTGTGAGAAATGGTTAAAAGATAATTTTAGGAATAAAAAAGTTGCTGTAAAAGCATGCTAAAAATATAACTTAACATCTCGAGTGAAAATAGCTCTTGTACTTCTTTTAAAATTGCAACATTGCTATTTAGCTAAAAATAGCTCTTGCATTTCTTTTAAAAATACAATATTGTCACTTAGCTAAAAACATATAGTAGGTGTAAGAACCATGTAATAGAATATTTTAGCTACAAGTGGACATTAAAAATATTTTAAAGTTAAAGAGAATATAATAAAGATCATGCTTTTCATTTAAGTGAAAATACCAAAATATATGATGACATAATTTTTCATGAGGTGTTTTTTATTATGTAATATTTTGTGCACTTAAAGTATATTTGAATGGAAATTCAACAATAAAATATTTTATGATGAAAATCATTGTTGTAATGTCAAATTAAATTCTATAAAGATTTGATTACATATATTGAGCTCATGTGTCTTCAAGTTATATAGCATCTAAGGAGTCCATATAACATCTAAAAGATACGTAAAAATTCTTATAACATTAAATTCTTGAACAAGAATATTAAATTCATTAATTATTGTTATCATCAACACAAATAAGCCATATGTGATTAAAAATCTTTGGGCTAACATTTATGTCTTGAAAAAAAGGCATGAAACTTTCATAGAACATAGTGATATAAAAAATATTCATTTAATTTTTAAATATGCTTATATGAAAATTTTATAAGAATTTGGACTTTTTTAGAAGTTTTTATGTTATATATATATATATATATATATATATATATATATATTTGGTATTTTCTTAATCTATTAACTATCCAAACAATATATGAAAAATTAGTAAACAAATATTAAATTTATAGTTGAATAATATAATACAAGTTCAAAGCATGTTGTAAAACAAATAATAAAATAAATAACTCTAAGGGTTTGACTTAAGGAGATATGCTCATTTCCTTAACTTCATAATTTTTAACCTTCAAACCAATAAGAATTTATTAAATTTATTTAAATACACTAATTTATGTAAGAGATGTGCTCAAGGATACTCTTTATCATCAAATTAAAAAATATATATAACTATATATAAAAATGTGAACTCTATATTAAAACATTTGATTAAACCAAAATACTCTTAAATATTAATAATCATCACATGTGTTAAGAAGGCTTATTAGTAAATATCAAATATATTGGATTATCTTAAAAAACTTATCCATGCCAAAATTAAAAAGATATTTAATTTATATAAAAGAAAAATATTTATCTTTCATTAAAAAACAATACAAAATATATTTCTATATAAATTCAGCTCTCTAAAATATAATATAATTCCTAAAAAAATAGGTTACCTTGTTTTTCCATCACATGCCCTATTTATAAAACCTTATATAATATAATATAAGCTCATTCACTCTAGTTTGATTATTAAAACTTTTTTATTTTTTTTTAAATTTTAATTACTTATATTTAGTAATGTATATAATTGAGAACTCTTGAAAAAACTTCAAGAAAAATAAAATACGATAGAAAATTGAATTTCATATAATAATATTTATATTTTAATATTATAAAATTAAAATATTAAGATAATTATTATATTATAAAATTTTTGAATTACTTTTGTCTAAAGTTGTCTTTTTTTACAATAATTTTTATGGATAATGTTAGAGTAACTGAATTTTTTATGAAAACTCTTTACTAAGTGATAGGCATCATGTAATTAATATTTTATCAATCATTTAATTTTATAATTGTAATTATCTCATTAAAGTTATCTCTTTTTATTCTAAAGTTAGTGTCCCATTTAATTTTTTTATATAGATTAAAAAAGTGTAATTAATTCACGCCATCTATTTTGAAATTACCTTTTAGTATTTTCATTTTAAATAATGGAGAGAGAAATTAGATTAAATTTTTTTAAAGGAATAATAATTGTGAATATAATAGAAGAAATTAACATTTTGATTTTTTATAACTTACAGTAGTTTTGAGAATACCAAAATGAAAACATGATCATTGAGACATAAGAAGTACATTTTTGTGTATACTAAATATAAACAATCACATGTCATTTGATCAAGAGCAATGGTTGTTCACTTTACGTTTTAAGCAAAAATGTGTAGATAATTGAAATCGACCATAGACCAAGGAGATAAGAGTTCATGTTATTGATCAACAATTAAATCCTATTTAAAGTAGAAGCCTTTAATAGTTAATGGTGATGAATGTTACAGTATAATGAGAGTATTGACATATATAACTATTTGGAGGAGGCACCCGAATAGAAAACACAAATCTTACTATAATTCAATTGTAAAATCCTCATCTACTATAAGACAGTTTGTATAAGACTAGGGTTTATAGGTTATGTGAAATTCAATGTCTATAACATTAAAAATAGGTCATCTAGCAGTTGAAAACGATGGTCAACCTTATATATAAGATTTCTTTACAAGCTTTCTACAATTTATCGCTTTATTTTATTTATCATAATTTACAACTTTCTTTTATCTTTATTGCTTTACTATTTTTACTTAGTTTGTAGTTTTCTTGACATCACAAATATTCATCGTTTAACCTGTTAGATCAATTCGAGAATTCCACACTCTATTTATGTAAGGTTGTTACTTGTCTCCACTCGTGATTAAGTTTCGAAGTGTAGTTTCTTAGAATGAATAAAAAGTAACATATTGATCAATTTAGAGAATCCATCAATTAATCATAACACTGGCACGTTGGGGGGGGGGGGCTAATTTGTTTAGCTAATTTGTTTATATATAATAAAAAAATTAGTATCATTGCTAAAAAACTAAACTGCTTAATATATATATATATATATATATATATATATATATATACTCTTTTGTTTTTTTATTTCATTCGAAAAGTCTTTTTTATTTATTTCCATGTCTTAGCAAAAAAAAACTTAACAACATAAAGGACAATAAAACAACCTTTATTAGACGTGCTATAAGATGACTCTTCAACATCTAATTCCCTATATCAATAAAAACAACTACATTTAGACACAACCATAGTGTCTCAATGTCTTATAAGTCTATAATAGTGTCACCTTTCCTAACATCATTGCCTCTAACAACTTATAATGGATACGTTGGTATTTATATGCCTCAACCAAAACCTTATAGCTATTCTTTTTGGGAGCTTGATGATATGATCTAATGGTCATGACCAGTTTGACCAAGCTACAGTTAGCCAATAATTGCTCATTCTAAAGGTGCATTATTTTATTAGAACTTAAATCCATTTAATATTGATTTAAGGGCTATCTAGATGGAAATGAAAAATAAGGTTAACACAACTTTCCATAAATATATTAGGGTAGTTAATAAGACCATAAAGACTATAGTCAATCAACTCAATCAAATCTAGAATGAGCTTAAACAAAGTTGATCAAGAATTTTTTTGGCTAGTTTCCTAAATGTAAGTCCTGAGATATACTTTCATAATAACTCTAATAGGTATTAGATGCTCACATAAATGCACTATAACAAGTTTAACCCAATTCAAGCATGATCATCCATGAGGTACCACCTACCTCACAAGAGTGTAGGTAACCTTAGGCCAATCATCTATAACCAATTCAACTTGTACTTGGATAGTTTAATGCGATATAAGGCTATATTTTAGCAATGTAAAGAATTGATAGGGTTGTATTAGCCTAACATTTAAGGGAAATAGGGATAGATATTGGACATATAGTTAGGCCTGCATATAATTATCCATATCATAAATGGATTAACAAGTTGTATCCACAAGAATTAAGATAGCTAATTTCAAATAGATTTTTAGGGATATAACTAGTCAATAAGAAAACACATTGTAAAGTTTACTAATCATAATGGTAATGATGTTGCTAATAATTTTGATAACTAAAGCTCTTTGGTTCATTAACGACCAAGACTACTATTAATTGGTTTTCTACACTACCAAGACATGTATTCAAATATCTAAACCCTTATACATGATGTTGATCGATATGAAAAGATGGGCAAAAAAGTAAAAAAAAAAAGTCACTTAAGAGAACATACTCAACCCAATTAGCTACTTTAAAAAGGTTATGGTTGTTTATTCAATAATCGATTTATATTCTATTGAGGAGTTTGAAGAAGTTTAGCAGAACCTAATATTGATAGTATAACTTAAAAAGGGAAAACCATTTGAGATCAAAACATTAGAAAAGCCTAAAGAGGCTAATAAACCTATTGCTAAAGAAATAAAAATGACTAAAGTAATAAAAGAAAATAAAAAATACTCATTCAATATTAAGATAACCAAAGAGATATTCGACCAATTGACGTAGGGAGGATAACTTAAACTCCTACAATATCACACAATCCCTACTACCAAGAAAATAAAGGGAAAGAAATATTATAACTGACATGACTCATAAAGACATAATAATAATAGTTGTGTTATATTAATGAATCAAATCTAAAAGGCATTAGAACCTAGTTGCATTCGCTTCTTGGAAAATAAGATAAAAGTGGATAACGACTTATTCTTTAAGGTAATACAATAGTGTCTGCTTCTAATTCAAAATGATTTCTTAGCAAATGAGAAATACAATAGACCGAGTCTGATTAAATATGACAAAAACCGGAGTTAGTCATTAATATAGTCACAAGTAAGAAGTATAATGATTGTAGTAAAACCTAAGAATTAGTACAAGAAAATCATAAAACAATCTCTCTATGAAGTATATAGGTGCCCTATTTTTCATACAATTCTACCTAAGGTAAAAGACTTGGGGCTAAAGCTAAAAAAATCAAATAATAAAATTTTAAGGCTTTTAAGCCTAAAAAGTTTGCTAATAGTAAATGGTATTAATATATGGCACAATAGAAGTCATTCGAACTCAGTAATGAGGGTGATGAATTTGCTAAAGATCATCAACATCTTCTAAACCTAAAAAAAAAGTGGTGACAAGGTTGATTAACCAAGATCTTGTTTAAGAGAATGCAATGTCTAAGCACACAAATATAGAAGGATGAAGCTAGACCATGTACCATACTAAAAGAGCATGTTATATGATCATAAAAAATTGATTATTTGGTTGATAATTAATAGTGACAAACAGTTACTAAATTACTAATATATGGTGTCGAAGATCAACCACACAGATGATTAATGATAGACAAGATCAAGCCTAATCTTGTACTAGAACAACCTAATAATACCTTGTAATGGAAATTTTTTTGCTAAGAAGATACTAATTCTATAATACTTGGTAAAAAAGGTGAGGAAGGTTCCAATCTAAATGCCATCTTTATTTACTTAAAAGGTTCATTTAGATCTCGAATAAATTAAAAGGCATATTTCTAAAGATATTTATAATAAAATGGAAAAGGACTTCATAAAGATGATAAGGAAGTTTGAATAAAGCAACAAACCATGAGCTGAAAAGGCAAAGGTAAGGACTAAACTCATAAGTAAGTTATATTAAGCAAAAGCGAAAACATGATAAAGTTGTCTTACACACTAAGCCAATAATTAAAGAACTAGAGCAAAGGAAATGAGCATTAAATCAATGGTAGAAAACCATGCCACCTAAGTAATAGGGTCAGAAACTGACACGATCAAAGAGTTGATGTCTTATCCCAAGTGCAGGAGTGTCGAAGTAATAAATAACCCGGCAAGACCGGGGTCGAACCATAGAGAGGTGAATTGTATAAATTACAAATAAAGAGAAAGATTTGAAGATAATAATAACATAAAAGGAGTTGAAGAGAGTTTTGGGAAGTGATATTGATGTAAGGATTAAACAATAATAAACAGATGTCAAGGTTAGAGGATCCACTAATGGTATTTCAAATAAATATAATATAAACTCTTTTTTATTACTCAATTGGAAACCACACACAAAGGAGGTTCCAATCGGATGATTTATCGTTATTAGCTCATTATAAATTATTAACATGATCATATTAATCATCTTATCTAAGTAACACCATACTTATAAATATCATCAGGCATTTATGTTGCTAGCTTATGTTAACAACAAATCAAGTTCCTATCATAACAACGATGTCAGCCGAAAACTATGAAGGATCAAGCATTTGATGTACCAAGTGTTATATAACACAAATCTAGATTAACCATTTAACAAGCAAGGTATTAAGAATTAGTAAGATAAAAAGATAAGACATGCTAATAACAATCTTTCTTGGATATAAACATTAAAGTCCATGTTGAGTTTATATTATACATATTCTAACACCACTAGTGAAACCTTTTCACCTTGACATAATTAACTTAGCTAAACATAATGAAGAAGAAAAACATAAATAAACAATATAAGAACATAAACATGATATAATTTAACTAAGTATAGGAAAGGAAATGAAAAAGCATAAACAAGAGATTAATATAGCATGAAAGAAAACTTGAACATTACAAAGATATAAAGAGAGAAAGCAAGAACATCATTTTGATCTGAAAAATAATATATGACTAAATACATGGCAAATGCCTCCTTTTATAGGCTAAGATTCAGAACTATTGATTGGTAGGCTACCATTGATTTGGTGGCTGGTTTTTGACATTGTTGGCTGCTGTTTCTTGATATTGTTGGCAGATTTTTGATATTATTGGCTGCTGGTTCTTGATATTATTGGCTGATTTTTGATATTGTTGGCTGGCCAAAACGTCATTGCTAACATTAGAATTTGAGCCCTTTGTTCCATGAAAGCTGTGGGCAATTGTCTCAGCTTTCCAACAAAAAAAAACAGAGCTCATTTGGACTTCTAGAACTCAAGATATGAGCTGAAAACCGAATGCGTCTCGAGCTGCAGGACAGGTTCCGACTTCTCCGTTGTTGCTAAAATTTGAACTTGCAAACGGAAGAATTGAGTCTTGGACTCTTCATAAAAGTTTTAGGTCTATGTCTTATCTTTCCATCCATATAAAGTGGACCTAAATCTGAGTTCTACAACTCCAGTTATGATCAAATAACCAAATGATGTTCCAGTTTGGAATTGAACCAAAGATCTCTTCTCTTAGCCTAGTCCTCTTTTTGTCTCTTCACTTTCAATAGTTAATCACATCAATCAATCCTTTGAATTGTGAGATATACCTGCATTCAAAACAAGCATTTACCATAAATTAAAGATATATTATATTATCGACTTGTTATTATAAAACATGCTTTAGTTAGGGAATTTAACGATACTTTAGTGCAATACGATGATATAAAGCCTTAATGAGAATGCACTTTTAAGTACTAATCAGAAACCAACCCCGATTATTCAGTAGGAACATCAAGGGGCATTGCTTTTACAAACACACACACACACACACACACACACACACACACACACACACACTTCTAGTAATCGTGTTTGAATTTCATAAAGGTTCTTCATTAATTTTATCTTGGTGTAGTTACATGCTTATATTGTTTTTATAGGATCACTTGTATTCCAATTTCATGTCTTCTTTATAAAATATGGGTTTTCAAGAATAAAACCCATATTGATTTTAAAGAAAATAAATAAATAAACCAAGGAAAAGAGTAAGGAAAGTTACCAAGAGAGAAAAATCACATCTCTTTGCTCTTGAAGTTGATCAACCTATAAAAAAAAAGATGATGTAAGAAGATTTTATTTCTTTAAAAGGTGCAACTTTGATGATGAAAGCCTAAAAAGTTTTATTTATCTTATGTGAGCAAAGTGGAAAGTTGAAGAATAAAGAGTGAAAGGTGCCAAACAACTTTAACCCTTTTCTTTTTTTATTTACCAAAGATCAATTTTAATAAGGATGAAAAGGGAAGAACATTTTGTTTTCTCTTTCCTTGTATTCTTTATTTTGTTTGGTGTAGTCTTTTATCTCATATTTTAATCTTACAAAATTTCTTATGACTCACTAAAAAGTTATGCCTAAATATTTTGTTTCTTTTAGATAAAAAAGTAACAAGAATTGATTCTGAATTTAGAGTAAAATTCAAGAAGACTGTATATAGCATAGAGGAATCTTGCAAGCAAAATTCTTCAAACATGGAGCTAATATGAGAACATGAATTTTTTTAGCCTTAAGAGTCACAAAAATTTATAAGACAATCCTAAAAGTAGTAAGATATGCCTAAAGGAAGTAAAATAAAAAGAAAGGAACAGGAAAAGCATAAGCTCTCATAAGAAGAATGTGCACCCTCTTAAAGATAAAATTACCTCTGTAAAATTTTCCTCCTCTTTCTCACAAGTACTAATATTTTTTTTTATATGTTTTAAATTTAACAAGTGTTATTTTTATTTCATACTTTTCCATGGTTGAATATTAGTTTATGCACAAACATTTTCATGAAAAATATCCAAGAAAATCATTAATAGAGGAATGATTTCACATTAAACAATTTTATATCATGATGAAAAATAATTGTCTTTGGTAGTCTATGAAGTATAATAAACTCGTTAAAGAATATTTTAGTGGCATGGACAACATTGGAAGTTTTTTAACAAGGGCTAAAATGATAACGATCAAGATCTTTTAATAATTTATGTAACATTTCTTTTCAAACTTGACCAACAAAATCGATCCTAGGCTCCCTAATTTTTCCTTAACAATAAAATCAATCCTAATGCAAAATTGGCTAAATTTGCAAGTCAATAACCCCTTAAATCCATTCATGTAAGACCATGCCATTATAAGCTATAAAAGCCAGCCATATAAGATCATACCTTTCTAGGTCATACAAAGCAAGCCATACAAGGTCATGCCATTCTAAGTCAACTCCAGGCCATACACTTTTTCTCTTTATATTTTTTTCATACATTTCTTTTCACACACACACACACACACACACCATGCCTATCATATATTTGTTGACTTGAGCATTAAAGGGTCTTTTGTTCCAATAATAAACTTATTTTGTATGAAAGTTCATGGACTCGCAGTTAAGCCTAATCATACCAACAACTTTAGATGTACCCGTGGAAAATTCAATTTTTGTCTAATGTTTTTTAATGGCTTTATTAGTGGCATTGTTTATGAGAAACTGAAAATAAACTAGTTCATTTCCTTTCACCCATAATACTTTTCCATAACTAACGAGACTCTAGGACATGAAAGAGTAACTAATCCCCCTACCATAAAAACTTCAATTCCTTGAGCTCTTCAACAACTCTCCCATCAAGTGCAAGTGCTGAACAATGTTGTTCAATCCATACAAGAACAACTTTGAACTTTTTTATTCAATCAACAAAAAAAATACAACATAAAGCTCCATTAGATGCACCAGAGGCATAAAGACAACTTCAATTCCATGAACAAATAGGATAAAATGGCGTGTAAAATATGCATGATATTCTCACTTTACAAAGAAGATGTTCTTGTTATGAAGAACAATATTCTATAAATCCTAGTCATAAACATAACTATCTCTATCAGTCCTTCTTTAACTATCGCTCACATGCTCTCCGATGAAAAAGTCCTAGATGTGAGATGAGATTAGTGATTGTATAACCTTATAAGAACAAACAACATTCCCATCAGGTGTAAGACTCTTCACTTTATCACAAAGTGTTGCAAACTAATCTCTCTAAAGACCGTATCGTCATGAAGTCTAATTTGGACAACAATGACCTTACAAATCCTAGAAAGTGTCATAACCAATGTTTACCCCTCAATAATTTTCAAAAATAGTCAAATGTTTTCAAAACAAAAATTTCAAAGTTATTTTCAGATCAATTTTTTTTAAAAAAATAAATTCCTGGGGTTTAAGATGTATAAGACAATATTCCAAAATTATTTAAGATGTATTTTGAGAGGTACAATTGAAAATAAATTGGCTAAAGTTACAAGAATTAAAGGACTAAAGACCAAAACATTAAATTAACATGGTTAAGGAGGTCCTATTAATTCAATGAAGGGCCTAATTGAAAGAAAATTCTTATTTAATAGCCAATCTAATTAAATTTAAAGAATTTAAAGATCCATGTACAATAATATAAAAAGCAGAGAATTAGGAAGAGCCTTTCGGTCTCGAATAAGGACCAAATTGAAAAGAAATTTTATGGCTTGATTTGATTTGTCTTTAATTAAATAAATCAAAAGTCTAAGATGATTAAATGTATAACGCACCAAACTCTAGAGACTCCTTTGATGTTTTAGCCCCAAGACATTATCGCTTTAAACATAGGGTATATAAACTTTTTTTTCCTTTTCGTTTTCTTTACTTGAGATAAACCTTAACCCTCACAACATATAATTTGTTCTCTATTCCTATTCCACCAAACCATTATCGTTTCTATTAATTTTGGCATCGTCGAACCTAATTTAGGTGTTGATGGCTTTAATTATAACATTGTTCATGGTCTTTTAACTAAGATAAAAATCATAGCCTACGCTATCTCATTTTACCCTATCTTTCAATGATTAATTTGCTTTGTACTCTTATGAAAGCAATGCATATGCCTTGTATAGCCTTGATTGGCTATCATTTTTTTCTTTGCCATTTGGATGGTTTATGTAGATTTGTCCTGATGTTTGTGTTGTGCTACGTGTCTTGTGTCTCAATCTTTTTATCTTCCCTATAAGATAGGTGGGTTAGGGTTTCATCATTCATTAAAAAAAGGAGAAAAAAGGGCAAGAACATAGAGAAAATAGTAGAATAGAAAGTGGTTGAGAGGGTTAAAATTAGAGTGTGAGGTTTTTTAAATTCAAGTTAGATTGAAAAAGAGAGGGACAAAGAGGTTTAGAAAGAAAGCTAGAGAAGGTGGGGTTAATCTTGAAACCCTATGAGTGTAGCAGTTTAATCAGGTTTTTATTTTACCAGCTTAGGTATACCCCTCTCCATTTCTTTTCCTATTATTTTGTTCATGTATTTGAATGTGTGATTTATGCTCTTATGTAAAAGCATTATGGCTATATATATGTGTGTGTGTGAAGCTACACTTCAAATGTTTTATTTCTTTTCTTATTATACATTCTTGTGATGCTTATGGTTTTTTTCTTATATATATAAGCCTTATAGTTTTTTATGCATGCTTGTGATATTTATGGTTCTGTCCCTATAAGTGTAGCTTTGGTGTTTGTTTCTTATGGATGTTTTATGATGTTTTGAGTATAAGTCATTTGTTTTTTGTCCTTATTTCTATATGTTCTAATTTGTAATAAAATATCCTATTTTTTTGTTCTCAATATAAATGGGATGAGATAAGTTTGTATTGGTGTTTATGTTTGTGAACGTTATTGGATGTTTTGTGACCATATATAGTTAAAAAAAATTGGAACTTTAGATGCTCTAGTTGCTAAACATCTTGTTTGAGCAGTTGGTTTCTTTTATCTTATGTGGTTTGACTATTTTATAATAATCCTGATTGTCTGAATTCAAATAAATGCTATAAGTACAGAAAGATCCCTGATTTACAAGAATGAATTTTATATTACCAGAAAAAGATATTGTCTATTGGTAGTTGGTATCCAGAGCGGAAAGGCTTAGCAATAACTATTATTTATTCTCCTTGTTAGAGCATTACTTCAAGAATAACTTAAGAAAAGGAACTAAAACAAACCACTAATTATGATATTTTCTCATCTTTAATGTCGCTAAAAAGTATCAATTGGGAGTATTCAATTGGTCATTTCATTTCCTTTATAAATCTTTATTTCTTTTTAAATAATATTGACTAATGATCATGTAATAATAAGAAGAATCATCCTGGTTTTAAACAAATTGTTCACTGTTAATGGTTATGCATATATGAGTCCTTACTAATTGATATTCATAGGCATTGATTAAGGGTAATATTCCAAAAAATGGAATAATAAATGTGATTAGTAATACAATAACATACTTTAGGATAAATGAGGGACATCTAGTTTTAGACCATAAAAATACAACTTGTATTTCAATAAAAGACATCTAATTTTAAATACCTCCAGATCCTATTTCCAAATAGATGAACCATCAATGATCACTATTTGAACATTTGGGATTGAGGTATAAAACATCTTTCAACAAAATAAGAAGGATCTTTTACCATAGTTAATGCTTATACAACCTAAAAGATGTAGGGACAAAGAATTTCCATTACCTTGGAACATATATGAAAACCCTAATTTTAATTTCTAGGGTCCATAATGGGAATTTAGGGAAAATGGAAAGTAATGTGAAAATTGATCAATATGCTTAGAAAGGGAGTAGTATTAAGTAAGGAGTTGTTTAAAATTGAAGACAAATCTCTAGGAGGAGAGAGGGATAAGTTCAACCAATTAGGAAAATTTCTTAGGTGTAATCTTTATTTGAAATTATGGATGGTTATGGTGATATAAACATCAAGAATGTGATAAAATTAGTTTATGCTTGAAAAATTATAAGGAAATATGAGTAATTGAATTCTTGAATGCTAGAATTCATGGTAATTGAGTGTTATTCTTTTAAAAAAATTCATCTTTTGGTGTGTTATGTATGTAACTTGTATGATGCAAGGATTAATCTTAAAGGTAAAGCTCAAATTTTTTGCAACGGTAAAGATTTTGGCTTGAAAATAAAGAAAGGGAAATTTTCCAATAGCAAATACGGCTATACCGATTCAAGAAAGGTGAGACCGTTTTGGCTACCATTTAAGGAATATAGGTGATTATTATGTGGAGAAGAAAAACATAATAATGTGTATGCATGAAACAAGCTTACATGTTAGTATTGTTTATAATAGAATGTTAAAGGTTGGAAACTTTAAGTTTAATGTGTGATAATATAAGAGTATGTGTATTCATGAGTAAAAAGTACTTAAATTTTTAAAGAAATATTGAGACGTACAATCTTGATATTTAAATACTGAAGTTGATGTAAGACTTTGAGTGATGCAAGAGAGGCATCTACTACTGGACCCCAGGCAAACATGACAAGACTAATAAGAGAAACAAATAGGTGTTCGTCACCTCATCTTTTTAAGTTTTCAATATTATATTTATAATGAATTTCAAGTTGCATGGTAACACATTGGTAAAAGATTGATAAAATCTTATTGTGATATGTATCATAAGAATTGCATTGCGGTATGGTAATCGGCCACATGAGTAGGGTTGTGATTGATGTCTAATAATGGTCATGCTGAATGAAATGTTGTGTAGAAGCTAACCCAAAGGAGGAGCTTAGTTGTAAATAGGTATTAAAGATACAAGTAGGCATGAGTTATAATTATGGAAGTTAGCCACATAAGTCGGGCTAGAATTGAGGTCCTTAGAAAGACATATGGGATGTGTATTTACACATATAGTTAGCCACATGAGTGAGACTCTAAATGATTATTTTTTATCGAACATAATGAATAGGGGCTTGATTTAAATTTTCTTATACTGACCATAAGTCCGGGGGTAGTTTTTGAACAATAGTCAATTGTATGAGCAAAGACCAATAAAATGTTGGGTATACATCTTTGGAATAGATGTGGATGGACAAGGATTACTTGTTAAGTGTGTTATTAGACCTCTAAGGGATGCTTAAAAAGGGTCTCAAAATGGAGACATTTATGTTCAAGGCTATTCATCGGTAATAGTGTAAGAAATAACATTATAGGTGTTGCACGTATGCGGCGTCATGACGATCATCCTCCCGGGTTAGGATCCTTGTAGTGATAAGAGGAATAACAAGGAATTCTTGTTTCTTATCAATAATAAAAAAATAGAGTCACCACCTAGTATTTTGGTCACTGAGAACTCTATCTAGCCTCAAAGTCTAGATAAAGGGATTGATTGTGTATAGGAAGACATATCATCCCAGTACACCTTACCTAAGGTAAAATGCATTATTTGTGTCTGATATAAATTAAGGTATTGTTGTGTTTTTTAATCGTTGATCTGTTTAAGGTTTAAGAAAAGTCCTCCTCGGTAAGGAGGTTTTTATCTTATCAAGTTAAAATTTAACCATTCTAATGTCAAAACATATAAATAAAAGAACGTGTCTTTTTATTCATTATCGGGAATATGTCTTATGTATAACTTCATAATCTTATACATTAAAATAAAACAAAAAAAAAATATTTTGGTGTTATTGAAATGTAGGTCAAATTCTCATGACTTTAATAAACTGGTTATTAAATCCAAAAATATCAACAAAAATATTTTTTTTGAATTTTTAAAGATGGTAAATAATGCTATATTCTTTTATTTTTATTATGCAAATATGATTTTTTATTTTTGAAATATTTGGCTATATATAATTTAAAACATAAATATATTTTTTAAAAGAAAGGTTTTTGTTTTTTTTTTGTGTATTTTTTTTATTGAGATTATGAACCAAAAAAGTCTGACAACACATTAACCATTCTTAGTGGCAAGGCTACTTTAGATTGCACTTGAGAATAACATCATAAATAAGGAAATGAAAAAAAGTTTGCATGTGTTATCTATCATATACATCATCACAACGTTCATTATTTTTCTAAAAATAGTTCTTTTTAGAGGGAAAAAAAGGTCTGAAACATATATTAGTTTAAAATGAGTCACCATATAGTATTATGGTCACTAAGAACTTTAATTGATCTTTCATAATTCTAGGTAAGAGATTGATTATGCTAAAGGTAAGATACCATCACCCTAAAGCGTTTTTATCTAAGATAAGTTGCAATGTTATTTGTTTTGTTTTTATTTCTAAAGGGTTCGTTATGCCTAATATGCTAATGGTCTATCTATAAAGAAATATATGGTCAAAAATGGATCCACTACAATGAGTTACACCCAAGGTATAAGGTTGATAGTCAGACTAAAATCTATTCATTCTAAGGTCCAAGTCATTTTGCATTCTTGATTGTTGTCAGAATAATGACTATCAAAGGTTCATTTATTCTAAAAATAACAGTGAATTAGTGTATTTAATAAAGACTACTTATTCCCAATTGATACATGTAACCAATAACGGTATTTTTAGGTAACATTAGTAAATAACTAGAATGAGCCCATGTAGGGGCTCAATTAGCCTAGCCCTAAACCTAGGAGGTATGGTTCTAAACATCTGTTTATGCAAACAAGGTTAATGAACAATGACCTTTCATCTCTATAATATACATTCAATAATTTATGAAGAAGAAGATGCAACCTGAACAAACAGAAAAAAGTTCTTATGATGCAGTACTCGAGATCATATAATTTTTATAATTGTATCTCCTTCTTTTGAACTTTTTAAGTAAAAACAATAACTTTCTCAATGTCTTTAGTGACTCCATGCAAAATCTTCACGGTGAGATCTCTATGTCTTTGCCATAACCTAATTTTAGGTTCCCTAAAAATTATCATTTTCTTTAAAAGAAATCAATTCAAATAAAAAAAAATGAAAAATGGATAAAGGGACTTAATCGAAGGTTAAAGGATCAAATTGAACCAAGTGACCAAGGTTAGGAGCCTAATTGCAACAATGAAGGGTCTAATTGAAGAAGACAATAAAAATTTAGGATCAAATCGTGCTTGCAAGTTATCAAATTCATTGAGGGCCATATGTTAATTTTGATTATTATCAAGAACAACAAAGAGAGTAGGGAGAGAAAAGGAAACTGCAACGAAGAAAAAAAGAAAGAAGAAGAAAGGTGATGAAACTTTGGTAGGAAAAGAGATCATAGGAAAAAAGGGTGATCCTTTCTCCTGGTGTTATTGGGCACCAAAAAATAAGACAAAGGGGTAAGGCCTTCAATAGCTTTTTCAAATCGTAATGCCAGCTCTAAATCTATCAAGGCAGAATGGTTAGAACCAACAACATCAATTAACTTAGGTATAGTCCTTCTTCTTGGTAGGAGTAACTGTAGATTTACCTATTCATGTTTGTGGTTACGTAAAAGCAACTCTATTGGGTTGTCAAAATATTTACAATGCCAAAACTATAACTTATGCTTTTTGCCCTTAACAAAGTTTAGTCACGGTTAAGGTTGTCAAAAACGCATTTTTGACACGACACGGAAAATACAAAATAAACTCGGATCGTAAAAACAGATCGTAAAATCGTAAGGAATTTTTTCAAGAGAAGCCTATTGTCCCAAATTCAAAGAAGATGATACAAACAAAACAATGTTCTGGAAAGGAATAGACATTACCAGTAATGCTTTCATAATCACAAAGACACCATAACACCATCCCACGCAAATTCAAAGAAAATCAATACAAACAAAACAATGTTCTAGAAGGAAACAAACATTACCAAGAATGCTTTCATGGACAGGGACATTGGTGACCAGCTTCCTTCACACTCAAACGTTTGCACAACAACGTTGTAAAATTCATAATGTTCAATCACCAAATAGTTAAAAAACCTGCAAAGAAAAAAAAATCGCATCAAAAGTTTGAACCATCAATAATAAAAGACACGCTGAAATGCAGAGAGAAAAGAGGACACAAAGCAAAGCAAAACCAAGGTTTTTATTTTTTTCTTCGAATACATAAACCTGTTCAAACTATCCACATAGCAAAACGGCAACACCGAGACCCGCCAACATTACGTAACCTCCATATGCAAGCCGTGATTGTTCCCGCACAAACACACTAATCGGTTCTACCCCATAGATTGATCCCCGAAGCTTTTTCTTAAGAAATGAATCCTATGCTCTTTAAACTTTCAACTGCATCCTTGATAATTTGCTCCATAGGAATAAATTCTAAACCCAAGTCCATCAGCTTCTTGGCTCCATTCTTTGCCCTCAACAACCCAGGTTGGGTATCCTTCGGCAACCTACACCAATAGGCACATTAAGGATCAAGCAAGAATGATTCACACCATCAAACAAACGAAAGAAGTTTTAAGATCTCAATGAAGCAGGGGTGGCAATGGACAGAAGTTTGATCCACAACGCAACAGCAAACACAACTTTGTATGAGAATAAAGAGCAAGACTAGTTAAATTTAATGCTCCCAAATTCAAAACCCACAAACCACACTTATCAAGAAAATCCAAATTCACCTCAAATCGGCCTATATACTGATTTTGCGAAAGAAATTATCATAAGAAAAATTGGTCTCATTTCACAAGTTCGATTACCAAACTTTGCTTTTACTGTAATGACACCTAACCTAGCAATAATAATCTACTACAATTTGCTCCAAAAAGAGTTCAAACATTCTGACAGCTTAACCAATTATATAGACCGACCTCCAGCTATGAGAATATTCAAGAAATTGGTAAAAGCTAAACAAACAGCTGAAATATTCTTCTAATTTAGGGTTTCAATCTATAATCAGTGTTGTCTTTAGGGTTTTTGCTTTCCAGCTAGCAAGCTAAAGCTAAGCTTAATATACATGAGGACAAAGTGATAGTATGCTTACATGGTTTCACCATTATCTTCCAGACTTCCATAAACAAATGCACTGACAAGAAAAAAAAAGAACAAAAATCGGTTGTTGTTTGAGTTTTGCCTATGCAGAGATAAGACTCGGTGAGTTGTGGAGGCAGAGCAGTAGAGGTTAGTTGTGGAGGGAGAGGCGAGACTGCGAGAGCAGTAGAGCACGCTTGAAGAACCCTTGAGATTTGAGAAAGGGGAAAGGGGAGAGTGACGGTGTGTCGGGGAGGGGAGACAGTCAGTTTATTTTATTCACTCTTTATCAAACTCGTTAACTCGGTCCGTTTTTACCGAGTTGACCGAGTTTGACCGAGTTTGACCGAGTTTGGTCAAGTTTGATCGAGTTTGACCATTTTCGAGTTTTTAACTCGATTTTACACGTTAGATGTGAGTTGACTCGTAAAATCATACGATTTTACGAGTCAACTCGCGATTTTGACAACAATGGTCACGATTTTCTTTTATATATATGCTTAGGACATAGTTCCTTTGATTTTATTTTCAATATATATAAACCACATAGCATGCCATTTTCATGATGTATCCTAAAGCCATTCACATGCTCAAACTTATTATTTTTTCATTTGTAAGTAGAAAGTCAATTTCTTTAATATTAAGTTGGTTGCTTGGTTGAATGATTCTTCTAAAAAAAATAATTAATCAAATGTTTTAATTGTATATAGCGAAGTTTTCTCCAAAATATCACAATTTGTATTTTTTTAAAGAAAAAATTATTTTTATGATTTAGCATTTTTTAAAAATATCAAAAATTAAAAAAAAACATAGTTTTATATTTTTGCATGCATTATGGATTTAATAACAAATTTATTAAGTCCATGGCGTAAGTTGGCCTAAACTGCAAAAACATCATAAAAATTTGTTTAATTAATATTTAGGGTATGAGTTTTACAACATAATGCATATTCAAGGTATTAAATTAAATGAATTAACAAAAATAAAATGTTAGGAATTAATTATAGACTTTAACATTTGGGGGTATAATTTTACACTGTAAAGTATATTTCTGGGTATTAAAGATACAAAGTAGAAATAAATTCACTATTAAAATGTGGACTTTAGAGTGGTTAGGTTATAGCTTGATAAAATAGAGACATCCTTACTGAAGATGACCTTTCTTAGACATTAGATGGACCAACGAATAATAACATGACTTGGAGAAAAACAATCAATCAACAATGCAGTTTACCATATACAGGATGCACTAGGGGTGATGTGTCTTCCTCATGCACAACTAGTCCCTTTACCCAGACTCTTGCAAACCATTAGCTTTTCTAGTGACCATAATATTAGGTGGTGACTTCTGAACCTTTCAAATCATACACATCCAAAACCCCCTCGATCCAGGAGGAAAGCCAGTCATTCAACGTCGTGCACGCTACGACAGTCTCCATGAAAATTATTATGGAGAGATCTTTATATCTCCTTTACATTCTCCATATCTCTAAATGTATCCCCATGAAAAATCTTCATGAAAAGACCTCCTTGTCTCCATTGAAATCTCTATATCTTCATGAAAAAACCTCCACGATAAGATCTTCATGTCTCAATTGAAATATCAATGGCTTCATGAAAAATCTCCATCGAGGATCTCTATTCAAATTTCTACATCTCCATACAACATCTCATTACATAACTTTTTTTTTTTATGATCATAAAACATTTTCTATTTTTTAGACAATAATGTCATCTACAAAAATTTATAAAATCTCATTTTCCTTGTAGTAAAAACTCTCATGTTAACAAAAGCCATAAAAAGGCAAGCATTCGTTTCTTATGAAGGCACATCCATAAAATCATAGCTACAAATGTAACAGTTTTTATACAAATACAGCCACAAAAGTAATGTTTATACAATGATTATTTTTCTCCCTCACTTTTACTAATTAAATTCTTCTAAACATGATTGTTTAAAAGATTTCGAGGGGCTAAATGATAATACCTACAAAAATTTTTCTTTCCGGACGTTGTTTGGGCGAAGTCTAAATGACATGCAAGACATGATATAATAATCAAGGATAACATCAATTTTTCTATCAATAATACATCTGTATCTTTATAAAAAAAAGTCAAAGATTCGAGTGTATAAATATACCTCATTACCGTGCAAAATCAAGATTCCATATTTGACTACAAGATAACCATACAAAGGTTCCAAGCTATAGCCACACGAAAAACATAGCTTGACTTAGCCATTGAAAACTTGACAACACACAATCCCATCTTAGGTCGTATAAAGGCAGCCTTGTAAGACTATTTCATTCTAGCTAGGCCATTAAAGTCAGCTATACAAGTTCATGTCATTCTAGGCCATGTAAAGCCACAGACTCTTTATCTTCATATTTATTTATTTATTTATTTTAATATAGAACACTCCTTTTCTATATATACTTGTTGACTTGAGTACCAGAGAATTCTCTATTTGAACATGGAAAAACTTGTTGACTCACGATAAAGCCTAGAACCCTGGACGTTAGTGATAGGAAAACCAATTTCTTTTTCGAGTTTTTTTAACAACTTCATCATCATGGTTCTTATGCTTGCGTCATTGATGAGTTGAATGAGGTAGAAATGGACAATCATTGAGATGTGTGGTAGTTACTATGTAATGTGCGGATTAGTGGTGGAGAGAGTATTCGTTGTCAAGGGGTGAAGATGGACCAGGAGACTAGTGGCTTTTGTTTGTCTCAACGTGGGTAATTAATGTCGGGTTTTCAAATTCTTATTATTTCTTAGTTTTGTTTTTTTTCTTACTTTCTTAAATATATCGAAACTTAAGAAAACTCGTTTTATTTAGGTTTTTTTTTTCTTTAATGTTGGAGACGTGTGACACAAGTATTGTGTTAACATATTAATGTCGAAGTTGTTAAACATGGACGGTTTTAACGGTTAACAAAAATATATAATAAAAATGGTGAAAAGATCTAACTAATAATACCCGACACCAGAAAGATGTGATGTGATAAGCAATTTTCTCCTCCGTAATTTTCTGGTTGATATGATCTTTATTTTGTAAATTCAACTCCCATTCCAAACCTGTGGCCATAAGCCTCTGTCGTCCTCTCCCTTCTTTTCCTTGAGATGTCCTCAGGGGCCGCCCTCATCATGAAGGCACCGCAAAAACGACGGAAGAGGGCGGCTAGTAAAAGCGGGCACCACATGACGTGAAGCGGAACCCCATTTGTCAATGAAGGGAGTGGAAATACGTCATCAAGCATATAGTCTTGCAGAGTAGTTTTCCCCGCATCTAATCCAAAAATCATTTCACACTATAAAAATATAGCACTAGCACTGGCATTCTATTATTGAAGACCTTTCCTTTCTGTCGCTACCACCAAAACAAACAAGCCCCCCCCCCCCCCCCCTCTTGTCTAAGGTATTCTTGTTTTATACTGGGTAGTTGAAAATGAACCAACTTGTTTTGTATATATTCCCCTTCTTCTACGCTGCTAAATTTATGTTTTAGTTGTGGTGGTCAGACAGGAAGGTAGATAGTTTTTTAATTTGCTGGTAATTAGAAGAAAGTAATTAGTGTTTTCATTTGATTAATTTGTGAGTAAAGCTGATGTGTGCATGTATATAATATACAGGAAACCATAATCATTCATTTGTATGAATTTCCATTTAGTTTATGTGTGTACTCGCCCACAAAGGTAGAAACATGAATCTATGTTTGGTTGGGTGCGGTTTTCGTGATCATTGTCGTGTTCAACATCTTTTTTTCTTGGCTGTGTTTGCGTAG
Source organism: Populus x sibirica (assembly GCA_019202695.1). NCBI lineage: Eukaryota > Viridiplantae > Streptophyta > Magnoliopsida > Malpighiales > Salicaceae > Populus > Populus x sibirica. The sequence continues at coordinate 254,765 of JAGMVL010001232.1, read as the reverse complement.
GATTTTTGTAATTTCGTTGAACTGGGATGTGAAATAACTGTTGTTGGGTACATATTAAGCTTTTTTTATTGTTGTTTATTTCAGCTATGGTTGGATCCATGACAGTTTCAGTGAATTCCACACCGCCGGTTGATTTGTATGCAAATGGCACTGTTCATCATGCTGAATTACTTCCTGCATCTGATGATGATCATGGTGGTATCATTGTGGACATGAAGGAGCCTATGGACCCGGATATTTTTCATGCCAGGCTCAGAGCTTCATTATCGTTGTGGGGGCAACAGGTGTTTATTTTAACACAGCTTCCTTCAGAATTTGATTTGCCTTTTACTTTCAATGATGGAAAAGTTTTTCCACAATTTGATTATATATATGGTGCATAATCACTATTGAAATGCTCGTATATTTCCTGAAATTAACATCTGGTTGAAAGAATGCAAGTTGAGTAACTAAGGTCTGAGTAAAGCACGGAGCAGAATATGTTCTTACTTCTTGCTAACCACTAACTACTATGAACAGTTGCTGAAAAATCTTTTTTTTTTCATTTCTCTCTTACTATTATGAGTCTTGCGAGTAAACAATTGAAGTCTGTACAGAGTGGTGATCGGTAATATGCAATTCTTCAAGACTTTAAGTGAGAATTCATTGATATGAGGATTGCAGAATATGGATCTATAAATTGATGAGTAAACACACCCAACTAAAGTCATCTACAAATAATATGATCCTGTGGGTTGAACCACCTTTGAAGAGATGCATGGCATCTGATGAATGTAATTGGTCATCTTTTTTTCTCAGCGTAATAATAGTGAACTACCTCTCTGGACGCTTTGTAACATGGCTTGTTTAAAAGATCTTGGAGATTGTCTAACACTTAGTCACAAACTCTTTAGTTATACAGCAGTGATACTCTTTATTTTCATCTTAATCTTTTTTCCCCTGAACATATTGAGTTGGGGCTAGTTTATCTTTTATTTTATCTTTGCAGGGGAAGAAGGGCATTTGGATCAAGTTGCCAATCGCACTGGTAAATCTTGTAGAAACTGCGGTTAAGGTAATTACCCTCTGCTTCTGTGAAACCAAGATCACCACAGGTAGAGACAGCATTAGACATTAATCATCTAACAACCTATAACCATGCTTCCTTAAACTGAATTCATGAATTCAGGTTTATGAATGGAACCTTGTCACATGATTATTCACCAAACCATCTCGATTATTGGATCTTTTGTGTATTATATGTTATTTTCTCCGCAATCAATTGGAGGCCGCTGAGATATAATCATCCCAGCTTCAGAATAGAAAATCTTTTATGATCTTTTCATTGCTGTGGCAACATAGGTGCCGATCCCTCTTTTCATAATAGAGCACCAGCCAGGAAGATGGACTTACCTTATAATCTTTCACAAATTCTCTCATTGTACTTAATATATATTACATATTTTTCTTATATGGCGACAATAAATCCTGTCCCTATGTAGGAACAAGATGAGTGCAAACATGAGCCTGTGAAGTGATAAGATAACTAGGTTTTGATTCTCAGAACCTGGTGCTCAATCAGCCTTTCTGACATGATTCAAGTCCCAACTCTTAAAAACCAATTCTGAACATAAAATCCTATTTTTTGTTTTTATGAAGATAGAATACCAATGGTATATTCATGAAATGTTGATCTCACCTGTTTTCTTCATTAATTTTAAGAGATTTGTTGTATACAGTCATCTCCCATTACTCTAAAAAATTTTATGCTAGTAAACGATGAAAAATGATGACCTCTCTTTGTACCTCTGTTGTCCTGATAACAGAAAGGATTCCAGTACCACCATGCAGAGCCAAATTACCTCATGCTTGTTTATTGGATTCCTGACACCCCAAGCACTATTCCTGCAAATGCTTCCCATAGAGTATGTGTTGGTGCTATTGTCTTGAATGATAAAAGAGAGGTATTCACTATTTCTGCAACAACATCCCTTGCTGATTCTGCTTACCCTAATTCTACATTCATTATATTTTCTTTTTTTAATTTTATTTCTTGTTTTGTCAAATTCTTAGCATCATTCTCCCCCTCTAAAAGTTGAATTATACATCTATGTTACTGTTTTGAATAGCCAAAATCCCTTTATAGGTACTTGTGGTCCAGGAAAAGAGTGGCATATTTCAAGGAAAAGGCGTGTGGAAAATCCCTACTGGAGTTGTTGATGAGGTACATGCCTAGAGCTAGGAATTTTTATTGTTTAACATTTAATGGATCTCCTTAATCATTTAAATGAGATTTTCAAAATGCAGGGTGAGGAGATCTTTATGGCAGCTGTAAGAGAAGTAAAAGAAGAGACGGCAGTAAGTAATTGACTGTATACCAATATACGTTCCTTCTTTTTAATTTCAAATCACATCTTTCTAAAAGCACATGTTTTTGTTGCTCAGATTGACACGGAATTTCTGGAAATTCTAGCGTTCAGGTGTGAAGTTTTTGTTGCTGCTGATGGTTTTTTAAATGTGACTCAAACTATTGATTATGCTTAATTTTTTAGTTATGGAGAATGGATGGTAGTTTGATTTTTGAACACCAATTATATTCTTACTTTCGACTTTTAGACTTGTTCTTGAAGATGGTCTATAATGGATAAACCAAGATATGGATTCAGGGTGATTTTCTTTGCGTAGAGAAAGCAGCATCTAGAGTTTCTCCTTGTAGATTCCCCATGTAATGGCTAAACCTGTTCCGCGTTAAAAAGAAGCCATTCATTCTTGGGAAAATCAGGTTGTCCGATTTTTTTGTTTTCTCATGAAGAGATCACTTGCATCTGTCCAAATTGAATATCATGAATCCCTTTGCCAGATTTCTTTGAAATACATCCAGTCCAAAAACTCAGATTTCCTGACTCTGCATTTAATGCATGGATTGGATAATTTCGCACTGCCATGCTCTATACATGATCTGATGACGATGTCTCTCTCTCTATATTCTTATCTAAACTCAAGTGTGCATAAAGATTTCTATTTTCTTCCTGTGATCTTTCTGGCTATCTGGTGTATTAAATAAAGTTCATTGACTTCAGTCAGTTTGGTGCCTTGACATTTTCCTCCCATGTTTTGGCTATGACTTGCAGGCAATGGCACAAATCATTCTTTGAGAAGTCAGATTTAGTCTTCCTCTGCATGCTGCGTCCATTATCTTTTGACATCCAGAAGCAAGAATTAGAGATTGAAGCGGCTCAGGTAATCCCAGGCAGTGTAATGTGGCAACACCTGATACATGACAACGTTCTAACCTTCAACATTCTCGTTTCTAGAATTATTGCTTTCCTTAAACTGGTCTTTAAAGTAAAACAAGGCAAACTCATGCAGTCTATTTGCTTCGCTTTGTCTCTGAGTCACTCTGTTATATTCAAAATAATAAATTTGGAAGAGAGAGAAAGCAGTACTCCATGTGCCCATTACAATCAATACATAGCATGTTTTGGTGTTAAGATCTGCCATTTGTTCCTTATCTTTGGTGTTTAAGTCCTGCCTTTTCTGCTAAACAAGAAGATCCTTGAACGGTTTAAGAAATAACAAATTGAGTCAAATGGTTTTGCCTGATTGCTCTTCATCTTAGTTTACTTAAGGGCCACATGACAGACTCGACATTTATCTTCCGCTAAGAAAATTTCAGAACTGGGGCATAATCTTCTGTCACTCTGTATACATACAACATGCAGTTATCTGATGCATGCTCCTTGCGTTCTGTTGTGTTTTAGTTCTTTATCACGTTTTTTGCTTGAAGAAACTGGACTTAGGATTGAAGGATGCGATAGCTGATTAAATTTCCTCACGTGGTTGCCATTTTTCTCCCCAGTGGATGCCATTTGAGGAATATGCAGCTCAACCTGTAGCCCAGAACCATGAGCTTTTCACCTATATCATTGATTTATGCTTGGCAAAGGTAGATCGGGATTACATTGGATTTTCTCCACAACCATTAAGATCAACGCTTAATGACCAGATAAGTTACTTATATTCAAACGCCAGAGATTTGAACCAGTCAAGTTCTGCTGATCGCCAATAGAAATCAAGCTTATGCTGTCTATTTGCTGTGTAACCAAATTCATTTATTTACATCTTCACTGTCCTCTTCCATGACTTTAGTAAGTGAAAGTGCATTCCTTCAAGTCACAAATTCATATATAAATAGCGCTTGTGCATGGAAGAAAATATCCTGAAAATGCAGACACTACTAGATGGGAAATCTGTAGGAGTTGCTGCCTGAATAGATCCTCTTTATTCAGAGCTTGCCACAAAGAGCAATTCCTGAAAGTAAGCTTGTCATCTAGTGCACTGGGGATGGGTCCATGGCATGCTTCATCGATCATTGCCCTTGGAGTTGCCAAACGTTGTAATGGCCTGAAAGCAGACTAAAATTGTATTTTGCCGTACAGGCTCTTAACACCCATGTGCTCCTGCAATATTTTGCAGTAACTGTATCTGATAGCATTTTACCACTTACAGCAAGTTGTTCTCCCCTAATGAGTCATAAAAGTGCCATCCTTTAGTATCAATCTTGTTTTCATATATATATATATATGCACATAAAGACATGCTCTATGTGTATGTATATGCTTACATTTGAGACTACATCCCCTCCCTTTGTCTATCCCAGTGGACCACCTCTACCGAAACATGACAGGTGGTCTGCCATGCGGCACGAAAACCGGAATACAGAAGAAAAAGGTATGAAAAATCCAAACTACATTAGATAGCTTATGGTTACAAGTCTCAGCAGAGCTGTAGAGATTTCTTCATTTCTTGTAGAAAACCACCACATTTCTAACACCCAATAGTTCATCGAACTGGGAAATGGGGTTTATAGTGGCAAAAGATATATGTTGCAGACAAGTTTTGCTTTACTTCTAGCACTGTGGCTGTCGGTCTCCAATCTAGATTATGCAGAAACAAGAAAAGTGCACACTACGTCCATATCCATGCCAACCTCTCGCTCCGCCACCTCCCCCGCCAGTTCCAGGTTATCCCTCATATGCGACTCCACCTCCTCCACTTGCTGGCTACGTTTCACCACCATCTCAGGCCAATTGTCCACCAGTTCCAGTTCAGTTCTGCCAGCACCCCCCAACCCCCCCGCACCCTATGCTTATGGATATCAACCTCAAGAGAACGGTTCCACGTCATGTTCGCCTTTTAAATTCATTTCAGTCATAGTTTTGCTCAGATCCATTGCTATTTTGTTCTAGGTTTACGTGTTTTGTTTCAGGTTTCATTATACTAAAACAGTACCGACATATATATAGTAGTCTGGCTCAGATCCATCTGCTACCATTTACATCTATGTTCAGCAGATGGGTTGATGGGCGATTTTCTTCAAGTGCCATTAAATGAAAGTAAGAGTATTGTCCTTTACTTTCTCACATGTTTACTTCTCGAGTGTGTGTGTGTGAAGGGGGAGAGAGAGATCTGATGGGTACTGTCTGTTTTTTTTTTTTTTTAAGAAATGTATTAAAATGAAATTTTTATTATTTTTAAAATTTATTTTTATATTAAAAACATTAATTTTCAATAATTAATTTTTTTTCGAAGACAGTACACAAACAAATTGGTGACAAGTAGCAGAAACTTAATTTTAATGTTCTTTCATCTGATTGCTACTTCAACATCAGAACCAAGTCCACCTTCACTGGAACACGCACAAGGCAACATGAGTTGGAATTCACATCATTACTGAGAATTTTTTGGTTCATCTCGTGCATAAACAGTCCTAAAATCTTAAATAAGGAGAGCATATAGAATGTTAAGATGTCACAATTTTCTAATAAAACCTAAATTGACATGGCAAGAACATGAACCGAAACATGCACACAAGAATTCTATTTTACTAGGCCAAAATCTTCTGGTCGATGACAATAACAACGTTTTTCCATGGATCTACAGTATCTACCATAAAATACAGATCACAACCCGTATACAAAAAGGCAAGAAAGAAAGAAATAACACAGGCTAAAACAATAAGACATGAAAAAACAAATAAAACATACTCTAAAGTGATAACTTAGCCATTGAAGCCTGACTTATTCCCCACTGTGAGTAGAAAAAAGAACAATTTGAAAGGACTTACACGCTACTACAGCAGCAAAAGCCCTAAGCACAAACTCAATACCATGGCAACAAGCCTTCCACCATCAAGTCTCACACTAGCATTGTCATCAGCTGTTTGGTCTGCTGCGTCGCCATCAGGTGAATCAGCTGGTGAGTCTGATGGCGCATCATCGGCAGAGGGCTTCTTATGCTTGCTAGATTTTGGTGCATCTGCCGCCTCCTCCGGGGCAGGTGCTGGAGCTGGGGCAGGTGCTGCTTTAAACAATTCCTTGGGCAACAAGACCTTATCAATGGAGTATATAGCAAGTGGCTGCTCATCGATCAAAGTCCCAACTATTTTTGCAGTGGTACCCCTTGTCTTGAGGGTCACATCCTCGCCATCATTTTGCACTGTGAAATCAAACTTCTTATCCCCATTTGTAGCTAAGGTGTTCATGATTCCATTGTTGGATTTTAACATTGCTAATGACTGATAAACAGGAACACCGAAGAATTGAAGGAGTGACTCTTTGCCAGAAGCTGTTAAATTCTTGAATTTTGGTAAAAAGGCCTTAAATGGATCGTCAAGAGGGCAAAACACTGTTAATCCTCCATCAATAGTGTCCTGAAACCAAACATAGCCATGAGGCCCATGACATTCAAAATTGTTACTAATAACCTTGAAAAAATAAACTAGAAGAAATCAAGTCTATGTTGCAATTACATTTGATGGTTTTCAACTTGAGACAGAGAATAACAATGCAAGCAATTCGATGGAAAGTCGTTTAAACTTTCTAAAGTTTGCTTTAAAATAAATTATAATAATTTTTATTTATTTTTCACATTATCATATCAAAACGATTTAAAAATGCTAAAATAATAATCATTTAAAACAAAAAAAAAATCAATTTTTAATAAAAAACAAGAACACTTGAAAACAAAAAAAGAAGAAGATAAAAGTGGATGTTGAGAAGAAACATTGAAAAAGAGCAAAGAAGAGTCAAAACTCAAAAGTTCACAGTTTGGTCACAGTGTGTCCCCCATCTGCACGTGCGAGTTGTTGAATCTCACTTGTCCTAATTGATTGCTTTTTTGAATTATTGGGGTCATAGCTCACTCTGTAAGGCATTTTCTACATATAAACTGTTTTTCCGAATCAATCATACAAAGTTTTTCAAAGATAGATAGTGGAAAAAACCCAGATCGTGAGCCCTTTTTTTTTAAATTAATTTTTATTTTATTTTTAAAATTATATCTAGCAAGCAAGTCCACATCTAACTAGAATATTTAAAATCACAAAGGAATTGGCCCAATCTATCTAGTTTTTCCAAAGAAAACATTTAAACATCAATATCTTTTATTTACACCCAAGATCTAGAGGAAAAGGCAGCGATTAATAATTCATTGAATCCCATTCACCAATTAATTAATCAAATCAATTGCTCCGCCTGATAAAATAGAAATAAAAGAAAGGCCAACATTATAGTAATTTCTTCGAATTTAATTTGAGATTAATGCATATATGGGGATTTTTCCTATTATAATTTCAATTATCCTAAAAACTAAAAATCAGTATATCTTTTTTATTCCACCAATTTGAGATTAATGTATATTCATTATTAAGAATATTAAATCATAGTTGAGTAATAATTTCTCTTTAAAAGCAGTCAGCTAGATCTCAAGAAAAAAAAAAGGAATTGAAAAGCAATATAGAGTACCTGATATGTCTTTGAAGCATCAGGGTTTGCAATCAAAGTATCAGCAAAAACCTTACACCCATGAGCTGACATTATATCCGTTATATTCATAGCACTTGGCTCTGGTGTGGGCGCCGCCGCCACATCCGATGGCAACAACTTACTGATCTGTATAACTGAAATGTTGTAGGGTATCTCCTCTACAGACTTGACATAAAATACATCAAGGTTCCCTCCATTATCTTTCGGTCCAAAAGCCACTTTCCCTCCTTTAACATCCGTTATGTTAACGAACCCGGTAGACCCAGGAGCTGACCCGGTGGCCTGGAACATGGTGGCTGCCAACGCGGTGCCGTCTCTTATCTGGTGGAGCTTCTTGGTACCGAAGTAATCCAAGAGGACGTGGAGGGAAAGGATGTTTTTGATGGTGGAGATTGATGGCTTTTTTGAAAGGATTTCAGACATGGCTGCGTTGTCGACGGCACAGACGGTGATGGTTGTACGCCGATTGATTTCTCCGGCGAGGTGGGTTAGGGTGAGGTAGTGATTGAAAGTGGAGAGAGATGGGTGCTGGCCTAGTATGGAAGTAATGTTGTGGCCATAGGTGATGGTGGTGGCGGTGGAGAGGAGAAAAAGTAGAGAAAGGAGTACAGTAAGCTGCATTGTGAGAGAGAGAGAGAGAGAGAGAGAGGAGGAGGAGATGGAGAAGTGAGTTGGAGGAGGAAGAGGAGGAGGATGAGGAGAAGTTTGTATAGATCCTGGAGGAGTGCTATATGAATATGGGTTTGGTTTTTGATTAATTTACTTGTCAAGCCACTGTATGTTATCTTTTGTCGTAGAGTGAGATATAAGATTTCGCTGCGAGAGAGGCTGGTGTCTTTCAGCCTGGGTATTATTGTAGTCGGTTTTAAATTGTTTTTAATTTTAAAATATATTAAAATAATAATTTTTATTTTTTAAAAATTAATTTTTATATTAATAATTTGAAAATACTAAAAAAAATATTAAATTGAAAATAAAAAAAATAAATTATTTTTTAAAAAAACACTTTTAAAATATAAAAACAAATATATTTTTAAAACACATAAATGAGCTTTAATTAGTAACATCTTATATATTATAGGTTGATTTTATTAATTAATATATAATATTATTTTTTAATTTTGATGTGGAGATAAAAAAAATAAGTTTTATATAAAAGTCAAATCATTTTTTAGTTTTGACGTATAAAAAACAAAGTTTTATTTAGGTAGTTAAATCTTATTCTAATTTTGATCAGATTATATAAAAAGAAAAAAAATTAATATAGATAATCAGTAGCTCCTATAAGTTACCATTATAATTAGTAACATCTTAGAAATTACAGCGGTGATTAATAGTATCATATAAATTACAACTTAGTTTTATTAATTAAATGTTATATCATTTTCCAGTTCTGACGTGGACGATTAGAAAATAAAAGCTTTATATGAGTAGTCAAATCATCTTTTAGTTTTGACGGATAAAAAAAAAATGTATATGAATAGTCTAATTTTATTCTAGTTTTGATGTGGGTGATAAAAAAAAAAATTAATATAGATAATTGGTAGCATCATATAAGTTATAGTTATAATTAATAGCATTTTATAAGTTATAGTATAGTTTTGAAACCCGGCTCGGTCCAGCGGGTCAACCCTACCTAGGGCTGGAACCGAGCTGGGTTGAAGAAAAAATAGAGGAAAGAAAAACCCGGTGTGACCTGGCAAGACCCGGTTAAAAACCCGGTTGCGACCTGTTGACTTTTCTTTTACTAAAACGATGTCGTTTTTATTAAAAAAAAAATTGACCCGCAGACAATCTTGTGACCCGGTCAAAACCTGGGACCCGGGTCTTGAACCAAGCCGAGTCTGAAAACTATGAGTTATAGCATGGTTTCATCCACTAATATACCATATTATTTTTTAGTTTTGACATGGATGATAAAAAAAATAAAGAATTGACCAGAACAATTTTGTGATCCGGTCAAAACCTGGAATTCGGGTCTTGAACCAAGCCGAGTCGGAAAACTATGAGTTATAGCTTGGTTTCATCCACTAATATATCATATTATTTTTTAGTTTGACGTGGATTATAAAAAAAAAAAAAAGATTTACACTAGTAGTTAAATATTATTATAGTGTTGATATGGATGAATAAAAAAAAGAGCTTAATATGGGTAATTAGTAGCTTCCTATAAATTACAACGGTAAGTATTAGCATCTTATAATTTACAGGTTAGTCTCATTAACTAATATGTCTAATCATTTTCTAGTTTTGACGTGGATGATTAGAAAAGAAAAGCTTTATATGGGTAGCTAAATAATCTTTTAATTTTGACGGATCAAAAAAAGAAACTTTATTTGGGTAGACAAATCTTATTATAGTTTAAATATGGATGATTAAAAAAGAAAGCTTAATATGGGCAGCCAAATTTTAATTTAGAAAAGGAATCAAAAAAGAAAAAAAGAAAAAAAATAAGAAAATCATGGAAATTTATTATGCTTTCCAAAGAATGTAATTATAATTAGAAAGAAATCAAGATCACTCGTATAAAAAAAATCCTAGTTTCCAAAAACAAATTACCTTTAAAAAACATAATTGTAAAATCCCCATTGATCATATTCTTGGACTTATGTCTAGTATATACACCAAAAAAAAAAAAGTTTTCTTCATTTTAAACCCAATTCATAGGTTTTTTATAATTCTTTGTTTTAGCAACTTTTTTCTTTAGAAAGAAAAAAGTTTTTTTTACATAGGTGATCTTGATTGTGTATTGGTTATAATTACATTTTTTTAATAGCACAATAAATTCTGATTCCATGATTTTCTATTTTTTATCTCCTTTTATTATTTGGATATTCTTTCTAAATTAAGATTTGACTACACATATTAAGCCTTCCTTTTCTATGATCATCCACATTAAAACTAGAAGATAATGTGGCATATTAGCTCATGGGTTTAAGTTGTACGATGTTACTAATTATATCTTGACCACCATAAAATTTATCTTTAAAACTAAACATAAAAGCTAAATAATAATAGAAATATCCTTTATTTTATTTGATTTGATAGAAGCAAAAAATAGTCCAAAATAATGAGAATTAAGGAAGGAGGTTCGTTTATAGAGACAAGTCATGTTTTAGTCTAGGTGTATTTAGATTCAAAGAATATCTATATATGTTTTTTTTTAGAAAATCATCTAAAATAGAAAATCAAATATTATGCTAAAATAAGAGTTTTTTTTTAATGGTTGGATCTTTATAATTTATGTGGTTTTTCATGTAAATACACCTTCCATCTTTGAATGTTTTTTAAAATATTTATCAGATAACCATTGAACCATTTTTTTTTGTTTATTCACTAAAAATATTATCACAAATAAATATTTTGGTGCTTTAATTGATATTGATAGTACATATTGAATTGGACAACAAAATAATAAAAATGTTATGAATAGTATCAATCCTTTGTACTAAAATAAAGTCATAAAAACTAAAATAAAAAAATTACACAAGTAATTGTATATATGAAACACTTAAAAAAACATTTAGAGGATAAATTTAATTTTGAACATATTTTTTATTTCTAAGAGTTGATTAGCTTTTGTGAAAATATCAAAAGAACACATTATTTCATTTCTCTATAGATATTTGAAATTGAAAATTAAAAAAAACAAAAAGGAAAAGGAAAAAGAAAAAAATACCTTTAACATCTTATAGTTTGATCCATTTTACACTTACCCATTATAATTTGAAAAATTACAATTTACATCATAAGCCAACAAAAAAGTTTAAATCTAACAAAATAACTAAAGTATCCTCATATATATTATATTGGAAATTGACCTCAATGATAAATCATTTCTTCTTTATCATCGACTAACAATATTCTCCTTTTGAAAAATAAATTTCCCTATCCTCCTGAACCCAAATCAAACAAAAAAAATATTTTTTTTGCAATGGGGTTCTCGCATGATTTCATGGTTTAGTGTGGTTGTCTCTTTTTGTGCAGCGCTATTTGAATCTCGCATGAGTTTCATCCTAAAACCAACAACAAACATGTTTTGAAAAAAAAAAAAATCAAGACTTTGAAAATCATTGGTAGTTTATTTTGTTGTTATTAATATAATTTATTCATTTGTTTATAGGTTGTTTTTTACTCAAAGTAACTAAAAACACAAAAATTTATGAATGACAACACATCAATATCAAAGCTAAAAAAAACCCAAAAAAAAAAAATTCTTATTTAATCAACAATAATAAATATCACAAACATGATTTTGCTAGTAGAAAAGCTTTTAGTCTTATTTATTTGAACACCTAAAAAAATCCCTAATTTGAATGTCACAGGCTAAAGTTCCCTAAACCCTAATTTTTAATCTCTATTAAAATGTGTTTAATTTTGTAATATTTGCTTAAAAATGTGATTGATTAATGTAATAAAACTTTTTATTAAATATGATTAACCATTATTTAAACTAATTAGTAATGTTTTTTTTTGGAAAAAATTACTAGTGGTTAGGTATTGAAGATAAATCAGTTGTTAAATATTATAATAAGTCGTATTTTGGTTATTTTAAAGGAAATTAAAAAGCGGCTAGCTTTTTTAAAAAAGTAAGCAACAATCAAATTTGTGTAATTTTTGTTATTTTAACGCAATATGGGTTTTTTAGTCATTAAATAGAAAATAATGGTAATTTTATAAATAATTAGACATTCTTTTTACTCCTTTTAGGCGTGCCAAATTAAGGATGTAAAATATTACACACACTCCAAAGTTCAAATGTAAATTATAATTTTTCAAAATATAACAAGTGTAAAATGGAACAAATTACAAGATGTTAGGGGTAATTTTCCCAAAAGAAAAATAGAAAACAAAAAATTATTTCTTACAACTAAAGATTTCATCAGGTATTTTATGAATATCTACAATTTGGTATTCTGATCTATTTAGATTATGTCTTTACGAAAGAAACTAAAACCAGTGGCCTTTCTCTACAATATAAACTTTGTGCACGCACACAACACTATGGACCAAAAAATTCAATTCTTGCACGAAAATCGAGAAAAGAGAGGAGAAAAGAAGGGAATAAAGAAATGGTTGTTGAAGCAACGTTGAGACTTCATTGATGACGTGTATTGACTTAAGAAGAAGAACTCAACAAGAAGATTTCGGTGACACTAATAAAAGCCACCATTAAAGCTTAAAAGAGGCCGCACACACCACCCTAACATGATTCGTAAAATTTATAGGTTAACACGGGTTAACACGGGTCAATACGATATGTCATCATCTTTTCATTTCACTCCCTAATTTTTTTACGACTTAATCCTTGGACAATCCATTGTTTAACATATAATCATGATAAGTATAGGCAGAGGTTAAAACAACAATGGTGTGAATTTTGTTTCAGCCAGATCGCCATTTGAATTGGGCAACTAATTTGCCTTTTGGCCTTCTAGGTCGAATGAGTCACACCAACTCGTTTTTGCTTTTATTAATGCATATAGTGTTCAATTACTGTTATTTGACACATGGGTCAAGTTTTCAATTTGTATTTCACATTTTTCCATCATATGCAGAAAAAATTAATTGAAACCTATATGTTTTTTTACGTAATAATTGATTGTTTATTCGAGCCGCAGTAAAGTGCTAGCACGAGACCTAGTCATATAAAATACTAAAAGGCATGGCCTTTTCACTGTGAACACACCATTGTTTACCTTCTCACGTTTTACTATAGATCCACTATTCAATTTTATTTTTTAATTTGGTCTTTAAACTTTGTTTTTGTGCAATTCCATCCTTTTTTGAGCCAAAATCAAGGGAAATTGAATCAAATTTGTTGATTAAGGATAGAATTGAAAGAAATAGAACTAAAGTAGAAAATGTGCCACAAATGGATGATGATTTCAAAGTTTACACAAAAAAATTAATTTAGTCCTCACACTTAGAGAGAGATCGTTGAATTCTGGTGGTAAAGCGAGAATAATATCAATGGCGCCAATTTCAATCACTAAAATGATCGATCTTTGTGTTAAATGGTTTCACTTGATGATGAGAGCTCATATTAGATGCTTTTTTACATTGCAAGTTTCTAAAAAAATAGATTTGAGCTCAATAAAATTTTTGGTTTCGAGTTGATTTCAGGTTTTGGGACAGCTTTTTGGGTTTTTTTAAAGCCATATTTATGTTTATCACGGTTCTGGTGTGTTTTATATGTGTTTTGGGACAAAATAAGTTGAAAATTGAGTTTTTAGGTAAAACAATCTTTAGCTCTAATTTTCCAGTCACCGTAGTGGCGTAATCTAAGCAAAATCAAATAACACGTCATTTAGCTTAGCATGCATCACATCGTCCATTTTACTTTTATTTTAAAAACATTAGGGCACATGACATGTTGTAACAAAAAAAAACCCAAACGAGCAAGCCCTAACAAAATGAGCCAGGTGAGCTGGCCTAGCGCTAGGCCTAACAACGCCTGACCTTTTCCTTATTTTCTATTTTTTAAATTAATTATTTTTTATATTTTTTCAAAATTATTTTTATTTATATTTAAATTAATATCTCCTCTCTTTTATTTTTTTATATAGCCTCTTTCAAATGACTATTATTTTTAGTTATCATGTGTATATTTAATTTTTGAAGAGATTATTTTAATTCATTTATAATTTTTTTTTATATATATAAAAAATATTTTATTTGAATAATATTTCTAATATGTGTAACCTTACATAATATTTTTTTTCCCTTTTATTTTTTTCAATTAATTTCATGTGTATTTGTTTCTATTATCATTTAATTGAATAAAAATTTGATTTTGGTAAACAAAGTCATTTAACACAACCGGGTGAAATGCCCGTGTTACAATGTCAAATATCTTAATTAATAGATGTCTTTTAAATTTCTATTTCTATTTTTATCTTTATTTATTGTTAATGATTGTATATATCCATAAGCTTTTTGATTTATACCTATAATTTTTTATGTATAAATACGCGTGGAAAAACTTGCATGTATAATTATTTACAGGAAAAAGAAATATTTGACCCATCACGTAGTGCAGGTCAAATAGTTACTATATACTGATTGATATAGCAAATTAAAATTGATATGTTATTATTTTATCTTTAAAAATCATTTAAATTATAATATCAATAATTGAGTTTTGCTTCCTTCAAGGGACTTTTGGTACATTAAACTTGCACGTGATATGTTTTTTGCTGGGCTATTATTATGTTTGGTCGTGTTTTGGTTTCATTAAACCTAGTAACGACAACACGTGCCAACTGAACTCAAAATCATGGCTTATGGCCCCATGGAGGAATCTCTTAATTCTGAAACTTTTTACTGACCACACAATAGACACCATGGAAAATAACAGTCCCTCCAGTAGTTAGGGTCGGTGACTTTAGGTAACTTTTTTTTAAAATTAAAATTAGGGCTTAAAGCTAAAACATTACACTAAACAGGGATAAGGAGACCCTATCACATTATAGTACAAGATCCAAAATGTAAGTTAATGATTACCATAGATGGTAGAGCTAATAAGGCACCCTAAAGCCAAAACCAATTAATGTTTAGCGTAAGATTGCAATAAGGAAACCGGTTAAAAAAGGTGTGCATGAAATTAAATCATTGGAATAAAAGGTCCCTCCGATGATGGCCGAACATGTTCTAGGATCCGAAGCTTATGTTATAGTAGAATATCTCTTCTATGGCATCATGTCTCTGTTTTACTCGATTCTCCTAATCATTATTGTTGAATTGCTAACCGTATTTAGAAGTGTGTTTATGGTATCAAAAAAAATTTATTTAATTAGTGTTTGAGGATTTTCAAGATAAAAAAGACAGATAATTTGGTGAAGGATGCAAAACATAACAAGAGACAAAAACAAAAACATGTTTGGTATTGATGTATAAGACAAAGTGACTATTTCTATATCATGTTTGATTAATAAGGGACATGACAAAATAAAATAAAATAAATTTATTTTACTTACATATTTTAAAAAATAGTTGAATATTATTTTTATTTTACTTCACATTTTCTATTGGTTTAATACAAAAAGATTGTCCATGCATTATCAATGTGTTTTCTAGCTTCAAAAATTATTTTAACCGTTAACTTTTAATTAATAAATCAAAACATGAATTATATGCATTGGTATATGTTAAAACAGTTTTTGACACTAATTAAATAACAAGTTGGGAAGTTAAGAGATAGATGCAGATTAAAAAATTTGATCTTGTGTAACGAGAAGCCCTTTAGTTTTTTTTATTTAATTATATGAAAATTAATTGTTTTTTTGTAAGAAGAGTAATAATTTAAATCTCGTTGAAACAAATTGATTTGCTAATATAATTCCTCATTTCTTGATTCTTTTCTGTTAAGGAGCATAGTTCTTTTGTTCTATGTTCTTTCTTTAAAAATAAAGGAAAATTACATCGAGTCTTCTATAGTTTGATCGATTTTTTATTTTGCCTTCGTGTTTTGATAAATTACACTTTACATCCTTAACTTTAATAACGCTATAATACTTTACATCCTCTAACTTTGGTGCAAAAAAAAAAGTCAACAAAAAATATTGGAATATTTATAGGTTTGCCATTATTTTCAATTTAATGACTAAACAGCCCCTAATGCTAAAAATAATAAAATTGCCATTGTATGTCCATTGTCAATTGTTTTTGAAAAAATAGTCATTAAACGGTGGCTTTATATTTACAAAAATTTCATTATGTTCATGTTTATAACAAATTCAATTGCTCTTCCAGCTCTCTTACCACCTATGTCAGCTCTCTCACCACCTCTACCAACACTACTATCACTAGAATATTTGTTACCATTGCTAAAGCCCTTGCCAAAACTATTTGAATTGCCAGCACATCTAAAACCCTTGACAAAACCACCACTTGAACTTCCAGGTTTGGTATCAACGAATCCTCTAAGTTGTGTTGCACCATCGCTTTAGCATGTCCTTGAATTGTGTCATATTGCTTGCAGATATTGCACCTAAGTGTACATACCATTTTCCTTATACTTCCAGGTTGATCCTTTTCTCTTTCCCTCTATCTATTATTTCTTATCCTACCAACATTTCTTTTCAGGTTAGGAAACAAAACAATGACATCTTTTTCTTAAGGATATAAATCTGCTTTTGATAATGGGTGCTCCATCTTAGTGTATGTCTTCCTAAAAGTCTTAATTGTGCAATATGCACCACACATATCTTCAATATCAAGTGTCTTATGATACACATAAAGGACCATATGTCTGCAAGGATGTATGTCTTTATTCGCTCACTATATTAACACTTCATTTGATCCAAATCAACATAAAATCTTGATTGTCCTTAAAAAACTTAATATTCATTTGGACCAGCTAGAATCATCCTAAGATGTCTAGACTTCTCATCATACATGTCCAGTAACTTCCTAACATAAAATGTTGTATATGTTTTTCAACTTGCAGCTTAAGCATATCTCACATGTAACCTAGCTATAAGCTTCAATCTATTCTTTTTCTAGTAACAAAATAATTGACATACTCTTATATTTTCCAACCCAACTATTTAATGACTCAACTAAATTATTTGTTACATTTTCCACCTTAACCTGATTATCAAACAAATATCTATCCCATGTTTTTAGCATTGATATTATTCAACCAACCTAGAGTTACTTTATCTATATCTTCAATATTCTTCAAATAAGACTTGAATTGAAGATTTGTATAAGCTTTCGCTACACCTTAAAATCCAATTTTCATCTCCAAACCATGAAACCTTTTGTTCTTGAGATTAGTATAGATATGCCTTGCATGTGTTTTTTAGTATCATCCCAAGACATTTCATTTATTGACTCTAGCATGCAAGAAACCAATTTATAAAGTACATAAAAGAAGAAGAAAATATAATTTGGATAATAAATTTAAATATTGTTGATAGTATAATTTTTTCTTATAAGAAATAATGCAAAAAAGTCTCTGATGTACTCCATTTTTTATGGATCATATAAGGCATATAAGAACCGTAGTCATGTGTTGTCGTTTTTTACTTTCATAATAGCATATGCAATGGGAAAAAGTTTATTATTGGCATCCAACCTAATTATGGATAATAAGACACCTCTATATAGACCTTTAAGATGACATTCATTAATGTCAATGAAAGGTCTACATCCATTCACTAACCCCGCCTTCATAGCTTTTAAACACACATATATTTTTTAAAACTTAATTGGTGAATGACCATATGAATTATCTGATCCTGGGTTATATTACTTTAATAACTGTATATATCTAGGAAGTATCTGAAATGACTCCTTATAAATTTCTTTCACAAACTTTTTCGCCTTTTTCGCCTCGTCAAAATGATATTGGGTATGGTTTGATCCTAAACTTGTCATCCAAAATTATCATTAGATATGTTTGGATCAACATTTATCATTGATACTAACTTTTTTGCTATCAAAATTGAACTTATAACTTTAATTGTTGCAGATCTAATAAAATTATACATATCTTTCAGAGTTTTTACCATGAAAGTCTTACTATCAAGAACAAGAGAGGCATAAATCCTTCACTTATAACTAATACTAGTATATGTAACTCTAACATTATTTTTTATGATTAATTTATCTTTTCATATGTACTCATGCTTCACTTTATATTCTTTCAAAACATCTCTAAAACAATTGACATTCCTAAAGTTTTAGCATTCCTTGAACTTTATTGATCCAATAACTTTCATTTTAAATATCTTGCATTTAAAATAAGATACGGGATTAACCTTCTGCTCCTTCTTCTTATTCATAACCTTTTCACTCTCATCTTTATCTTTCTCATAACTACTATATGATTTTGAACTACCTTCAACATCAAAATATCCTCGTCACTGCTTATCTTCCACTCATTCTCTAATTCTGAACCACCATCCAAACTTTCACCAAAACATAAATAACCTTCTAAGCTATACATCCATTCATCTTTTGTTCCATTAACAAATTCAAATATTTCCTTATCATAAGGAATATAATCATCATCTTCCTCATATTCTGTATATTCATTATCAGCCTCATCATGCATACTTCAAGTGCCAACATTAACCATTTCACTACCTAAATTGCTATTATTTACATTCCTATTAATATTATCAATATCTACATTGTTGCCAACAACAACATCATCACCATCAAGATCCAAATCATCAACATCAAAATCAAGTATGACTTATTATTGATATCAACATCCTTGAAGTATTTTATTCCAGTTTGCATATTGCCATTGAGCTTAATTATGAAACACCTTGGCATCCTAATTGTTGGAGGACCAATAACATGATCAATATCAATATAGATATGAATCTAGTCTTTACCTTCGTGCAAACTCAACATCTTTAACATTGATGCATCATCAAATATTTGATGCTTTATCATTATTTATTTGAAAACCATACAAGTCTACGCCAAAGACTTGCTTGCATATGAACAATAGGTCTATATAAGTAATATAATCATAACAACAATCTTTCTCAATGTATAACTTGTTGCCATGGTGAGCAATAATAAACAACATTTTGTATCCTAAAATGATAGACAATGCAAAATTACATAAAGCTTAACAATGTTTAAAACATACCTAATCATATTAAATATTGGTTAAACATAGGTTATAGTAGGGTTCAACATCAATTGACCAAATTGTAATCATATATTATTCGATTAGGGTTTAATATACAATAACCAATCAACTATAATTTAGGAATTTTTAAAGTTTTGGGGTTAAACTTAGTTAAACAAGTTTTAAAATGCTAAAACAAATGTTATCTAATGGTCAAATATCAATTAATCACATTTTAAGTCAATATCTTAAAAGTAGGGTTTGATGAATAATGACTTGCTAGCCTAAATCTTAGGTTTTTTTTATGATTTCTAAAATCACATGATAAATTATTTTAAACAATGACTAAAACGTGTTTGGTTTTATCAATATTGTCATTGTCTAAGAAAAAAAGTTAAATTGATTGGGGTTTATTCAAGGTTCAATGTATACTAGTCAAATCCCTAGACATGTTTGGTTTAGATGTTAAATTGCAAGAATAACACATAATTTAAACAAAATTAACAATATTTAAAATAATCTGGGTGGGAGCTGATCCAGTGTGATATGACCTACTAACAGGTCCAAATAAAACCCAATTTGATTTTAAGAAATTTTTTTTCATGATGGTGTCTTTTTAACCCTTTCTTTTTATATATTAAGATGATGACGTTTTGAATTGACTCGGATTAATTAGGGTTAACCTACTAAATCAGTGAATTAGTCATGGATTTAGTTGAGTTTAATAATTTTTTAAAAATCTACTTTTTTATTTAATTATATAACAATCCAAATTGATATGCATAGGAAAGTCATCAAATACAATTTTAGAAAAAATTATTATGAAGGGGCTTTACAAAAAGAATGTTTACTAATGTTATATATAAAAAATACTATATCCTTATTTGAAAACAATTCAAAATAAAATGCTATATAATCAAATAATATCTAAAAAGACTCTTGATTATTAATAATTTATCCTAATAAACGAGAAAGTGTGTTACTCCCTTTCAAATATACAAGTTTGTTTTACAAAACAAATCAATTGTACTATTAAAATTTGCCAGATAAATATGAACTCAACTCTCATTTACTACCTTTCCTAAACAAAATTATTTGTACCAAATATTTTTTTAAAATTATCTATTTTTTTAATCAATTCTCTATTAGACAAACACGAATCAAAACATCATCCCTACATTTTGTAATCAACTACTGTGCTAAAATATCATTTTATTTATAATTATTAATTAACACACTAAGTTAAGAATCCTATTAAAATCTCAATGGACTAAAAGTAACCTATTAAGAAATCCTAATCTAAATTTATGAATAAAATTTAATGCAAAGATAAAATTAGTAATTAAATATAATTGTTTTTCAATATATGAAAACATTCTTATAATTTTTGAGAGGACCAATGAGAGAGGAAATTAAATAAAATAATTTTTAAATAAGAAAGATATTTTTATTATTTTTAATATGACTAAATATGATTTCTTTCATGCTCGTTGTATTTTTAAGAGCTTTTTATTATGAATTCTTTGATTTTAGAATTTGAAGGTTGCATGTGAATTTTTAAGTAAGAATGTCTATTTTGTATTTTTTTTACAAGATTAATAAAAAAAAAAGCTGCTCGATTTTAGTGGAAAAAATAAAATACTGAAGTTTTGAGGGTCATTAAAGATTAATAGTTTTTTTTTTTCCAAAAATACCCTTTTTACATGAAATATCCCTATTTTATCTATATCTCTTTTCTTTATTCTATTTTTGTTGAACCCATTAATGGTTGAAAGAAATAAAATAAAATAAATTGAAAAGGAACATGAAATTAAAAAAAATATTAAATTAGAAATAAACTTGAAAATATAGAAAGTAAATATATAATTCCTAAGACTATGAGGATTAACGAAATATAGAAAGTAAATATAGATATGAATCTAGTCTTTGCCTTCATGCAAACTCAACATCTTTAACATTGATGCATTATCAAATATTTGATATTTTATCATTATTTATTTGAAAACCATATAAGTCTACACCAAAGACTTGCTTGCATATAAACAATATGTCCATACAAGCAATATAATCATAACAACAATCTTTCTTAATGTATAATTATTGCCATGGTGAGCAATAATAAACGGCATTTTGTATCCTAAAATGATAGACAATGTAAAATTACATAAAGCTTAACAATGTTTAAAACATGCGTAATCATATTAACAATGTTTAAAACATACCTAATCATATTAAATGATGGTTAAACATAGGTTATAGTAGGGTTTAACATCAATTGACCAAATTGCAATCATATATTATTCGATTATGGTTTAATATACAGTAACCAATCAACTATAGTTTAGGAATTTTTAAAGTTTTAGGGTTAAATTTAGTTAAACAAGTTTTAAAATGCCAAAATAAATGTTATCTAATGGTGAAATATCAATTAATCACATTTTAAATCAATATCTTGAAATTAGGGTTTGATGAATAATGACTTGCTAGCCTAAATCTTAGGGTTTCTTTTTTATGATTTCTAAGATCACATGATATATTATTTTAAACAATGACTACAATGTATTTGGTTTTATCAATATTGTCATTGTCTAAGAAAAAAAGTTAAATTGATTGGGGCTTATTTAAGGTTCAATGTATACTAGTCAAATCCCTAGACATGTTTGGTTTAGATGTTAAATTGCGAGAATAACACATAATTTAAACAAAATTAACAATATTTAAAATAATCTGGGTGGGAGCTGATCTAGTGTGATCTAACCTACTAATAAGTCCAAATAAAACCCAATTTGATTTTAAGAATTTTTTTTTCATGATGGTGTCTTTTTAACCCTTTCTTTTTATATATTGAGATGATGATGTTTTGAATTGACTCGGGTCAATTAAGGTTAACCTAATAAATTAATGAATTAGGTTATAGATTTAGTTGAGTTTAATAACTTTTTTGAGAATCTATTTTTTATTTAATTATACAACAATCCAAATTGATATGCATAGGAAAGTCATCCAATACAATTTTAGAAAAAAATTATTATGAGGGGGCTGTACAAAAAGAATGTTTACTAATGTTTTTTTTTTTATATACACACACATATATATATATATATATATATATATATATATATAATACTATATCCTTATTTGAAAACAATTCAAAATAAAATGCTATTTAATCAAATAATATCTAAAAAGACTCTTGATTAATAATTTATCCTAATAAACGAGAAAGTGTGTTACTCCCTTTCAAATATACAAGTTTTTTTTACAAAACAAATCAGTTATACTATTAAAATTAATGGTGTGCCAGGTAAATATAAACTCAACTCTCATTTACTACCTTTCCTAAACAAAATTATTTGTACCGAATATTTTTTTTAAATTATCTATTTTTTTAATCAATTCTCTATTAGACAAACACGAATCAAAACATCATCCCTACATTTTCTAATCAACTAATGTACTAAAATATCATTTTATTCTTGAAATTTTATTTATAATTATTAATTAACACACTAAGTTAAGAATCCTATTAAAATCTCATTGGACTACAATTAACCTATTAAGAAATCCTAATCTAAATTTATGAATAAAATTTAATGCAAAGATAAAATTAGTAATTTCTAATTTCAATTTTCAAATAGCTTTTTAAATTATTTTTAAATTAATATTTTTATCAATAATTTCATGTTCCCTTTAAATTCATTTTAGTTTAATTTAATCATATCAATTTTGAAAAAATAGTATTTTTTTTTATTTTTAAGAGCTTTTTATTATGAATTCTTTGATTTTAGAATTTGAAAGTTGCATGTGAATTTTTAAGTAAGAATGTCTAGTTTGTATATTTTTTTACAAGATTAATAAAAAAAAAAGCTGCTCGATTTTTGTGAAAAAAAATAAAATACTGAAGTTTTGAGGGTCATTAAAAGATTAATAGTTTTTTTTCTTTCCAAAAATACCTTTTTTTACATTAAATATCCCCATTTTATCCATATCTCTTTTCTTTATTCTATTTTTGTTGAACCCATTAATGGTTAAAAGAAATAAAATAAAATAAATTGAAAAGGAACATGAAATTAAAAAATATTAAATTAGAAATAAACTTGAAAAAATAGAAAGTAAACATATAATTCCTAAGACTATGAGGATTAACTAAATATAGAAAGTAAATATATAATTAAACTTGAAAATGGATAATTTGCCTTGGTGGCAGTGTGTCGGCGCAGCAAGAAAAAAGGCAGCAGAAAATGTTTAAACCTTGGGGCATTCTCGTAGTTTAATTGAATTAAGAGGGTGAAATCAAGGAGAAGCTTCAAAAGTTGAAACAGCTTGTGCTTAGTTAGCACCGTGGGGGCCTTTCCTTTTGTTCCATTCGTGTCTTTGTGGGCGCGACATCCAAAAAGTGCCAGGCTGGAAGGTACAAATAAGAGGATGCCACCTGGATTCCTCCTCCACCGACAATCTCACCTGGTACTGTTTAACGGTCAGGATTCTTTTCTTTGCTAGCCTTCTCATAGTTGTAACGCTTCCTTCCCTCTCGCTTCGACGTTTTTCTTTCCTCCTAAATTTAGAACTTGAAAATATTGGAAAACCTTTTTTATTTTGAGGGGAAATATGTAGAAAATACATTTACATTTCATTAAAGATTTATAATTAATTTATGATGTTTAAAATATGTTAAATTTATAAATGTAGACGAGAAAATTCTAAAAGGATAGCTATAATTTTATGAGTCAAAATATCCTTAACTTCATATAATATCCTAAACTATGTTATAACATTTAATTTGACAAATATATATCTGAGTTTTTATATATTTAATGAAATTATAATGAACTTAAAATTTAAACAATATTCTTAATTTGTTTCTTAATTTAAACAAAGCAAATCCCAATATTTTTTTAATTTTCTTTTACATTTTTTCTCCATCCCTTTGTCTCTACTTCATGAACTTTCTGTTTTCAAACTATAATTTTTAAATTCAGCCCGGTGATTAACCCATTTCAAGACTCGAATCATGAGTTTTGACTAAATCATTAAGTTTTGATTGGATTATGGGGTCTTCTCGGATTGACTTCTATTGAAACAACTACTAGAAAATGAACATTTTAAAGCATAAATGAATTTGAAATATTTTTCTTTACAAATTTATTATTCTTTTTATAATTTTTTTTATCTTTATATTAACTCATTTTCAAACCTTAAAAGCATCCATATAATGATATTTAAATTTGACTCTATAATTTTTTTTATAAATAATTCAAGAAAATTATAAAATATTATAATTCATATGACAAAAAATAATTCTTGTGCATGTTTGATATTGTATATCGTGAGGAATATATAGTTCTCCATGTGTATACCAACATGAGTATTTTTCTATGAACACTTTTTGTAGAAGATGCATCGTTACACAATTTGAATCGAGAAATTTTTTATTTTTACACCTTTTACATGAACATCTAATACCTCATTCACTAATATTTCTTGGATTAGATAGTATGTAATTAATAAAACCTTGAACCCCATTACAATAATCCATCCCTCGCAACTCCAGGGGTGAATCTTTATACATCCATGGACGATTATCCATTACTTATATCAAACCTATATAAACTAATGATGACAACACGTATTAATTAACTACATTAACTAAATAATTTGTAAAAATATTGATTTAGCTCAAACTTATTTAATCTATTTTAATAGTACTCTTAATTTATTATCAATTATCTATATAAATTTAAATTTTTATATATTTACCAAAAATTTCAATTCAGTAATAAAATTGACAAAATATAAAACAGATCTGTTAAATAAGTCATTATTTATTTCATCACAAAAAACTTAAGTAAAAAATTTGACATAAGTTTCATCAATTTACAAACAAATACAATTTTATAAAATCTAAAAAAATTCCTAACATGTACAAATCATAAATCCATACACAAATTTATATGAGAAAAAACTATAAAATAAGTAAATATCCAAGCAAAATACATACACTACAAAAAATATGAAAAAAAAATCAACATTTTAAAATTGAGTTCAAATAAAAAAGACTAGATTTGCTTACTTAAAGTGGAGAATTCTCAATAAAATTTAAATTATAACACGTACGCCGACAAATTGAGTGTTGTGATGGCCATATTTGTTATAGAAGGTTGAATTGTATTAAAATTAGGGGAGTGGGATGGGAAGGGGGTAGTTGTTTGTTGCAAAAAAAAAAAAAAAACAAAAAAACACAAGGAAGATGTAGAAATAAAGAAGGGGGAGAATAAGGTTGATTTTCAAGTTATTAATTAAATATCATTGATGACATTACTCACAGAATTATTCCATTAGTAACTCTGTTGGTAAAAATGTCATGTCACCATAAAAATTTTCTTTTTGAATCTCATTGTAATACCCTCTATCATTCTGTCAATATATACCGAATAAAATTTTCTGTCAATGTTTACCGATGGATTCATGGATGGAAAGTTCTGTCGGTAAAGATCATCATAATATACTGATGGAATTTTTTTGTTGGTGTTTCTGTTTGTATTTGCTAATTTTCTGGTAGTGAAAAAAGGATTTTAAAATTTAATTATATAAACACTAACATCTTTAGCATGTTTAGTTATTTAAGTTCACCATTGCTTCACTTTCTTAACACTAATTACTAACCACTAATATATATTAGTTTGTCAAAGAAGGAAGAAACACCCTATCTCTATATCATTGTCATTACATGTATATAAGCAATCAAAACTCTTCAAATGTCTAATAATAAGATATACAAAACAGTAATAAAATTATTTCAAAATTCATTGAATTAAATGCCCTTATCCCTACGGTCTTTGACTATCTACATCTATATTCTAGTTTATGTTAAGAACATCCTTGTCATAAATAATAAACTTTCTTTTATAACACGGTTGATTGCTCATTTTAACATGTAATTCTCTATTCAATACTTGGTTCGTCTAAATTTTTTTTTTATTGTGGTGCAATTTACCTCTCATGAGCTATTCTTCTCTTAGTCTCGCACTATGCCTATGACATTATGCATATGTCTAGTATATCTAAATATTGGCTAGTTTGCACATCAATTGCTATTCGTTCTCATCTTTCCTTCACCTCTGACAATGTTGTTGTTTATCTTGATTCTACTTTGTATCGTCAAGTGATTGAAGCTCATTAGTATCTTACTCTTACATAGCTAGATATTTCTTTTGTTATTAATAAGGTTTTTTTGTTCATGCATGCTTTATTCGAGGATCATTGACTTGCGATTAAATGTATCTTACATTGTATTCATGGTACATCTTATTTTGGCTGATCTTTTACTGCCTTTTCTAATCTCATATTACATGGCTTTAATGACTTTAATTGAGCTAGTAATGTTGATGATTGAAAATCTTTGAGTGTTTATGCTAGTTATCTTAGTTGTAAAGTTATCTTTTGAAAGTCTAGTAAGTTGAGAAAATTATTCAATCTTTTTTTGAGGCTGAATATAAAGCTATTACTAAGTTATGATGACTCTCCTTCTTATTGTCTAAACTTAGTTATCGATCATTTTATCCTCATATTATATGGTGTGATAATCTTGTAGCAATTTATCTTATTATTAATTTGATTTTCATTCACGTATGAAAACATGTTGAATTCAACTTTTAATTTGTTCGAGATATGGTTGTGAAAAAATTACAGGTTCAATTTATTGCCACTAATGATAAGATAATAGATGTTCTTATCAGCCCATTGAACTTTATATATTTTATCTTTTTTCTGATCCAAGTTGGTTGTGTACTCCTACCCATAATCAACTTGTAGAGACATATCAGAACTCAATATTGAAGAGAGGTCCAGGAGGGTCTCTAACAATATAAAAAAATGTTTTTTTTTTAATTTCAAATTCTAGTTTGAGATATGCTTTTTTGTATTGTATATTTTTCTACCAAATTCTCAGTTTAATACAAAAACCCATGACAAAGGAATAATATTTCTGCCAAATCCTCCTCCTCCTCCTTTTATGCTTTCCATTGCCTTAATCTTATATACACACAAATGATTTTATATTATATGGTATCAAACATACTTTAAATTAATTTTATCACGTAAAACGCCGAATTCACTAAATGCATATAATATGAAA
The DNA here is from genome assembly GCA_019202695.1 of Populus x sibirica. NCBI lineage: Eukaryota > Viridiplantae > Streptophyta > Magnoliopsida > Malpighiales > Salicaceae > Populus > Populus x sibirica. The sequence continues at coordinate 227,227 of JAGMVL010001232.1, read as the reverse complement.
TAGCTAGCTACACCTTTAGCCATTATATATATTGGAAGCTTCTTAACTCATCATTTGCAATTTTAACAAGGATGTGTTCCGTGTGAACTTAATTGAGATATCTATAAAGGTAGATTATATACTTGGTATCCAGCTCATTCCTAACTAAGGACCAGATCGAGGTCAATCTCTGCTTACCTAACATTGTATATTAAATATATATAATATATACATGCATTTACGTCAGGAAAGAAAAGGAGAGAAAGCATGAGAAAAAGAAAAAGATAGCCTGTATCCAGTAATTTCCCCACTTCATCTATGACTATGACCAGCACGTTAAGAGCTGTTCATCAACTTTTTTAAGTTAATTAGATGTTTGTTTAGTATTTATTTAAATGCTGTTGCTGCCTAACCTTTGCGGCACATATAATCTTTGTAGGTTGTTCATGAAGTCGATCGATCGCTGTGGCAGTTCTTATATTGTAACGAAAGTGTTTAATTAAAACTAGCAGTATTCAATTTCAAAGAACCTTTAGGAAATCTATGAAGTTTTATTTTCATAGAAATATAGTGGAGACGCCGAGTCTGTACATGAAGCTGGAAGGGAACTCGCAATCTTCTTGTACTACCTCTTTACAACAAAAGCATTGATGTATATATATTTCCAGTTTTCTCAACCTTTCCATCTGTTCAAAGACATTCCAGGCTTGCAGTGGAATATTACATCAAGGACTGGTCACAAGAGAGGCAGCAAGACTTCACTGAAGTCTGTATTTTATTAGAGAATAAAATAAATCATATTTTGGGATCTCATCTAATAGTTTAAGTTATTGGGTCGAGACGGTTTTTTGACATGGTATTAGAGTCTTGATGATCAAACGGTCACGAGTTTGAATATCACAATCTCCATTTATTTTTTTAAAAAATTAAGCACAAGGTAGTGTGGGCTTCTCAAGTTTCAAACCCAAAGGACTTTCACTTGAAGAACTGTGTTATAGAATAATATAAATCATATCTTGGGACCTCACCTAATAGTTTAAGTTATTTGGTTGAGATGCTTCTTTGACACATTTCATAAATATGTGAATGACAAATAGATGGATGATGCATATGATAAAAAAAAAATATTTTTATGTTTGAAATCAAAGTTTATAATACCTTCCTTAGTAAAGTTATAGTTGAGAATAATTGGGAGGCTTAATCTATTGCTTAGCCAACCTTTTTTATATATGTGTGTAGGGCGATATATGATAGTAATGGTGGAGATTACAACACAAGAGTATGACTATAATATTTCCTATATAGTATACGTTCTATAATATGCTCCCTTAAACTGAGGGTGGAAGATCAACCTAAAGCTTGAATCGAAAAGCAGTAAACAGAGTAGTAGGAAGCAGCTTAGTAAGAACATCGACAAGTTGAACGTGAGAGGAGATAAAGCGAATCTGAATCTCTTTCTTTGCAACTCTATCTCGTACAAAATGATAGTCAACCTCAACATGTTTAGTACGAGCATGAAAGATAGGATTTACAGATAAATAAGTAGCACCGAGATTATCACACCAAATAGTAAGAGCAGAAGCAGAATGAATCTGCAGATATATCAATAGATACTGAAGCCGGATAACCTCAGCAGTGCCATCTGCCAAGGCTTTATACTCAGCCTCGATGGAGGAGCGAGCAACGGTGCGTTGCTTGCTGGATTTCCATGAAATAGCCGTCTGACCAAAGAAGACAAGATAATCACCTGTAGATTTGCGATCATCAGTACTACCAGCCCAATCTATATCTGTAAAGCAATGTAGATCAAATGAGGAATTGCGAGTGATATATAAGTCATAGGTGGTCGTACCCCATAGATAATGTAAAATGCGTTTAACGACACCCCAATGAGAATCTGTATGAGCATGCATAAACTGACAAACTCTGTTAATTGCAAAGCAGATATCTGATCTCGTAAAGGTGAGATATTGAAGAGCACCCACAATCTGACGGCACCCCAATATTATAAAAAGATTGTTATACTCTTCCTAAAAAACAAAGTAAAGATTGAATGATATTTAATAAAATAATATTTAAATTCTATTTTTAATTAATTACATAATTTAATAATTTAATATATTATTAATACGTTAAATTACATACCTTTTTTTAAAAAAAAACTAAATTTAAATTAATGTAAAAACAAAAACCAGCCAAACTTGTGTTTGGGCTTTTATTTATTTATTTTTGCTTCAAGAATGGACGATGGGTCATTAGTTCCTACTTTTTTCAATTAAATAGGTGATAGACCATATGAGATGGAAGACAACCAATCATCTACTATTCCCAAAATCCAGAAAGTCGAGGGGGAGGGGTTTTTTGGTCTAAAATTCTTTTTTCAAGTCATGTCACAAAAAAACACCTTAAAAACACCATAAAAAAACAATATAAACCACCCAACAACCCCGAAACATCTCAAAATCCCTAAAAAAACTGATCCTAAAAATCAAAACCAAACCCAATATGTCATTCCCACCATTTTTGGAGAAAAAATCATTGTCATACTTCTTTCGTTGAACAAAACCCATACCACCAAGCTTGATTATTTTGATTGCCAAAATTATAACAACCTATAACTTTCTTTTTTTCACCATTTTCAATTACTTTCTTTTCTCTTTCAAATCTAGGACCTCAAAAAATGAACAAAATAAACTTTTGGATAAAAATTATCACAAATTTAGAGTGAGTCATGTATTTTCTCCATGTTTTACTTTTTAATCATTTGTCTTTTAATTTTGTATTTCCCCCCACAATTTAAAGTCTAATTCTATACAATTAAGCTTAAAAGGATTCAATTACAAGAGAGAAAAAAGTTTAAAAATAAAAAAAATCTTCATTTTCTTCACAACTCATATGAATAGTAAAGCAACTAAAGTATACCCATATATTTTAGTATATAGAATAATATGTCATCAATTAAAAGATTATAGATAGAAGTGAAACTCAAAAAATGAATTATATTATTAAACATTAACATAATTCAAACACATAAGCAAACAATTATTTTCTTACAGTATTTCTTACAATTCTAACTTTGAATATTAATATAAGAAACTAACCAATGTGAGTTTTACGCTTAAAATTAAATAAAATAGCTTTCAAGCTTCTGTATGTATCACAATAGACACAAAAACAACAATAACATGAATTGATACAAAAAATTATTTAATTGATCAATAAATTAGCATGTTTGGTAGGATCATATTTAATATTGTTCCATTACTCAGTAATCATGTCACTAAAAAATTTACAAGTACGATAATTGTTGTTGCATTTGATGATCAATCAGTAGATGCAATATATATATATATATATGCCATCCTCTTAGCCACACATAACCTGGAAATCCTCCATCACTATAGATCTTTGTGGAATGACCTAAGTTAAATGAGTATCAAAACGACATTTCATCATTTAATTTTTTGAAAAAACAAATAAATGCATTTGAACAAAATCCTAGTGTCCTCATGCAGTCTCTCACCTCCCCACCTCTCTTAATATTATTACCTATACAAGCACCTAGCATTAACATGACTATGCCTTCGGTATAATTCTATACTTACTCTTTTTATGAGTTAAATGGTATGGTTAGGTAGTCACAACAAGCTACACCAACTTCTAGTTAGATAACAATGACTACTCTTGATGAAGAATCCCATTATTATCCATTAAACTTGTATAAAATTATGCCCTTTGATTTAGGACTTTAAAAATAAGTACATTATAACTATGATATACTAAGAGTGTATTGTACTCATTTAGAAAATGATGCTTTAGAATATTAGAGATTCATAGGAACCAAGTGCCTAGATACCCTCACCCTTATAGATGATGTTGTTCATTTTAAAAGATGTTAGCAAAATGGATAGTAAATAATCCATTAAGAGGGGAATATTAAGTTGGCTACTCAAATGAGGTTGCAATGGCCCATTCAATGATCAACTTAGATCTTAATGAAAGTTTGAAGAAGATTAACAACAATTAATTTTGATTATAGAACTTAATAAGAGAATATCATTCAAGATAATTGTATTAAGAAAGCCTAAAGTAGCTAGTAAGCGTGGTAAAAAAAAAACAAAAATAAGAGAATTTCTTACAAACTGATGATTGGAGGGGTGCAAATTAAGCTTTTTGGCAATCACACATTTCCTTCTGTTGAATATATCAAGGGGAAGAAATACTATAATAGGTTGATACCAATAATTTTGTTGTCTTTAAGAATCATATCTAGAAGGAAATTGATTTTGATCGTATTCTTTTATTAAAAAAGAAGATAAAGATGGATAATGACTTTTCCTCTAAAAGGATAACAGTTGTAACTACCCTAATAAGAAGGACTACTTAGTAAAGGAGAATTACAAAAAGTAAGGTCTAATCGATTATGATGGAGGATAAAATTAGTCACAAATGTTACTAAGGTATATCGACCATAGCAAGGAAAGAAATTAGCATTTGAAGTTTATGAAATAATATATAGAGTTAGAATAATGCAAAGAAAGAATATTTTTGTATTATTATGTTTTAATCAATTTAACTTAAATATTGCACATTAGCTTGTATTTATATACATCAGTGCATTATAAAAAAGTAAAAGAAGAAGATGAGTGTGGAGCTAATTTGGTTTATAGTTATACATTATCATAACATATATTCTTCAACATTTATAGCATCAGATTTGTGAAGATTTACTGTAGATCATTAGGGAGTTTGACTTGAAATTTCCTGAACATAAGTTTCCTTATCTGAAACTTCCTGAAAAGGATTCTCCTTATCATAAACCTTAACACCCCCTTTGCAAATTGATGGGAGGGAAAGAATCATCATTTTGGATCGAAGAAATGTAACTTGTGTTGCCGAATGCCCCTTTCTAAAAACATCAACAATCTAGTCTTGTGTGGTAATATGATGAACAAGAATATCCTGATTAACAACTTTCTCATGGATGAAGTGATATTATACCTCTACATGTTTTGTGTGTGCATGAAAAAATGAATTGGATGCAAGGACAATAGCCCTAATGTTATCACAACATAACATAAGAGGTGAGGATAAAGAGACACCAAGATCATGAAATAACATCCTGAGCCAATATAATTCAACTGCAGCAAAAGCCATAGAGTAATATTCTGCCTCTATGCTAGATTAAGAGATAGCATATTATTTCTTCGCACTTGAAGAGATAAGATTTTGGCCAACAAAGATGCTATAACCACCGGTAGATCGCGGTTATCTTGATTGCTAGCCTAAACAGAGTCACAAAAGGCAATTGAGATAGTTGTGGATGATATGTAGTGCAGACCATAGTTAACTGAACCTTTCAGGTTGTGGAGGACGCGTTTGGCAATAGTCCAATGAGGCTTTCGAGGATTGTGAATAAATTAACATAATTGATTGATGACATAACTAATATCTGGGCAAGCGATATTGCAGTATTGGAGTGCACCACAACCTGTCTATATTCAGCAGGTCAAATAATAGCGCACCATCATAGGCAGAAAGTTTTGTACCTGAAATAGTGGTCAATGCTAGAGGTTTAACACCAACCATATAAGTTTTCTCAAGTATATTAGAAATATATTTGGATTGCCGAAGGTGTACGAACTGCCTGAATGCCTAGAAAATAAGAAAGATTGCCTAGATGACAAACATGAAAGTAAGATTGTATACAAGATATAATGTCATCAGTTATTGAATGGCTAGAACATATGACAATAATGTCATTTACGTATACGAGAACAAGTAGCTTGGTGCCACTTATATGCAGAGTGAAGAGGTTGTAATCAACTGTAGATGTTGTAAAACCAATATTAATGAGATAATATGAGTCTTTTAAACCAAGCTCATACAACTTCTTTAAGGCCATGCAATGATTAATATAACCTGTAAAGAAAATCAGGTTTAGAGGTATCAATGAAGCCTAATGGTTTCTCCATATATATATTTTCATCTAAGAAGCCATGCAAAAATGCATTAGATACATCCAACTGTGTAATAGGCTAGTTAAAGGTGACTACCAACGAGAGGACCAAACGAATTGTGGATGACTTGATAACTGGAGCAGTTCTATTTTGTTGATCAAAACCTTTTGCAACCAATCAACCAATTATGCCTTGTACATATCTGTCAATTTCCCCATCAAAAGTTCATTTAATCTTATAAACCCAATTATTTCAAACTATATGATGGTGAGAAGGACGGGGACATAATGACCATGTTCCATTGGCAAGCAATGCATTGAATTTTATGCTAATAACAACTCTCTAATTTGGATTTTTAACAACTTTACTATAGGAAGACCATTCATGTTTATTAAAAATACAAGAGAATAGTTTTCTGGGATGATGAGTGGAGTATAGGAATTTATAATCTGGAAAGTGTTTGGGTTTAGAATGACCAGTTTTGAACCTTGTGAGTATAATAGATGAAGATAAAGAAGATGATTGTGAGATGGTTGTTTGGGTTGAATGTCTTGCTGGATGTGTAAGGAGGAATCTGCAGATATGATTGTATCATTAACAGGCTGGTCTGTGGAAATGGAGGGTCGATGTGTAGGAGGTATAAGAGGGTCAATAGATAAATAAATGAGGGTGTCATTATTAATATTTGATGTATGAAGAGAAACAAAAGTAGAGTTTGTCTCTACATTAATGAAGTTAGTCATCAAGTTATGAAACAATATTGTATAAGCCAAAATAGGGAAGTTACCAGATGGTAGAGCTATACCTTAATGGAGAGAGTCTTGATCTTTTTCCCTCGCTCGAAATGATGTTTTATCAAAAAGGTCAATCTTAGAAATGTAAACTTTATTGGTTTCCAAGTCTAGACAACGATAACCTTTCTGATTATTGGAATAGCCTAAGAAAACACAATGTTTACTACGATATACAAGTTTGTAAGGTTGATATGGCCTTAATAAGGGATAACATAAGCAACCAAAGATCCCGAGTTTAGAGTAACTAAGAGCTTAACCATTTAAAACTTCAAAAAGACTACGGTTTTGGAGTACTTTTATAGGTACCATATTAATAAGATAAAATGTTATTTAAAAAGCAACCACCTAGAATTGTTGTTTAAGTTGAGATTGTGCTAACAATGTTAAACCTAGTTCTTGAATATGGTGATGTTTTCTTTCAACTATGCCATTTTGTTTAGAGGTATAAGGACAAGTTAACCTGTGGTATATCCTGGACTTGGATTAAAAAAAAAATCAGTTGCTTAGAAAAATACTCTCCTCTATTATCTGTTTGAAGTTGTTTAATTGAGCAAGAGAATAAATTTTCAGCATACAATTTAAATTTAAGAAATGTAGTAAACATTTCTGATTTATTATACAAGGGATAAATCCAAGAAAATCAAGAAAAAACATCTATAAACAAAGTGTAATAACAACGACCACTAACAAATCCTATGGATGATGTCCAAACATTTGGATGTATGAGAGCCAATGGATTTGTAGAATGCCGAGTGGAATCTAGAAAAGATAGTTACTTGCTTTTTCTAGGAGGATAAGCTAAACAAAAGGCTGGTTTATTTGTTATAGGTGATAGGGAAATACTATTAGACCATAGAAAAGATTGAAATACTGTGTGTGAAGGATGTCCTAGATGATAGTGCCATTGCTCAGCAGAAGTTTCTCTTCAATCATGGCTGTTAGTCCATAAGGTTTATGAGGAAGACTTGAAACATCAATAATAGGATAAAGACCATTATCAACAAGTCCGTGGAGTAGAGTTTGACTTGTCTGGTTCTCCTTCATAATAAAATCAGATCCAGTAAGTATAAAATAACAATTGTTGTCGACATAAAATTTATTAATAAACATTAGATTCATAGAGGCATGTGAATAGTGGAGTATGTTGGATAAACAAAATTTAGTGGTATCTATCTGTAAAGAAGTGGATCCAATACTTTTAATGAACAAACATGTACTATTTTCTACAGTGACAATTTCTCCTTCATTGAAAAGCAGTTTTTAAGATAGATTTTGATCATCTAATGTTATGTGAGTATTGGCTCCACTATTTACATACCACACTTGATGTTCATATTGAGCATTTGATTCAACTATTATTGTTGCAAGTTCAAAAGAAGGTTGATGCCCTTGATATGGGAAATCAAACCTATAATAATAGTTAATAACAATTTATCTTGTTTTATCATAGATTTGGCATGTGGGTCGTGATCTAATAGAGGTTTAACATATAGTTGTTTGTTCGAAAGAATGACTTTGCTGAGAGTTGCTTGGACAAGTAGTGGGAGATGATGATTTCTTATATTGATATGAGAATTTCTTATTTGCAAAAGGAGTGTTAGATGTGACAATCATACATTGAGTATCTAAAAGTGCTTTATGATTGAGTAATTCAGAACTGAAATCTTCAAAAGTGAAGTCTATATCTTTGGAAGCAAAATTAAAAGATGTTATTAAGGAGTTAAACTCTTAATTAAGGCTTTCAATAATGAATGAAATTAAGTCTCGATCATCAATTGGCTTCCCTGTTGCTGCAAGTTGATCTGCAACAAAATTAGTAGCCTCTAAATACATGAAACATGATCGAGAGCCTTGTGTTATAGTCTATAATTATCATTTCAGGTGTGCAATACGAGATTGTGACTAACTAGAAAATCTAGTCTTAAGAGCAGTCCAAACTTATTTAGATGTGTTTAACACCGATCCAACAATATTTGGACTAATAGATGATAATATGATGCCCAATAGAGTTTGATCTTTCTTATACCATGTTGTATAAGAAGGATTGGGTGAATTATCAGCATTGGTTTTCTTAAAGACTAGAACAAAACCTTCCAAGAACCCAAGATGATCATTAATGTTTAGAAATGACAGAAATTGGAGCTGCCAACTTAAATAATTTGACCTATCAAGTTTAAAGGATGATAATGGTAAGTTATGGAAAATATTGAGAGGGTTATTGATATCATGTGAAGGTAATAAAGAAGACATTCTGTGGAAGCAAAATCAAAGATAGGGTAGCATGCGTTAGAATGGTTCTGATACTAAGTTAGAATACTACAATGAGAAGAGTGTTTTGTATTATTATGTTATGATCAACTTAACTTAAACATTGTACATTAGCTTGTATTTATATACATCGGTGCATTATAAAAGAGTAAAAGAAAGAGATAGGTGTGGAGCTAATTTGGTTTACAATTATACATAATCATAACAAATATTCTTCAGGAGTTATCGCACCAGATTTGTAAAGATTGACTGCAGATCATAAGGGAGTTTGATTTGAAATTTCCTAAATATAAGTTTCCTTATCTAAAACTTCCTAAATAAGATTTTCCTTATCAAGTACCTTAACATATAGTTATCGTATCTATCATACCATTCTTTCTAAAAGATAATACTTTGAGGGTAAAGTTGAATAAGTCAAAACTTAAAAAAAAAAAAACTAAGACCTTTAAGCCTAAAAGACTTCCTAATATAGAGTTACTTTAACATTTACCATAATAAAATCACCTAATACTGGTGATGAATGTGATGATTTTATTACAAACCATAACATCTCCTGGACCTAGAAAGAAGGTGAAAGAAAGTTCAATTATCCAGAACTTAGTTTAGAAGAATACAATGAATAAACACATTAGTAAGAAGGGATGATGCATAACTATACACTTTACCAAGAAAATAGGTTTTGGAATTGACATCCTCATTAACAATAGTCAACATCATAAAAAGAAGTTAGAAAATCTGTAATCTAGATATAATAATTGGATAAATATAATGCATTAAAAAAATATAGACATTAGAGAATTTTTTTTTTATCCATAATTTTTTCAATTCAAACTTATTCAACCTAAATTAATACCTTTAATTATTATCAATCCCACATGAAATTAAATTTCCAACTTAACCATAAAATTGACATAAAATAATTGGTACCCATTAAATTACTCATCATTTCTCAATTCTAACACACTTAAGTTATAAAATCACACTTAATTTCATCAAGTGACAAATTAAATTTATTTCTTCTAAAATCCAAAATAAACCTTAAAATACAAATCATACATCAATACAACAAAATTACAATTATAAAACAACCAAAACACTTAAATATACAAGAAACTTTTTTTAAAAAAAGTACAACAAATTTCAATAAATTAACTTTAAACATAAATGGGTTAAAACTTGAATGGGTGGGTTTGCATACTTGGTGAAGTGAACCTTGACAAGAAATTGAACCAAGGGAGGGTGGTTGGGTATACGCTGACAGGTTAGGTGGTTGGATTTTAGAGGAGGGTTGTCTAAAATTTAAAGAAATGGGTTTAGAGTTTGAATTGAAATCGAAGAAGGAGGAGGAGGGGAGGGGGATGGGGGATAAGATAGGCATTTCGTGTTTTAAATCCTTTTAAAATCGCTGACAATGTTTTTGTTGGCAATTTCATCGGCAAGTTGAGACGTCAGCAATGCCGATGGAATTTTTTTATTTTTTAATGTTATCATCGTTTCCATCGGAAAATACTGATGAAAATTTTCCATTGTAATTTTCATCAGTAAATATCAACATAATATTTTCCATTAGTCTTCCATTGTTTTTCCTTAATTTTCTGATAGTGATTGTTCGCAAGGATTTATGCATCGCTGCCACAATAACTTTCATTGATCAATGTTGATTTCAGCAATTCATATCCAATTTCTATATTATTTTGATCTCCAAACACCTTAGAATCATGCTAAGGACATTCAAAACCAATTTTGAATATCAAAACCATGTTTTAATCAACTCTAAAATCTCAAACAAATCAAATCAAATCCAATAATCCAATTGTTGTCATGAGACTTGTCTTTTCTTTTCTATTCTATTTCTTATGATGAAACTATCATCAACAAAATTCCATTATGAAGAAGAACACAAGTAATCCAATATTTCCAATTACATGGTTGAAATGTTGCTTATCAAAGCTTTATTTATCTTTATTTCTCTTTCCTCTCTTACATCAATCGATGAATTTTAAGAAAAATGAAGTCTAAGGATTATTTCATACAAATCTTGAATATGAAGGACCAGAACAAATATATATCTTTAAAAAATCATTTAATTTGTTTTAAAAAAATTTTTTGTTTAACACCAAAATATGAAAAAATGTGGTTTTGCTACTGATAAATATTATAGAACAATATTTCAAGAACAAAGACCATTTGTGTGAAAATAGCAAAGAAAAAGCAAAACACTATTTTCTTAAGGAAATGGGGTTAGAGTTTGAATTGAAGAAGAAGAAGAAGAAGACGTGGGGAGAAGAGAGGACTGTCGGGTTATAAATCCTTTTAAAATCGTTCAAAATGTATTTGTTGGCAATTTCACCAGTAAGTCGAGATGTCAGCAATGCCGATGAAATATTTTTATTTTTTTAATTTTGTCATCGTTTCCATTATAAATTACTGATGGAAATTTTCCATCATAATTTTCATCAGTAAACATTAACAGAATATTTTTCATTAGTGTTCCATTGTTTTCCCCTAATTTTCTAGTTGTGATTGTCCACAAGGACTTATACGTCACTGCCGCAACAACTTTCATTTATCAATGTTGATTTCATCCATTCATATCCAATTTCAATATTATTTTGATCTTCAAACACATTAGAATCATGCTAAGGACATTCAAAAACCATTTTGAACATCAAAACCATGTTTTGATATACTCTAAAATCTCAAAAAATAAATAAAAAAACAAATCAAATCCAACAATCCAATTATTCTTATGGGACTTGTCTTTTCTTTTCTTTTCTTTTCATGGTGAAACTATCATCAACAAAATTCCATTACAAAGAGGAACACATGTACTCCAAGATTTCCAATTGTATAGTTGAAATGTTGTTCATCAAAGCTTTATCTTTCGTTATTTCTTTATCTTCTCCTACATCAAATGATGAATTTTAAGAAAAACAAAATGAAGTCTAGGGATTATTTCATACAAATCTTGAATGCAAAGGACCAGAACAAATATATATTTTGAAAAAATCACTTAATTGTTTTTAAAAGAAAACAAAGTCATTTTACACCAAAATGTAAAACAATGTGGTTTTGCAACTGATAAATATTATAGAACAATATTTCAAGAACAATGACCATCTGTGTGAAAATAGCAAAGAAAAAACAAAACACTATTTTCGTAAAGAAATGGGGTTAGAGTTTGAATTGAAGAAGAAGAAAAGGAAAAAAAAAAAGAAAAGGAGGGGGAGAAGAGAGGACTGTCGAGTTTAAAATCCTTTTAAAATCGCTTCAAATGTTTTTGTTGGCAATTTCATAGGCGAGTCGAGATGTCAACAATGCCAATGAAATATTTTTGTTTTTTTTAATTTTGTCTTCATTTTCATTGTAAATCATTGATGAAAATTTTCCATCATAATTTTTATCAGTAAACATCAACAAAATATTTTCCTTCGACATTTCGTTGTTTTTCCCTAATTTTCTACTTGTGATTGTCCACAGGGATTGATACGTCGCTACCACAATAACTTTCATTAATCAATGTTGATTTCATCCATTCATATCGAATTTTCAATGTTATTTTGATCTTCAAACACCTTAGAATCATGCTAATGACATTCAAAAATCATTTTGAACATCAAAACCATGTTTTAATATGCTCTAGAATCTTAAAAAAACCAAATCAAATCCAACAATCCAATTATTGTTATATATGGGACTTGTCTTTTCTTTTTTTTCTGTTTTTTTTTGTGAAACTGTCATCAAGAAAAATGAAGTCCAGGGATTATTTCATATAAACCTTGAATGTGACAGACTAAAATGAATATATATTTTCAAAAAACCACATAATTTTTTAAAACAAACAAAGTCGTCTAACACCAAAATATAAAACAATGTGGTTTCGCTACCGATAAATAATATAGAACAATATTTCAAGAATAATGCCCATTCGTGTGAAAATAGCACAGGAATAACAAAATATTATTTTTTTTATATAGTTTTTTTTTTGTTAATAATAATTAAAAGGTTACGTGATGTCATGTAACGTGCTTCAATACGAGATTTGGATAAGAATTTTTAAAAAAAATTAAGAGTGGCTAGCAAGTGAGAGATTATTTAGTTCATGGACTCATTTAGGGTTGATAAAAAGTTCAGGACCTTTTGTTTCCTGTCTCAAATTTAATTATTCTAAATAGGAATTTAGAATTCAAAGAAAGGGTAAACTTTCCCTCTCTATTAATTCATTATCCAAACCTAAACTGTTTAATTATCTATGCCCTAGCTCCACGGACTGTCCAATATATCACCATTGCAACTCACACAACGTACGTTGGTGGAGGAGACCATTTTCCAAGCCACCACCTAACTATTCGGTCCCTAAATTCTTGTATCCTCGCCACCTCGTACGCATCAATGCAATGTCAGGTTTCCCAATAGAGAGGGTGGTTTGTCCATGCCACTACGTTTCATCCACCACTTGTCAACATGATGGATTCCAGCTTTTCCGGTGTACTCATTTAATTTCCACCGTGATATTTGTTAATTTTGCTTTGTTAATCTCTTCCAAGAAATACTTTGATGGTTATATAAATTTAAATCGTTGAACAACTATGATAGTGTAGTAGCAAGCTCCTGAAACACGCATCAAATTCCTAGACCCTTGTAAGATGCCTAGGCGTTCTTCTCCCTCTTCCTCCTAGTCATGATCTTACATTCCACTATAGCATTCTCTAGACATCCTCCGATGAGAATATCAGAAGCAACCAAATGGTGAGTACTCGCTAACAATAAGTGAAAGATTTATGCCATGTATTCACAAGATATATTCTGTGAGCAACTCGTTTTGTGTTAATTAAACAGGAGCTCAACGAGAAGGCACTGGGAAAAAACACATGCGAACCGGCAACCCTATTGATGATTGTTGGATATGCGACCCGATTGGGAAACTAACAGAAAGTGCTAGCCGATTACGCATTTGGGTTCAGACGCAATGCTGTGGGAGGACGAGATGGCAACCTCTACGTAGTAACAGATTCCGACAGCGATCGATGGTCCCCGTAAACCCAATTCCAGGCACACTCCGCTATGGTGTCTGTTGTATTAAACTCAATCCATCTAGAAGGTCAAGGAAAGCAACCACCGCGGCCCGGCCACACCGACCAGTGAAATGACCGGCCCTTGACCTTCCGCCTTCACACCACCGTCCACGCGACTTCACACTTGAAGGTTGAATTTTCTTGTTTTGAATTCGTGTATAAATAGCAAGCCGAGCTTATGCTATTATGTGTGGGAGATTAGAGAGAAACATTAGAAAGAGAGAGAGAGGGCGTGTATTAAGCTTTTGTGTTTATTTTTGCTTCGTAAGCTTTTGTTCTTGAAATAAAACTTTGTGTTTTATCCCCTCGAGTGTTTCAAAGCCACCACCAGTGGTTCCTCCCACCAACAATTGGTATCGAGCCCCGTTCGTCGAAAACGAAGTGTTTTGGGAGATAGCTGAATTTTCAAAGTTGTCCAAAACAAGTTTTGATCATTCCACCGTGTAGAGCTCATCCATACGAACTCACCGCCGCAAAAATCAGCTCAATCGGACACCGGGTGAGCCACACGCGTCGCCCTCGAAGATCCGGTGCTCGTAGCTCGCCGCACCCACGCGCGCCAGAGGAAGAAGACGAGTGACGTCCACGCGCGCCATATTCAAGCCGTTTGAGCCGAGCCGCGCCGACCCGCAAGCCGAGCCGAAGAATATTCCCGAGAATATTCCCTTTTCAAGCCGAGCCGCTAAGCCGAGCCGCTCTTAGCCGAAGCCGAGCCGATAGAATATTCCACAGAATATTCCCGGTTCAACCAATGAACCGCCCGACGCCCGGAATTGGTTTTTTGACCGGTTCACCCATTTTCGGACCTGATTTCTACAAAGTCGACCGGTTCCCGACTATTTCGACCATTCCGGATCGATCTACGGTGTCTGTTTGGCCAAATTCAACTCACGAGAAGGTGATATAGTCATTCCAAGATCAAAATGACTACGAAAATGTACATACACTCATTCCGAAGCCGACCAAAGACAACTATGATAGTTGGTGCATCGATTAAAGGCATTCCTTGGTTCACAAGAGTGTTTGGAGATTGTACACTATGGTTATGATGAACCGAGTTCAAAGAAGAAGAAGATGCTTTACAAGAGGCACACGAAGCAAGCCACGAAAGTCAACGAAAGAAGGACAACAAAGCGAAGACCATCATCTACCAAGGTCTTGATGAAGATACATTCGAGATCATAGCTTCCGCTGAAACATCACATGATATATGGGAGGCTCTCCAAAGAAAAGTACAAAGGTCTTGACGAATCAAGAAGATTCGTCTTCAATCTTTGCGAGGTGAATTTGAGTTATTACAAATGAAGTCCTCGGAATCTATTTCCGATTATCACACAAGGATTATGGTGATAGTCAATCGGATGAGGAGAAATGGAGAAGCCATCGTAGATTCTCGAATTCATCGAGAAAATTTTGAGATCCCTAGATCCAAAATTTGATTTTGTTGTTGTCGCCATTGAAGAGTCCAAGGAAGTGGACAAGTTGACAGTGGATGAACTTATGAGTTCTTTGCAAGCTCATGAGCGAGAAGATTGTAAAGCGAAATGGAGATAAGGCCATCGAGCATGCCTTACAAGCAAAGTTGTCTCTCAAGGACAGATATAAGCAAGGGGAGACTTCAACAAGTGGATATACCACTCAAGGAGGAAGTCAACAATCCGGGAGGAGGATTCCGGAGATTCCAAGGAAGAGGTTCTTGGAATACAAGCTTCGAGAGGAAGAGGTGGTAGAAACACCACCAGAGGAGGTCGAGGACAACAAGCATTCACTCCTAGAGGAAGAGGAGGCGGTTACAATAACCGTGACAAGAGGAATATCCAATGTTATAGTTGCAATCAATTTGGGCACTATAGCACCGAATGCAAAAGGAAAGCTCCGTTGGAGATACGTGAGCAAGCCAACTATGCGAGAAGGATGACAGAGAAGAAGTTGCATTTCTTGTCCAACAAGAACTTGGCGAGAAACAGGAAAATATATGGTATCTAGATACTGGAGCCAAGAATCACATGTGCGGCTACCGAGAGTTATTTAGTGATCTAGATGAGACCAAGCAAGGTCTAGTTACTTTTGGAGATACCACAAAGGTTCCATTCAAAAGTAAAGGCAAAGATCCCAATTAAGTTGAAGAACGGCGATTCCACCACATCGCCAATGTTTATTATGTCCCACCATAAAGCGGAACCTGATCGCCTTAGGTCAACTTTTGGAGAGAGGGTATACTTTTTACTCGAAGAATTGTCATCCGACAATTAGAGACAACAATTGGAGATTAATGGCCTATGTGAAAATGTCCAAGAATAGGATGTTTCCTTTGAACATCCAAGATGATGCAAAGCAAGGTGTTTGAGTGCCATCACCAACGGTGAAGAATGGCTTTGGCACTCGAGGCTTGGACATCCGAATTTCACGAGCTTGAAGATGCTAGCAAGCAAGAAGATGGTCAAAGGTATGCCTCACATTGATCATCCGGATGAAGTCCGTGAGAGTTGTGTCCTCAAGAAACATCACGAGATCCAGTTTTGCCAAAGAAGTCAACTGGAGAGCAAAGAGGCCACTGGAGTTAGTACACACGGATGTGTGTGGCCCAATTACGCCTATGTCGACTGGACGGAATAGGTACTTCCTCACTTTTATTGATGATTTTAGTAGAAAGACGTGGATATACTTTCGAAGAGGAAGTCAAGTATTCAATTGTTTTAAAGATTTTAAAGCAATTGTGGAGAAGCAAAGTGGCTACATGATCGAACCGTGAGATCCGATCAAGGTGGAGAATATACAGCAAATGACTTTGAAGCCTATTGTACACAACAAGGCATCGGACATCGACAACGCTTGCTTATACACCACAAATGAATGGTGTAGTCGAAAGGAAGAATCGCACGATTCTTGACATGTCGAAGTCTCGCTCAAAGCAAAGAAGTTGCCCAAGCAATACCGGGTCAAGCTGTATCATGTGCGGTGTATCTATTGAATCGTGCCCCACCGGAAGTCTCAATCTGTCACTCCGGAAGAAGCATGGAGTGGTCACAAACCAAGTGTTACTCATCTACGAGTATTTGGTTGTGTGGCATATGCAAAGATCCCGATGCAAGAAGGAGAAAGCTCGATGATAAAAGCGAGAGATGCATCTTTGTGGGATATAGTGAAAGAAGGATGGGATACAAGCCGTATAATCCCATCACGAAGAAAGTGATTATGAGTAGAGATGTTATCTTTGAAGAAGATAAATCTTGGGAATGGACCGATGATGAAGAAGCGATCAGATGGATCAACTTTGATTTGATCCTTGAAGGTGAAGAAGTACCAACAAGTACTTATCGAAGAACCGATTGTGCCAAAGGTGAACCACAAAGTCCGGTGATTATGCCAAGAAAACCACAAAGTCCGGTACCGCATTCCCCGTATTCAACAGGAGGAACTCACCAGGAGCATCATCATCAACACCAAGATCAACATCCTCATCGTCGAAGGACCAAGAAGGATGAGAAATCTTGACGAGTTGTACGATGCCACGCAGTCATCGAAGATACAACTCTATTTTGTTTCTTTGCAGATAATGACCCACTTAGCTTCAACAAAGCTATCACGGAAGAGAAGATAGAAGCAATGGATGAAGAAATGCATGCCATTGAGAAGAATGATACCTGGAAGCCGACTTATCCACCGAAAAGCAAGAAAGCAATAGGTGTCAAAGGGGTCTATAAGACAAAGAAGAATGCAAAAGAAAAAGTGCAAAAATACAAAGCCATTGAAGAGGGAAACATTTATCGAATGAAGTTCATGCTTGGCATGACATCCCTCGATTGAGTTTAAAGGGGAGATTTGTTGTATTAAACTCAATCCATCTAGAAGGTCAAAGAAGGCAACCACCGGCCGCCAAATACCACCACTTGTGTGACCGACCCGCCCATGACCACCGGCCACCCGGCCACTTGACCGCCTTCACACCACCGTCACGGCCTTCACACTTGAAGGTTGAATTTTCTTGTTTTGAATTCGTGTATAAATAGCAAGCTGAGCTTATGCTATTATGTGTGGGAGATTAGAGAGAAACATTAGAAAGAGAGAGATGGCGTGTATTAAGCTTTTGTGTTTATTTTTGCTTCCGTAAGCTTTTGTTCTTGAAATAAAACTTTGTGTTTTATCCCCTCTGAGTGTTTCAAAGCCACCACCAGTGGTTCCTCCCACCAACAGTGTCATCCAAGAAGAACCTCTGTGGATCATCTTTGACAAGGACATGGTCATCAACTTGAAGGAAGAACTTTTCATGAATTCACACAAGACTATAGATGGTCGGGGGCAAAACATCCAGATAGCGGATGGTCCTTGTGTAACCATTCGAAACGTCAGTAACATTATCATACATAACATCTACATACATGGCTGTGTGCCGGGCGGAAACGTCGTGGTAAGAGACTCCACAAATCATCACGGTCTGAGAGGCAAGTCTGATGGGGATGGGATATCGATATTTGCGGCCAGGGATGTATGGATTGATCATTGTACTCTAGCTAACTGCCGTGATGGACTTATAGATGCTGTATTTGGCTCAACATCTATAACAATCTCAAACAACTACATGTTCAATCATAACGAAGTTATGCTTATGGGTCACAGTGATGATTTCATCGATGACAAGAACATGCAAGTCACAATTGCCTTCAATTTCTTTGGTGAAAATCTGGTTCAAAGAATGCCTAGGTAACTAATTTTATCATTCTATAACAAAACTGCACAGGCAAATGTAAATGCTAATCATGCTTCCTTCGCTTCTCTGCATTCCTAGAATTATCAGGGAATCGCTAACTAAATGCATCTACACCGTGTTACAGGTGCAGGCATGGTTATTTTCACATTGTGAATAACATATATACTGGTTGGGAGAAGTACGCGATCGGTGGAAGTGCCAGTCCAACAATCAACAGCCAAGGGAATGTTTTTATGGCATTAGACAACAATGACACAAAGGAGGCAAGTTTTTCCATCTTAAAAGTAACTAAATAATCACTTCCATTCATGCAAGATCTTATGAGCAACAAAAGGAATAGGGTTTTATCAAATTTAACGAAATGAAGGTCATCTTTAGCGACAGATAATAATTAATCACTTGACAGTTACCTCATTTCCCACTTATGGAATGGAGCAGTTCATTCTTCACAGATGGATAAGTGAATGAAGTCAAGTTTTAAGAGATAAAAAAAAAAAGGCTAGTTTCAAATCATTGACACCCTTCAACTGTCCCAGCTAAATAGCAACTTACCAGGTCGTGCTCAAACTTTAACCAGCAGAGGATCAGAACAGACCTTGAATTCATGATTCAGTGGAAACTACCCTTTTTGTTCCTAAAAATTGACTTCACTTTCAGGTGACTCGGCATGGAAGCCTGACTGGATATGAGGAGTGGAAGAGCTGGAACTGGAGATCAGATGGAGACGTGATGCTCAACGGTGCTTTCTTCACGCCTTCTGGCCAGAAAAATCCTGCAAGCTACATAAAAGCATCAAGCATGGTAGCAAGACCAGCTTCATATTTAACAAACAATTCTCCGCAGGCCGGAGCTCTTAAATGTCAAATGGGTTACCAATGTTGAAGGCAGGCCACCCAACTTTATGCTTCCGTCTTTTTCATTATTTAGTAGCCGAGGCTCAATAAAATTTGCATCACTTTGAATTCTACCACTACAGTAGAATTAGCTGAAACTTAGGAATGCAGTATATTGGTCTCAAAGAGGCACTCAATTGGGATGCAATCATAAATCAGTCAGGATTTTACTTAACTGAAGCTTTGACAATCCCTATGGCGGAGAAATCAAGGGATAAAACACCACTGTTCTTGACAATTTAGTAACAGAATCAAGGGATAAGAATCTGTGCTCATCTTCATAACAAAAGGGATCGAACCGGCCAATTCTTCCAGTTTTCAACTCTAAAATCTCATCACTCAGTTAATTTGAAACACGTAACAGTCTGCAAGTATTTGCCTCAATCCTGCCTGCAAGAAATGAAGCCATATGAACACAGGAAATAAAAGGGGAGGATGGAACAGGAGCGGCATGATAAGAAAGCTTATTTATGTTTTTAGATGAAAAAAAAAAAAATCAATTGGGAAAGAGATATTTCTCTCCTATGACTGCTTTAAGCCTAAAAGACTTCCTAATAATACAGAGTTACTTCAACATTTACCGTAATAAAATCACGTGATGAATGTGATGATTTGATTACAAACCATCACATCTCCTGGACAAAGAAGGTGAAAGGAAGTTCAATTATCCAGAACTTAGTTTAGAAGAATACAATGAATAAATACATTAGTAAGGATAGATAGATATACTCACAACCTGTACAAACTTGACTGGTCTAATAAGAATATTATGATTTTTCAGTTATTAACTCATTAATTTGTTCAACCAAACTTTTATTTTCTGTCTTCAACGGTTTTAGTTCTTGATCCAAGAAAATGATCTATTTACTAAGCAGAGCAATTTTCTTTAAATGTTTTTTAAATTCCTTCTGTAAACCAACATGCAAGTCATATATTTCATCATTTACCCCATTCCCTTCTTCTTCACAATCTTCTTTAGCCATGAGATATTTGTTTCTATCTTCTCTAAAAATATCCTTTTCTTTATCAGAATCATCCTCACCACTCCAAGTTTATGCCATCATGACTTTATTTCCTATCTTCTTGGAGAATTTTCTTAATTTTAATGTTTTCCCTTTTCAAGCATTTAGACACTTAAAAGTATAATGTTCTGGTTTATTGCATTTAAAATATTATGGAGTTTTTGTTGAGATTCTTATCAAGCATTTTGTTATTAAATCCTTTTTTTCTTTCGAGAAATTTTTAAAATTGTTTCATGATTAAATCTATGTCTTCATCTTCACTATTACTTTCACTTTCAAAGTTGGATTTATGACTAGTTTTGAGTGCTACTTCTTTCTTCTTGGTTGTTTCTTCATCATTACCTTGAAGTATCATTTTATAGGTGGTTAATGACCCATGTAGTTCATCAAGTTCCATCTTATATAGGTCCTTAACTTAATAATAGTAGTCACTTTTGGCTCCCATGTTTGTGGTAGACACTTGAATATTTTTCTTACTAGTTCAACATTAGAAAAAGTTTTTCTTAATTATTTCAATGAATTTATGATGTGTGGGAATCATGTCATCATATTAGTAATTTTTTCATGTTTTTGCATTTTAAATATTTCAAATTGATGCATCAGTCTATCTATATTTGATTCGTTTACTTGTTGAGTTCCTTCATGTTCTATTTCTAATCTATCTAATATTTGCTTTGCAGTTTCACATGCAGTAATCTTGTTATACTCATTTACACTTAAAGCATTATAGAACAAGCTTATAACTTTAGCATTCAATTGTACATGTTTTCAGATCTTTATCATCCCAATCATCTTCAAATGTAACTATTGTTTTACCTTCCACTATTTTAAAGGAAATGTGTGGACCATTCACAACCACTCATAATTAGTTGACTAGATGAATATTATTATTTGAGCTTTCCAGTAGCTGTAGTTCCTTCCATCAAAGAAAAGTGATTTATTTTTAGATTGTCCTTCCAAAAGTCTGTTGCCTATAGCTGTCATGGATAAAACTATTAAATCCAAAATAAGAGCACCACGACTTCGATATCAAATGTAAGCAATAAAATCAATCGAAGAAAATGGTGAATTTGTTATAGTGAAGATTTTTTTCAAAACAATTTCAAGTTATCCTATTCAATACAACCTTACAATAATTATGATGTTTGTTTCATAAATCAATCACATGTATAGAATATGCATTCAATATAAAATAAAGAAGAATAGTAGAAATTTCCACACAATATCTTATCCTTGTTCCTCATAAAATTGTAAGTAGTCTAGTCTTCATAGATGGCCCTGAGATTTTCACTACTTGATGAATTTGTTTGTTTGATCATATAAATCTTCTGGTATTGCAATCTTGTAAGTTCAACCTCTATGATTGATTCTTAACTTAATTTTTTTACTAACAACAATGGTTTTTTATACTTTTTCTATATATTTTTCTTGTTTTGTTAAGTTGTTTTTTTCTTAACAACCATATGTTTTACGTTATATAAATCATTTTCTAGTCGTTGTTAACCTCCATAATTCTTGCTTTGCTAATCCTGATTCCTTTAATTTAACTTACCAAATAGGTCTTGTCAATAATTATATGGCAGCTAGTTTATCTCTTCACCAGTGTTACATTGATTTCTTTTTATTTTTTGAGTTGATTCCATGTAAATTGAATAGCATGATCTTCTCCATATAATATGGAATTGATTCCATTTTTTCTTTCCTTTTTAAGCTTGTTTTCTGTACTATGAACTTCAGCTTTTAAGTTGTTTAGTTTCTTGGAATTTCTCCTTTGGTTCAGGTTAGTTTCTAGGAAGATTGGTTTCTTTATGGCTTGACATGTGCTGCACTTATTTTTCTTATGGGCGTGGGCTAGTAGTATGAACTTTTATTGCTAATATGGACTAGGCCGGTAAAATCTCTTCCATGATCTTTTGCATAAAGTTTCAACAAAAGTTGTACATATCATAATTCAATTTCTCCTACACAACTTATAGAATTATTAGTAATCATCTTATGGTTTGTAATCATCAAAATCACAGCCCTTGAGACAATTTGAAGCTCTACTTATAACATTATCAGTATCATCAAAAAGGTCTTGATGACATGAATCAAAAACCAAAAATTGAATTGAATAGAAAACAATATCACAAGCCACAATCTATTCTTTTTTTCTTTTCTTTTTTGCAGGTTTAAAGGAAAAAACCTTATTTGTTGAACTCATCTCTCTAAGATAAACCCATATACACTAAGATTAACTATTTTGGTGATTAGAATGTTGTCGGTTGAACCTTTCCTTGTCCTTTTTCTTTTTGATAATTCTTTCTTTGTTCTAAACATCTAGTAACTGAAACATGATAAAAATAAAATTTGGAACTAAAATTTAAAATCCTTAAATGATTGGAACCAAATATGCATAAAACTTTAGGGATCAAATTTGATTTTTCCTCGTCTTTTGAACAGTGAATATGAAAAACAATTCTAATTTTGATTCTTGTTCATTTAATTTTTTTTTTAACTATAACCTAAAATTTTATTTCATAATATTAGTCTTCAATTTCAATTTAATGTCAGAATATTCTTAAATACTTTGTACATGTGAGAGTATATAAAGTGAAACAAATCATAATATATAAAATTATAGCAATATAACATACAAAAATGAAGTTGCAAAAAAATTAAGCTTGAAGACCAAATTGAAAAAAAAATCCAGGGATATAATAAAAAGATCATAAAAAGTTGTGTAAATAGATTAACGTGAGATGATAAAAGAGTAAAATATTGATATTGTAGTTTAAAATGTTAAAGTATAATATCAATATTTAAAGAGAGGGGGGATGGAATCTTTTAAGATTGTTTTGACTCTTTCATGTTATTCTCGTGAGAGTTTTCATATCTTTCACTTCATGATAGTTTGGTATTGTGTTTTAATCGTGTTTTTAAATTTTTTATTATTTTAATGTGTTAAGTGTTTTTTTATCACTTTAATATATATATTCCAGGTAAAAATATTATTGTATTTGCAAATTAGTATTCATATTAGATTTACGAGTTTTGTTCATCTAGTTTGATTAAGCATTATTGTCCCGGGTCGGCCGGGTTCTAGATCAACTCATCAGGTCAGGCCGAGTTTTAAAAATATAATAACTTCATTTTATATATGTTTAGATTACCAACAATGATACCTTACTATTTATTATTTTCTCTCATCCTTCCAAATCCAATTGTTCAATTGATATTATTATTATTATTATTATTATTATTATTATTATTATAACTTCAATTTACTTTAATATAAACATGCATCAGGGTTCTCTTGATCCACCAACAAACCCCTCCTCCTCCCCTGCTTTGACTCACCCATACATATTTATTATTAAATGGATAGAAAAAAAAATAGATGGAATGAAAATCTTAAAATATATAACAACAATAATAACAATAATTCTGTGAAAACAGAAAATTAGTGGAGGAGTACTCATTTAAATTGCCAAAGCCAGGGCAGCCCCACCCACCAACCCACTCAAAATGACCCCAACGTCATACAAGGACCTTGAACCCGACTCGTCATTAACCGACGGAACCTTTGCAGTTTCTGGTGACATACTACTCTCTGTAGACGGGCTCGGAGGGCTACTACTGGAAGGGAAAACCATAGGGGTCTCCGCTGGCGTCGCAGAACTTGATGGAATGCTTGCCGATGCCTCCGGAGTCGCTGCAGTAACCGGACCCTCTGTCGACATTGGCGGAGCCCCAAGTGGTGCCAATGTAGGAGCAGTCACCGGAGTGGAAACCGCTGGTGATGAAGCCGGAGGAGAGCCAGATGGGGCAGCGGCATTTGGCGAGGGCGTTGGAGGGGAGACGGTAGGACTTGGTGGGGAAGTGGATGAAGATGGAGATGTAGCCGGAGATTTTGAAGGGGAGACGGGAATAGTTGGTAGGGAAGTGGATGGGGATGGGGATGTGGCCGGAGATTTTGAAGGGGAGACGGGAATAGTTGGTAGGGAAGTGGATGGGGATGGGGATGGGGATGTGGCTGGAGATTTTGAAGGGGAGACGGGAAGAGTTGGTGGGGAAGTGGATGGAGATGTAGCCGGTGATTTTGAAGGGGACGATGGGGGTGAAGTTGTGGACGGAGAAGGAGAAGAACTAGAGGGTGATTTTGGAATTGATGAGGATGTGGGCGATGGCGCAGGCGCATTGTCCCCATTTACTGTAAAATTAGAGTTTGAAATACAGAAAACAAAAACAAGAAGAAGAAGAACGCTGTGCATATGCTGCAACATCTTGATTGAATGTTAGTCAGTCGCTGCTGTTCTTCTTCTTCTTGTTTTTGATTATTCGAAGTGAGTGGAGATGGCAAGAGTCTCGAGGGAGGTATATAAAACGGTACGTGACTAAACTGAACGTTGTGCTTTTTTGGCTCCTATTGAGGAAAATGGGACCGTTGGATTCGATTATATGACAGGATTCAATGGGAAGCAGTGAAGTAGCCGTTATTGAGGGGGGCGGCTTCTTGTCTTGTTGACAGGACATGACATAAGACTTATCTCTCCGCAAAAAAATAACAGTTTCATTTCGAAGATGATAAAAATGAGAAAATCAAATATAATTTGAATAAAAAATAAAAAGAAATAGAATAAGAAAAGAAAACATGACTCTTGAGCTGAAAAAAGGCATGGTGAGTTACAGCCCAACATTGTCATCTTGTAAAGGTAAAGGTGGCTATAATCCGGTCAAAGTTGCATGATTTCGTAAAAAATAAAATTAAAAAAAAAAAAAACAATTTCGAGTTAATTTTTAATATTTACACCATAATTTTTAATATTTACACCATAATTACATTATATCTCGTTTTTTACCCCCATATGAAAATACAACATTTTCATACCTTTTAGCTTTAATATATTATATTTTTAGCTTTGAGGGAGCAGATAAAAGAAACAAATGGAGTTTGAGCAAAAAAAAAAAAAAGAATAGAAAACAAGAAATGACAAGTGAGAAATGACAAAAAAGAAAACAACAAGAAGAAGGAGGTGAAATGAAAATAAAACATAATAAAATGAAAGGCCAAGCGAGCATGAGAAATCCTTTTTTCCAAGCCAACACTTTTCTATCCCTAAAACTCGACCGATCTACCCTTCAACTTTAGCCAGTCCTCCTCTCTCGTCAATTGCTCTAGCTAGTAGTTGCTCAGCCACACCAGCCCTTTTTCCACACCGGCAAACCATGACCAATAACAACCACACACCAGCATCACGTCATAGCCACCATTAACTAAATTGATCATAACGGCACCCAACCATTGAGCCAAACCTAGTTGCGACCCACCAACAACTCGAATTAGTAACCCTAACCTCTCACCTCAAATCCACATTAATCACCGCTCTTAGCTCATGTTTAGTATTGCGTTTCAAATGAGGATCAGGTAACTTTTGATTTTTTTTTGTTTAAAATTAATTTTTTTTATACTTTTTTATCGTTTTGATGTACTGATATAAAAAATAATTTAAAAAAATATTATTTTAATGTATTTCTAAGCGAAAAACAGCTTTGAAAAACAACCGTTATTACGCTCTCAAACACCCTCTTAGTTACAGGTCACCAATAGCAGGCCTCAACTACCACCTCAACTACCACCACAACTCACACCAACCAATGTACCCTCTCTCTCTCCACCTTGACCAACAAACCCAAACATAGTTGTCATCAATTCAAGTCACGATAAAACACAATCTTTGTGACCATCATAACATACAACAACACTAGTAACACTAGTAACCAACCACACAGCTACTGTCACTTACACTCTCATTGACAACAGCAACATGTTAGCAACCGAACATAAATAACGGCAACATCAAAGAAGTAGGAAGAGAGAAATTTCAAACAAATAGATATAAATCTCCCTGGTTAGGTGGTAATGAGAAACATTGCCTTATCAACTAGTAAAAGATTCAATCAATGTTGATTTCTAGTTTGACAAGTTCAAAAAAATCATAGTGAGTGATCCTACACACCAATAGCAGCAATCGTGTGTGAGCCTATATGTTACCAATGTTCCAACCTTGTTCCACTGGCTTATTTCCATCCTCTTAGTTGTTTTTGTTGTAAGAAAATATGATGAAAAACATAAACAAAATAAAACTTAAAGCGTGTACTAATACTGTCCTTAAGGATATTTTCTCAACACAAGGTTATCCTCCAGGATTCAACAAGTTCCTCCTCTAAAACGAGGGTCACAAAAACAGTTAGACCAAGAGCAAAAGGAAATACCAACAAGTTTTGCAAACACAAGAAAATACAATGGTTTTCAGCACATTTTGATTGTAAAAATGCGTTGCATATATAAGTTGCTAGAATGTAACAGCTAGGCAGGAAACAATTAGAGAATTAAAGAGTTGTTACAACAATTCAAAAAAATAAAAGAGATGTTATGAAATTAAAGAGTTGTAACTATTGTTTTAAAATAAAATAGTTATTAAGATTTTGTGACTTTTAGAAAATTCATTCCAAATGTTTAAAAATTATGGTTTCAGTTTAAGGGCCTACTATCCTTTCCTTGTTGGTTACTATTTCATATCAAAGTTCACTATATAAACATTAGATTAAGGTCTTATTTTTACAATGTGAGATAAAAAGTTATATATATACTCTATGTTTACAAGAAGTAAATTGTGTTTCTTCAATGTGGGATAAAAACCTTTTGAAATAGTTTTCATTATTTACAATAGTTTTTACGTTATTATTTTAGATTATTTTATTACTCATATATTTGAAGTGTTGGCTCACTCTGTTAAGTAACACCCTGGGAGTCCAATGCCACTAAGAAATAACTAAGAGTGCTTTTATACAATAACACAATAAGAAAAAGAAATTGGTACAATGTCACAGTACATAAAATATTTAGAAAAATAATACAGTTTAGAGAATTGTAGATAATATTTGTGACTCGCAAGTTGCATGTGTCACTAGCAACTCTCTAAAATTGTAAAATAACCCGGATTAGTTTCTTTAAGGTGGCTCGTGTGCCCACTCTGTCACCATTGATGATCTTTTTTAGTGTCATTGGATTTATCTCGTCAAGATTTTTTTTTATGATACCAGTAGTGTTATCATCAAAGTTTTGATATGTCTTCAAGATCTTTTTCTTTTTTCTCTCTCATCTCTCTTACAAATTACAATGAGGATAAAAGAGAGAGGGAAAGAAAGACAAAAAAGATCTTAGACACAACCAAAACATCAATGATGACATCATCAATACTGTTGAAAAGATCTCAAAGATATGAATTCAAATACACCAAAAAATATTATCAACGATAATTAAGGCGGGCCACATGAGCCACCTAAAGGCAAGTGAGTCATTTGCCATATTTAGACGGCTTGTGTAATCCACCCTAGTCACCGTTGCTAACCTTACTTGATGACATTGGATTCGTCTCATCAAGATTTTTTTGACAGTATCAGTGGTATCATCGTTAGAATTTAAGTGTGACTTTAGGGTCTCTTTATTTTTATTTCTATTTTTTCTTTCTCATCTCTTTATTGTAATTTGTTCCGAGCCATTTTATAATTTGAGAGTCGTTAATAACATATACAACTCATGAGTTGCAGATGTCATTTGCGACCCTTTAAATTATGTTATTTCCATAAATATTTTTTGAACTGTGTTATTTTTACAAATTTCTTTTTAATGTGCTAAATTCCTAAAGAACTTGGATAATTAAGACAAAATAAGATTGGTGTTCAATACCTTACAATGGTGTTCAAGATTTACAAATTGATGTGAATGGTCAATTCGAGATATAACTGTTGGTTTTAATGAAATAAGTTGCTATGTAGTGTGTTGTTATTTTTTCTTGCAATTCAAACTTTTTGTAAAACCCACTTTTTCAAAAAAAAAAATTCATGTTTAAGATATTTTATATGGTTAATTTTAATTAAATTTATTCAAAAATTGAATTTAGCAACAACATTGATTTGATTTGAATTTCAAAAATTATACCATATCTTATTTACACTTGCTTGTAATGTTATGCTCATTTTCTTTTTATATGTTTTTACTTGCTATTTTGTCGACATGCATTTTCGTTCAATAGATGTTTATTTATACTAAAAATTAACATATGAAAACACAACAGTTTTCGTTATTATTGTTCAAAGTGCGCAAAGAATCTATGTTTGGTCCCTGAAGTCTTCATTTATATACTATTTGATCCTTATTGTTTTAAATTTTTATATTTTAGTCCTAACTTTATTTTTATCACATTTCAGTTTCTGGATGTAAAAAAAGAGAGAAAATCATTTTAAAAAAATAAAAAAGAAAGTGTTTGATCATCCCACAGAAAGCTCATTTTAGTGTCTTTGGGTTAATCATAGTAACAGGAGTTGAAATTTACTGTGGAGATGAGGCATCTGGGTTTGTGGAAGCAACAGAGCCGTGCTGGGGTAGAGGAATCCCCAGGTTTTGATGGAGCATCATCATCTTGTCGCGTTGGAGCATGATGGGCTGCCCATAGACTGCAGCATATCAGATCATGCTCCAACGCGACATGGCATAATCCACAATGGGCTTGAGCCGATTTTTGGATAGGCAAAACATGCTCCAAATGTTGTGTCTCGACATGACGGCAAATCTTACTTTATCCTGACACTTCAAAAGAAAATTCAGAGAAGAAGAAGAAGAAGAAGAAGGAATAGATTTATGCACAGATCCAAATACAAGTTCCCAATGATTTCTCACCTTGTTAGCACTTCTTTTCTCAGGAGAAAAGATTCCTCGAAGGATAGTTTTCGAGCTCTTAGACAAAACAAAACGCAGTAATGCAAGTTTCTACCAATATGATCCTTGAAATTCATGATGTCAAATGAGTATGTGTACACAATAAAAGCAAGTCAACCTCAATGCCTTCTCTCTTTTTCTTTTCTTTTTTTTAAAAAAAACAAAAGTTCTTAAAGCAATACCATATATCCAGACATGTGGCCCTCTGTATCAAGATAATGTCAAGGATCATGATCACATCTTTCCTCTTGGGGCTACGAGATAAGAACAGGTTGATGATGATGACGATGATTATGTGTGCATCCATATCTTATTAGTGATGAAAAATGATGTGGCAGTCTCACTCGGAGGTTTCTTCTTAATTATCCTATACATTATCATGAATATTATTAAAATATTTTAGATTGTTTTAACTTGTTAATATTAAAAATAAATTTTAAAAAATAAAAATACATATATTATTTTAATATATTTTAAAAAACAACATGAATAAAATTTGTTGTTGCTATCGAGACCAAGAAAACCAAGAAATTAGAAACATTAATCCTAAAAGTTGTAATTCAACTAGTTAGATCCTGAGTTTGCTTTTTAGAGGTCACTAGTTCGAGTCTCACAAATCTCAGGACCACTGGAGGTTTATATCGTCGTTAATTTCAGGACCCATGAGATTAGTGAAGATACGTGCAAGCTAACCCGAACATCCACGTTAATAAAAAAAAATAAAAAAAACTTTTGCCACGACCGTTTCTTAAAAAAAAAAAGGGGGGCTCCCGGTGATTGCTATAGTGAATTGAGTGGAAAGTAAGTTCCATCAAAATAGTGTAATTAGGTATAGTGATATTGCTGTGCAATAAATAATACATCATCAACAATATAATTATCTGGGCCTACACCCAAATTTATCAGGCCCACCATTCACAGCTGTTCGATATAGCCCATCAGAACCATACACGTATACATGATTACGACAATTGATTCATCGTCTTTCACCCTCAATCACCTTATCATCATCATCATCATCATCGTGAATAATCAATTGGGCAGGAAGCAACCTCAAAGTCCATGATTGTTAGGCCCATCATTAAATCAACCACTATCTGAGCCTACCCAGGCTATCTCCAGCCCCACCACCACCCATCTGATTAAAAAACCCAGCACCAGAGCCGTACACGTACCCACTAAACCCCTCCGCTCCAGGCCCACTCCCATTAGAAGGAGCGTCCCTGTCACGCGCCACGGTATTCTTCGCCCCCTCCATCTCTCTAAACCTCTGCAAATAAACCTTGAGCGGCTCCACGTATTCCTCAAAGCCCAAGGTCGTCATGGCCCACAAGAGATCATCGCCGTTGATCGTCTTTCTCTTCTCTCTCTGGCACTTGTCAGAGGCCTCTCCTGTGATGAAGCTGATGAACTCGGACACGCATTCTTGCACTGTCTCTTTGGCTTCTTTGGAGATCTTAGCGTTTGCTGGTAGTGCTTTCTTCATGATCCTACTGACGTTGGCCACCGGCAAGAAACGGTCCATCTCTCTTGGGGAAAACAGCTCGTTGGTGCTTGTGGGGTTTTGTCCTCCAGAGTCGTTGTCTGAGTCCGCCATGATCAACTCAAGATTAGCTAATAATCACTTCGCTAGCTAGGGATAAAGGGTACGTACTCTATGTTTTTTTTTACCAAGTATTTAAGCTGGTGGAGAGAGTGGCTTTGACCATAGAGTAGCTAGGTACAGAAGTGAATTAGAATTGACGGTGGAGGGATTGGAGATTGGGTGCATGGGGAAGTTTGGATGGATAAACACCACTCAATGATCAAGAACAGAGAGTATTGAACAGATCTTTTTTTTTCTCAAGTGTAGAAATCGAAAAAATAACAGGAAATTGAGTGTTTGGTGAAGAGAAATCATGCAATATTATTATTATTATTATTATTATTATTATTAACGAACTCAGTTCCAAATTAAGAGCTAGAAAGTAGAGAAGATGAACGTAAGACCAAAAACTGGAAATAAGCAGAGAGAAGAAAAAAAAAAAAAAAACTTGGATGCTTTGCTTATTTCAAGGAATTTTTGGGAGTGAATGAGTTGGGTCCGTTGGATGGAATTCAGGGGTTAAATAAGGTCTATCGTTCGTGACACGTGGGTGGCTCTAGACCGCTTTTTCTCGATAAGTGCTGTGTTAGTGCAGATGGAATTCCACCGTTGATTTCGTATCTCGCACGTGGTTGTCTCTGACGTGGATTCTCTTTCAATTTCAAACTGTCTCAATAGCAATTTATTAAAACAAATTCATAAAATTACTTTTGGTTAGTATTCTAATATATTAAAAAAATAAAAATATATTCGATTTGATTTGAGTTTCTGTTCTGTTTTTTTTATCCCAACAGTAAAAGAAAAAGGTTTTTTTTATTGTAGTAATTGCAATATTTTTTTTTATATTAAAAAAATTAACTTGAGATCTTATATGTTTTTATTAATATATATAATTTTTATTTTATTTTATTATATATAAGTATCGATTTTTTGACTTAAAATTGTATTTCTTACTCAAAGTCAAAAACACGTTAGTAACACCTATAAATTTATTATTTTACTTTTTAAAAAAATTAATTTACCCACCGCAAGACAAATCGAAAAAACTTCTTAATATTTTTGTTTTTATCTTTATTGACATGTATAGTTTTTGATTTTTTTAATTAAAAATATACATAAATTTTTATGTATATTTTTTTTCAAGAGAATTTATCCAACACGTGCTTGATATATATAGTTGGTGCATACATAATCATTTATGTTAGTTATTCAAGAAAATATTTAATAAAATAATATTCTGAAGGAGTTGCTTTTGTTCAAGAACTTGCAATGATTTTCTTATAAATAATAGTAATATAATAATTCAAAAAGGTGATGCACGTTCCATGCCTTCTCCTGCATGAAACTTGAGACTTGATAGAGTTACCTGCCGTATAGGCAACTAAAAAGGATAGGATAGTTAAAAGATGTGTCATATTTTTAATTTTAAATAAATATTCAAATTTATTAAATGATATTTGAAAATATAATAATAACAGTTGTTTTTTAAAGTATTTTTTATTTAAAAATATATTAAAATAATTTTATTTTTAATATCAGCATATTAAAACAATAAAAAATATATATAAAAAAAACTTAATTTAAAATTAGTGAATAAATGTGGACAATGACGTGAGTCACCGACCCATTTGGATTGTGACTCTACATTGAGTGCATCCCTTTCATTGGAGTATAGCCCTATCTTACAGGATAGCAAAACTAATTTAATTAGTCCTCGTATTTCTAGAAACTTTATATTTAATCCCTGACTTTTTCCTTTGCAAATAATAAAATAGGAAAAGAGAAGAAGATAAGATGCAAGATTTTGATATAGAAAGAAAACAATTTTTTAGCAAAAAAAAAAAAAAAACTATTAAATTGAGAAGGGTCAATGCTTGTGAAGGGATTGATTAATTATCTTTTATACTACATGATTAGATTAATTAGTTTTGTAAGCTGTAGGGGCTATTCAGTCATTTAAACACATCTCTCTTCCTAATTTTAAACACTATTATTTTTTATATTGTCTTACTTTTTTTTTTCACTCTTTTGCAAAACACTAATAATATGAAAAGGGCATGATATATCATATCACATGTAATTAAAAAGAAGTACTTAAAATAATTAAGCTCCATAATAATAAGATTTTTAGTAAGAAGATATATGAGCGTTTGGAAACACGATTGTACTCGTGTTTTTAAAAATTTTAAATTTTTTATTGGTTAAAAATCAATTTTTTATATGTTTTGGATCGTTTTGATGCGCTGATCTCAAAAATAATTTCTAAATAATAAAAAAACATCATTTTAATGCATTTCGGCACCAAAAACACTTTAAAAGGCAACCACAACCATACTCCCGAACAGGTTTATATAGTAGTTCTTATTCTTAAGAGTTATTTATATTTAAATCTTGAAAAATATTTTATTTTATGTCTCTTTTATATGGTTCAGATAATTAATATAGCTATCATTATCAAGATTTACATAAAATTACTTCAAGATAAAACATTTTTATTTTATAAACATTCGAATTTATTCATTTATGAATGATTACTCAGCAAACATTGATTATTAAAGATATAGTCCATAGTTCAAATCAAAGCACTATTAGAAGGTAAACACATGTGCCCTCCACCACTTAAAACCTGATTTCTTTTCCATTCTTTCATTCAATTTTTTTTATCAACAAAAAAAAGAAGACCATGCTCAACTTCCACTGCCGAAGTGGACCGTTAATTTTTTTTTAATTATCTATTTTAGACTCGGGTTTAAACTTTTAATTCTTGATACTGGAAGACTTTCAATTCACAATTCACGTCATAAAAAGCCCGGGTTATCAAGTTCTTATATCAATTTATAGGTCATTATTTTTAATAAACAATATTGTTTCGTTTCTTAATAAAAATATGTGTTATTGATTTGATCAAAATCTGATCATTCCGTCAAGTTAATTAGGTTTATTTAGGATGTTATTTTTTTTTTAATTTAAATCACAAATTTCATGGATGAATTGACTAAATTTAATAACTTAGATTTAGCAATCACAAATTTAATAAATTTAAATCTTTGCATATGATGTGTGGATGACACGCTAATGCAATAACTATAAAAAGTCAAATGTTGACTTAGCTACGTTGACACAAAGAGTGATGGATTTATAGAAAGATCACTAGATTAGTGGTGCAGATAATGAGATTTAGGTAATTACATGGAAAATAAATCACAACAAATCATAAAATTTAATTTCTAATATGACATAGATTTAGAAAAGCAAAAAAAATAAAAACTGTAAAACTGTCTTGTGAGGGGATGAACAGCATCATCATCCCTTCTAGTTTTCTGTTAATTTGAAGATAAAAAGGGGAGAAAGAAATGATTGAAAAACAACGGGTTGCTGCCATAGTAAACTCATTTCCTAATTCCTTATAGTTTTACCATCCCATTTAGCAGAATTTGCATGCCACAAACGAAGCACGATCTACGACCATGGATTGGTAACTCCAACAAGTCTCCAGGCCGCAGAAACCGACCATCAAACAGAGAATTCCCTCCTTCCTCAGCATCAATAACCTAAATCATAAGCTAGCTTACTGTTCCGGTAAGATTTGTGAAATACACGATCCTTAATAAAGGCATCTGCCTTGGTTTTTAAGTGCCTTCCTTGTGTTCCATTTCCTTGTATCATGACCAAACGAACAAATACATGAATGGTAGCAAAACAGATCTGTCAGTTCAATTCAGTTCAGCTCAATATATGAAACACATCAAAACACTATATATATATATATTATCAACACACAAGGGCCCCAGAGGTTAAAAAACAAAGGAAGAGAGGCTAATCAGCTAGGCATAAAACAAATGGATTGAAGATTACACAGTTGAGAAATAATATCCTGTCACAACTGACCTCACATAATTTAGGTGTAATATCAAGTACAAGGGTAAGTTAATTTTAAGGAGGAGGAAAAACTACAATTTAAAGTTAATGTGTACATGGGAAGCCCAAGTCATACACCAAAGCATGACTTGTCTCACCTTCTCTGGTTTCTAGTAAATGCTTGTCTTCTTGCCAGCAAATTGAACACTAACAATGAACTACAGCTGGATATCCTAACAGAACAAACAGTGCATTTACGCTCGTGTGAAATAAAAACATAGAAGACAAGGCTACACTATTTCCAGACAGTCATGTTACATGTTTCAGGCTTCAACCTCTTGACCAGTAGACTGGGTTTCATCTTTCTCAGCATCACCTTCTCCATCTTCCTCATCAGCATCATCCGCTAGTTTGGTGAGCTCATCTTGGATCATAAGCTTTATAGATGATTTTCTTGGTGTGAGATCAGTAGCAAATCGCCGAGCTGCATATCAGCCAGATTACTTTCAGGTACCACGAATAAAATACAATATACAAACACGATCTCTCTAAATTTAAAAAAAAAAAATCAAAATTTAAGACAAATGTTGCTATTCCGTTCGAAGGTCTGTCCATCTTAAGAAATCTCATAATTAAGGAAAAAACCTTGACTGACATACAGTCAATCAAGATGCAGATCTTTCTTACATATGGACCATAACAATCACTCTGCTTGTAGAGAATTGAGGTACAATTGTATATTATCCAGTCATTTTGTCGATCAATTTTAGGTTGAAGTAGGCATGGTTGGTCACAACTAGAGAATCAGGAGTATGGTCATCTTGTTTATTTACTTGAAACATAGATGGCCTGCACTTTACAGGCCATGCCAGTTTGTCACATGAATGTTTGTCAAGGTATTTTCCCAGATAAGAACCACACTTTTCTCTAACCAACTATGGTAAAAAATACATACCAAGTAGCTTTAGAATGTCGGTGAAAGTAGCCTGCAAATAACAAATTAAAGATTAGTCAAGTACAAATTATTAGATACTAAAATAAAGAGATGAAGAAAATGACATTATAATTCAATCAGATTCCTTTTAAGAAAATGATAGTCACCAAGTTTGATCGCTAAGAACAAATACAATAGCTAGATTCTTTCTTTTAAACAATTTAGCAATTTTTCAAAGCAACAGAACATAATCAGTCACTGCTCCATTTTACCAGCCTTAATTCATCTAAATGATTTGCAGATTCTTGAAGTGCCAAAGATTTAAAATTACAGGTAAAAAATTGTACAATTTCAAGAGACTGCAAACACATGGAACTTATGTAATTGATGATGCTAAAGAAAAAGCCGAATGGGAAACACAGACATAATATATCATTTTATCATCATAAGAAATGATCAAATAATTCCATTCTAAGGACCTTGGGGGTGATTTAGGAGCTGCTTACAACACCTTTTTTTAAGTGATTATGTAAAAGTAGGGCCATAAAATTATCATGGCAATCTAGGTTGTCAAAATTGTTTTTTTCACTTGGATTGTTTTAGGTCTGAATGACTAGGATAGTAAAACTGATCATGAAAATGTACGAGTGAAAATGCAAGAGTTTACCTACTACATAAAGGCCTAATAATAATAAATGAAAAAATAAACACAAAGGCTCTCAACAAATTTTAACTACATGGTTACCAAAGAAATGCTTAATACTTGGTTAAATCCAAAGTTCATAGAGACTATTAATTTTTTGATGAACATAGAATCTGTCCTGAAAAGATGGAACCGCCAAAGTTCGACGCAAACAAGTGATTAACTCATGCATCATGTTTCATTCAATAAATAATTAACAGCAGCACTTACATGACCCGGGGAGAAAAAAATATTAAGTATTTTACAAAGTCGAGATTTTACCATAAACAACATACTCATTAAACCCAAGGAAAAAAATAGAAGATTATATGTATTTCTTAAGTTAAGCATAGGAGCAAAAGATTAGTACCCTTTCCTTTCATATATATCTTAAGCATAGGCACATGAGTGTTAAAGATAAGGATGACAAAAAGGGTCTCGCCTAAGAAAAAAGGTTGCCATCCATGTGGGATTATATATGTGGCCATTAAAACAATGCAGAGTAGGCAAACGGATATGTGCAGGCTTTAAAAAGTTGCTCAATCACCATGGAAATGGGCTAAAAAGGAACTCATTAAAACCAGCCTATAACTCATTGAGCTCAACGAGTTAGCAAGCAACTCACAAACGATTTTGCTCATGGCTGATTTTTAGCCGAGTTAGCTCTTTTTTTTGGTGTTTGATGCATTAATACATACGCTTTCATGATTTGGAACATGGTTTTAACAACCATGATGGCAATGACATGTATCCAGCATGCTGCATTTATGGCCTCCTTTCTAACAGTTTATTAGCCTATTACCACCAAAGGCAGCAATGATGACAGATCTTACCGTATTGAAATCAACCTCCTTCAGAATTTTGCATATTGCATCTCTAAGCTCATCATCACTTGGCGTCAATTTGTCCTCTTTAACTCTAGCCTTTTCCCTCTCTTTTCCACCTTTTTTACCTTAAAGTAAAGAAAAAAAATAATATGTCAACAAAAAGGAGAACAATAGAATTCCGTTTCAATTTCACAATAATACAATAGTCCTGATTAAATTCAAAGAAACTTCTATGATGAATTCAAATAGTGAATTATAGCATTTTTAGATGTTATCATCTTCTGACCAAATAAACAATAACAATCCATTTCTGAATGAGAAGAATTGACTAACAAAATCACGGTTCTAAAAAAGACCATTACATTATGTAATAGCCTTTATTTAATGGATTTTTTACAATCTATTACCCTAGCCATTTCACAAGAACAACAGCATCAAGGCCACTATTTTCTGCCTATTAGTTCCATTTTCACATGTTTCCTTTCCTATTATTTTCATTTATTTGATCTTTTCATCTTTCACAACTTTTCTACTTAGCCACACCAAATTCTTAAAAATCTTCATAATTGGACCAAAATTAAATGTAAAATTTTCATTGCTTTTCTGAAAGTGAATATCTAACTTTAAGTTTGGATGGTAGTTGTAAAATCACAACTCTTTTACATTACTTACAAAAAAATGTTGATATTTAACTTGCAAATATTTAGTAATTACACCATTTTATGGTATTGATTTATTAGATTACTGCAGATCTAAGTGGCTTTGATATTATTTTTAAATGATTATCAAAAATTTTGGTTAGTATCTTGTTTTACTAATATATTGAGATTTTTATTAACTTGAACGTTGATTTTTTTTTTTTTTTTGGGTTTTTGTTACCCTTGTATCAGACAAGGATCTTGTTATTACTAAACTAATTTTTTAAATTATACGGAGATGAATATTCTCTGCACAACTTTAAGTTGTGATGTATTATTTTACTATGATAATAAGCAAGTGAGAACCATTAGAAGTGTTGTTATTGAGCTTGTTTAGTAAAATCATAAAATTTTTCTAAGAGTTGGTAAAAGATTTGCAACAGTTATAGCTGCATCCATTATTTTATGCCTGCGATATTGCAACCTCAATTTAAAACCATGGACCAAACAGAAAACAAAGTTACCCATTTTCTCCTTGGAGGCAGATTTCTTTGGAGTCAAGGGCTTCTCCTTTGATACTTTTTCAGTTTTCTTCTTACTTGAGGAAACCTTTGGACTTGCATCACTATCCTCATCAGAATGAGGGTGCTTTGATGAGGATTTTTTAGGTGTTCTTTTCACTGGTGGACTGGACTTACCAGACACTGAGATTCTGGTTTTAGCTTTTCCAGAAGATGCTTTTTTTCTAGATGATGTAGCTGACCTCTTTTTGCGTTTTCCAGTGTCTTCTTCGGATTCTTCTTCAGATTCTTTTTTCTCCTCGCTTTCAGAATGTTCAGAGATTTCAGCATCAGATTTATCTAAAGCACCATTTTCATTTTCCTCTTCTACGTTTTCTTGTTCCTGTTCTTCTTCTTCTTCTTCATCTTCCTCATCTTTCTCTTCTTCTGACTCGTCTTCTGTGTCTGCTGTACTCTTTTTATCTCTTCTCTTTGAATCATCATCAGCTTTTCCTCGACTCTGCAAAACAACCCAAATCCTTTTAAAAGGGGAATAATGCAAACACTCTAGATGCACAAAGGGGGAGACTGTTGTAAAATCCTGTGACCTATCAGATTCTTCTAAAGCAGTAGAATTGCACAAACAGCAAACATGTACTGTTATTAATCTAGCTTTCAACAGCTTTTCAGCAGAAGGCTATCACAAGCAGAACATACAAAATTCACATCAGGTTTTTATCCAAAAGGCTAATAATATGCAATGGTATCATAGAATATGCGACATGACACCAAATTTTATGGAGCATCTTTATGTGTATAACATTGAATCAAAAAACATGATTATGATGTTAACAAAAGAAATTATACCTTAGCTGAACGTTTTGATGGTGTGCTCCCAAAGGATGAACTTTTGGCCACTCTCTTGCGCTTTTTGCTTGTTTTTTCCTAAGGGACAAATCCAAATGAACATCAAAACTCAAATAGATGCCAAAGCAAATGAGTTTAATTTGCAACATCTAAACTTCATAGGAATGGAGGATAAAAGTCCACAAACCTTCTCTTTTTCAGCAAATAACTCAGTGGTTGTCGCATGGGGAGCCACCAAAAAGTCTATCAGCTTCATAACAATATCTTCCTGTGTTTACAATTTAAGACCATTGTAGTAGCATATTTAACTGAACTTCACAGAAAAAGGCGTGCCCTGACATTTAGGGATAGGCCTCCTGTGCAAGAGAGAAACTACAGTGGTATTTGTGCAATCAACACCAATGCATCCCACAAGCAGTAGGATTGTAGGTTCACCCATAATGCTAGATTGTTTATGTGCGTGCTCATGTGCACAGAGACAGAAGCAGTGTTGATTAAAAAACCTAGACCTCACTGGGCTAAACCATGATTTTCTAATTAATGACAATTACAAAGTTAATCAGATTACATATTAACAAAAATATACAATTAACAAAGTTAGAAATAACTTGGATAAATCCCTTCCCCTTGTACAGCATCAAGGAAGCAGTTTAAACCTCTGAATTAACTGATTTCCTCACAAATTCTGGATAACTATAACAGGAAAATAATTTTCACAGCTAGAGAGAAGATCAGAAAACATAGTGCAAAACTCAATCCTTGGAACACGAGCTGAAACCTAACACACAAAATTAGTAGATCAACTCACCTTCTTTGTAGTAGCCTTGGTAATTGGTATGTCAAGAAAATCGCAAAATTCCAACAACTTCTCTTTATTGCACTTGTCAAATTTTTCTTTCACTTTACTCTTTTGTTTCTCCTGTAATAATTATAGAAGAAAATAATGATAATTGTTTCAAAAGACTAACTTTATACATGAAACCAAACAATAAATGACAGATAAAAACTAATTAAAACCTTCTTAACATTCTTAATCTAAAATTAGTACTTGTAGAAATAACAAAAACTCATCTTCATCACAAAATGATCTTTCTCACCTCATTTTGATGCCACACAAAACCAGAGAACCGGGATATGTTACTCTTGATCTGCAATGCCTGCAAAAGCAAGGCACTGAAATTGCGTAAAGCAAAGATTGGATTACAATAAACCCCGGTCATTCCATCTCACAAACAATGAAGATCAACCAAGTTTATATTTGCGTTCAGCATCCTCAATATCAATTACAAGAGACAACATGAGAAAGACAATAACATAACAAGAGCAAATAAAAAGTAAACAGAAACTGATTACCTTTCCTCTCCTTCCAAAAAGAATTGTGTGAAGCAGTTTTAATGTATCATCAATCTTCCTTCTTGATAACTTGAACGCCACTGTAGACAAAACATTTTCAGAGGTCATTTACATCACCCATAGCTCTGCATGGATATGTTCAATACAGCCATTATAAAAAGGAAGATCCTTGAACAAGATACTCTCTTCTTCATCAACCATCCTCGAAGACATGGTAGAAACTATTTCAAAAAAGACAAAATTGATACATGCAGAAAAGAAAAGGAGTACCACAAAACTCACAAGGCTAAACCAAGAGGGAGGGTGAATGAGAAAGTACAAGATGACAAAAGAATGTACTAAATAGATGAATTTCCTTATTCTTCAACCATCCTAAAAAAAAATGCCGGGCTGCAACTTTTGGTGAACTGGATCGTGAACGCACCACATTCTGGATCATATGATCCAGAACGTCATGCATGGGGGAGAGTAGCTTTCCAATTAACTCTGGTTTGGTCATTTAAAGTGCATATATTACAAGACAGCATAACAACTATCCAGAGTTTTTCACAAGCACAAAAACCAACAATTTATTACATAATCGAACTATTTATTTCTTCAACTATCTTTAAAAAAACTATACCTGGAAATCAATTTCTAGCTAATAATACAGGAGCAATAATGAAAATTGGAGAAATCATACAATCATCTTACAACCCTCTAAAAGGAAGATCAATAAGAAACCAGGACAACTAGACACAGTAATTTAGACTACATACA
The DNA here is from genome assembly GCA_019202695.1 of Populus x sibirica. NCBI lineage: Eukaryota > Viridiplantae > Streptophyta > Magnoliopsida > Malpighiales > Salicaceae > Populus > Populus x sibirica. The sequence continues at coordinate 185,764 of JAGMVL010001232.1, read as the reverse complement.
TCAATTAAAGTGTCCATAACAAGCGTATAGACAACAACAACAATAAAACAAGCACTTCTGACTTCTGAATATTACAAAGGAAAGGCCAGCAATCCAAATAGGATGAACACCATATTAAAAGAAATTAGATATGCTGGGTGCAATATAATCAATATTGCACAGTAAATACTTTCAAGATCCGTTTTCATTTGATCTATTTGTTGGCAAGAACCTCAAGATTTGGAAAAAGAAGACCTTTTAAAAGCTTTATCCCAGTGAAGTCCACAAACACTTGAAACTGTTCTAAACTACACTTACAAGAAACACAGAATGTGATGCCACATCAATTCTTCAATTGAATTGCTTCTAACACCGGTAAAAAAATCCCGAATTATGGGAGCAGTAATGAAATTTCCATACTTTAACCCCCCAGTCCTGCCACCCGTGCATTATATATAATCAATCAGCTCTGTAATTTACATATAGCTGCCGCAACAACAAAAGGAGCACAGGCAAAAGCAAAACAATAGCCTGACAGCATCAAAATTGCTATTCAAGAGAGATAGGGATAGAAAATTAAAAGATGAACCATACCATTAGGTATATCTTTCAGCGGGATGCCTTGGCCCTGCATTTTTCAGCATAAACCAAGAATAATTTAAATCACCACATGACATACAAAACAAGATTTACACACTGAAAATGGAGTAAAAAAACACCTTTTCAATCTGGAATTCTTTGACAGCATCTTTGTCAATAGTTGCCACCAGCCTTTCAACAGATTTGCGTTCACGCTGTGGCCTATCAAAAGCAGGGGTCCTCGGCTCTGGCTCCTTCTTTTCTTCCACTACCTTCTTCTTCTTTTCAGCTTTCCTCCCGTCACTCTTCCCTTTCCCACGTTGCTTTGACCGTTTCCCTTCCTCCAACTTTTTTCTTCCTCCTTGGATCTTTCAACCATCTCCTCCACCTCTTCTTCGGTTTTTTCCTCCTCCACCTCTTCTTCCTCATTGGATCCATCAACCTTCTCCTCCACATCTTCTTTGGTTTCCTTCTCCTTTTCTTTCATCTCTTCATCTACTATGGGTTCAGTTTCTTCTTCCATTGCTTCAGTTCTTCCTTCTTCCTTATCTTCTTTCTCTTTGCTTTCCTTTTCTTCAGTCACCTTGGGGCCTTCATCCATCTTATCTGTCTCAGCGTTCTCGCTATCATTTTTATCTTCTTCCATTTCTTTTATTCCATTATTTTCCTCTCTTTTTTCCGTCATAACTTCATTGGACTTCTCTTTCTCAGGTGCACTAGTCCCATTTGCTGCTACCTCTGGAACTTTGGTCTCATTTTCTTCCTTGCCCATTTGTTTTGCTTGGACAACAAAAGGCTGTATTCAGGGAAAAAAGAAGATCACATTCAATTAGAAGAAGGTCACAATTAACAAGTAACACGTGAAGAAAACCAAAAAAAAAAAAAAAAAAAACAAGTTCAAATGCACATAGGGGATCTTGAAACATGAATCATCATGTAGCCCAATGGTTAAACTCCCATTTTAAAAAAAAGTACACAAAATGCTCAAATTGAAAGAATAAAAGCTACTTTCCTCCAGAGGAAACACAAGCCAGGGGATTGCGGAAATACTAAACTTCACACAATTTAGAGAAAACCCGAAACACAAGATTTACAACAACAAAAAATCGTAAGTTTGCTTGCACAAAAACCACAGGAAACCTAAAGAAAAAAATTAATAAAAAATCAGATCTCTAAATCTACTCGTCGTATCGTTTTTTTTTAAAAGGAAGTTTAAATTGAGCCAAAGTTACTTTCTTAAGCTCAATTAAGCAAAAATAAATAAATCCAAAACTCAAGCTCCCAAGTGAGCCTAGTCTTAAAAATAAAAATAAAAAAACCTAAATTAAAACATCAAGAATTTCCCATAATTTCCAGCACTTTCACAGCAACCAAACGCAACATGCAAAGTTAATTGCATGCCAGGACAAAACCCAAAAATCAAGAGTGGAATTTCACCAAAACAAACACTAAAAAAAAGAAAAAAACTAAACAGCACTAAAAACACACACTCATACAACAACAAACAACAAATTGAACCACAATTCTACATAAAAAACATGAAATTGAAGCATAATTAAGACAAAAAGAGCTATCAAAATAGAAACTTACTCTAATATGTTGATTTGATACTGAGCTTAAAGAAGAAGCACTAAACTCCACTCTCTGACTTTGTGAACATAATTTCTTTTTTCTTTTTTCTTTTTTCTTTTTGAGCTTCTATTTCCTAGTTATGAGGTGGGTGTCTATTTTTATAGTTCGGACTCGAAATCCGGATTTAAAATGCAGTTGAACGCCACCTAGGATGAAACTGCAGATGTGGGGAGACTGGGGAATTGATGGACGACTCTGATTCTTTTATTTCAGTATCTGGTATTTTAACGGTCCTGATTTTATATTCGCCCTCTCAGGATTGGGGTATTGTGTTGGTGGGGTCCAAGCATAAAACACTATGGGCAAAAGAAAAGCGCATTTGTCTTCGAGTGACAGTGACAAGTACTCACACTCTCCTGTAGAGGCTACATGGAGTCGTAACACTACGCCACCTCCTATATCCATTTTGTTTAATCTTCACCTGCACTACGTCGATTTAAATTAATTCTTAACGTAATATTAACATCATTATAACTTTTTTAATTGAAAAATAAAAGGATATTGTTTATGTTTCACAAAATAAATTTAAAAATATATAAACCAGTAATCAAGAAAAAATATTATTCCTAGTTATTAAATAATAAAACAAAAAAGTAATGTTTTTTATACGAAGAAAAAAAATAGGTGTACTTAATCTGGCTATCCTTTTTATTTTATAAATTTATATTATTTTATTTTACATATTATTTCTACTTTTCAAGAACAAATAATTTTTATTTTTATAAATATTTCATGCAAATATAATTTTTTTATATAAAATATGAAAGAAAAATATTTAAAAAGAAATTACAAGAGTCTCTGTTAAGCATTATAGAAATAAAAAAAATATGAACTATTTGAAAAATATGAACTAAATAATTTTAAAAATAAAATAGAACATATTAATTAAAATTTAAATAGAAAAGTAATGAAAAATATAACTCTTTGCAACATTTTTCGATAACCGGAATTAGGATCTAAGTTTTAAGATTTCAAAAACCCACTTTCAACTTGTTTTTAAGTTCAAAATAATCTTTAATCTCTCTGAGAACTAAAATTAATATAAATCCAATAAAATAACTTTAAGGATCCATGTGTTTTTCTCGGCGTAGTTTGAGGGTAACATCACCTCCATTAAATTTTTTTTAAAAAAACAAATATATTAACATTATGATTAGCTTTCTTATAGCTAGAATATCGATATCCAGCCACTTTCTCTTTTTTTATATAACATTAAGAAATGAAAAGGTAAAAAATAAAGAATAAAATTTGGAATTAAAATATAAACAGCTAATATAACAAGAACGAAACAATATCTAAACTGAAATTTAGGGGCAAATTTAAGCTTTTCATGCCAACACCAAATGGGATATTTTTGCGTAATTTTGTTAAATTTGGTTCTTCTTTTTTTAGTTTTTTTTTAACTGCAAATAAAATCTTATTTCACAAAATTAATTTTTAATTCATCATGAAAATATTTCTTAACACTTTGTATATGTGATAGAATGCAAATTAAAAGAAGTAGTAATGTATAAAACCATGCTAATGTAACTTGAAATAATTAAATTGCTAATAAAAAGCATGATGATTCAAATGAAAAAGAAAATCATTATTCACATGAATAGTGCCATCACCCCCATATGTTTTAGTATATTTGGTAATATTATTGCTTTGATTTATTATGTTTTTCAATTGTGTTTTTTTTAGTTTAATAAGTTTTTTGGTAAAACAAATAACAAAACTATAATTAGTTTAGGATATATGGCATGCTTGTAAGTTTTAAGAAATTTTAAAATATTATTTAGTTAAATAAATAAAAAATTATGTAAAATTAATTATTATTTTCTTGAGAAATATGAATAAGAAATTAATTCTGTTATTTAAATTTTAAATTTTTAAGTTTTTTTTATTTTTGTATAACTCATTATTTTACTGGAAAAAAAAATCATGCCATGCCACTTATTCTAAACTAACCATGGTTTATTTTTTACTAAATCAATAGACATGTTAAGTAAAGAAAGCATAGTTGAAAGATATAATAATAAAAGTGTTATGACCTAGGAGCCAATATATTAGCTTGTAGGTGTAAATGTAGTAGAATTATTTAACGAAATTGCTACGTCATTCTTTAATCTTGTAAGTTTATTCTAATTAATATATTTCATACATTATGGATAACATTATTAAATGTCCTTAATTATAGCATTGCTGAGACTAGACATCAACATAAACAATAAAGTTGTTTTGCTTTAGATAGTAAAAGACTAGGTTAAGGAGAGGTGAAGCTTTGAGTTGGCAATGGAGCAAGGAGTTAAAGATTTGTAATCAAGAAAGAAGATGGAGGTTCCAAAGGATGGATTCAACCTAATGGGAGCTCTTAACAAGGTAGTCGAGTGCATGAAATTCTCTAGGGTTGGCCTACTAATTTCCTTTATGTTTTGAGGATTTTAGTGCTAGAATTGTTCATGATCAAACTTGAAAACCTAGTTTGTATGTGTTGATTAGTTTATCATCATGCATGCTAGATGATTAGCTAAATAGTGTAATAAAATTATATTTGAATGCTAGTTAAACAATATTAAGCTCATTTACCATTCATTAAGGTTTGCAAAATATAAGTTCATTTTGCGAGTAGTACTAGATATTATATATCATTTAATGGATCGAGTTTAAATAGATTGTTGGGCTTGTTAAGATAACTCCTAGATCCACAATGCTACATGTAAAGGTTAAGAGATACATGAGATGTATATAATAAGTGTTGCCTCCCTAACTAATATAGGAGTTATAATAAGTGTTGCCTCCCTAACTAATATAGGAGTTATATGAGATGCAATTGGTGGCCAATTTTTATGTAATCAAATAAAATTTAATTTATTGAGATAACTTCTAGTTTAATCAAACTAGATGAGTCCTAGCCCATTAAAGAATCTTTTAATGAGATTTTCCTTTTTTATATATATAATTGAAGATTATTAATTTGGCCAAATTGATAGGAGTCAAACCTTTAACAAAAAGGTAATAGGTATTTTGATTAAATAATAAAAAATCTAAAACAAAAGGCAAATAGATTGTGGCCATTTATATATTTTTTTATTTGTTGTTTTGCCCTTTTAATAAAACCAATGGCTTTGTTTGGTGGGGGTTATTTTTATCTTTTCACATAGAACATTGGTCATTATCATATGATCAAGGGTATAATTATCTTTCCTACTTTTTTAAGTATAGTAGAATTACTAGTTTACCCTTAAAAGCATACTTCTTAAGACTTTCATCTAGAGGCTTTTTTGTCATTTTACTTTTTTAACACACAATAAAATGACTCAATTAACCTTATAAGTAAAATTTTAAAGCTTGTATTTAGCAGTGTTATTAAACCCGAACCGGCCCGGCGGGTCGACCCGGGACCCGGCGGCTGGACCGGTCCGGGTTTGTCAAAATATCGGCCAGTGCAACGACCCGGTAGACCCGGCGGGTCGACCCGTGACCCGGGCGACCCGGCCAAGACCCGGTGTTTTTTTTTTCCCCTCAAATGTGGGATTTGAAACCCATTAGTATATATACTCTATGTTCCCAAGAAAAAAATTATATTTTTTCAATGTGGGATAAAAAACGTTTTGGTTTAAATACTTCAACTTAAAAGGATAACATAATATCTTTTTAATGTGGTATTTGAAACCCATTAGTATATATACTTTATGTTTCCAAGAAAAAAAGTTATCTTTTTTCAATGTGGGATTGAAAACTCATTAGTATATATACTCTATGTTCCCAACAAAAAAGTTATTTGTTTTTCAATGTGAGATTTGAAACTCATTAATATATATACTCTATGTTCATAAGAAAAAAACTATATTTTTTCAATGTGGGATTGGAAACTCATTAATATATATACTCTATATTCCAAAAAAAAAGTTATCTTTTTTCACTGTGGAATTTGAAACACATTAGTATATATATTATATGTTCACAAGAAAAAAAAACTATGTTTTTTCAATGTGGAATTGAAAACTCATTACTATATATACTCTATGTTTCAAAAAAAAAAGTTATCTTTTTTCACTGTGGAATTTGAAACACATTAGTATATATATTCTATGTTCACAAGAAAAAAAACTATGTTTTTTAAATGTGAGATTTGAAACTCATTACTATATATACTCTATGTTCCTAAGAAAAAAGTTATGTTTTTTCAATATGGGATTTGAAACACATTAGTATATATACTCTATGTTCACAAGAAAAAAACTATGTTTTTTCAATGTGGGATAAGAAACTTTTTGGTTTAAATACTTCAACTTAAAAGCTTAACATAATATCTTTTTAATGCGGAATAAAAACTTTTTAAAATATTTTTTTAAACTTCATTATGTACAATATGTATAGCCTATATTTACATGGATTTTTTTTTTAATTTTTTCATATAAAATATTAAAACTTTAATTTTTTTTTAATTTTTCCGGATTGACCCGAGTTGACCCATAAAATCGGGGACCCGACCCCTTGACCGGGTCAATTTTCAGGCCGGGTTTAATAACTATGGTATTTAGAGGTTTTTTTTTATTTTTTTCAACCTGGTTTTTTGTTACTATCAAGTTGGTTAAAAGCAATTTAGTTTTTTAATAAACATAAAATAATATTAAAATGGAAAAGTTGCTAATGCATGTAACACATGTGCCAACATATCAAAGGCACCCACAATCTTTTAGCAGTGCATGTGGCTCTTTTTAATGATAAAAAAACATCATTTTACTGTGTTGGTAGGGCTTTTTTTCCTCTTTTCTCTATCCTCTCCTTGAAAATCACGTTGGCCATCCATGATTTCAGAGTTATCCTTTTAGTTATTGATATTTCAAAGTCAGTCCTTATTCTTTATATTTCTTATCTTTGTTTTTTGCTCTTTTGTAAAAGTTTTATTTGTTCTTAATTTTATCATTCAATCTCAATTTGTGATATATTATTTTTTTTCCAGTTTGATCCTTATTCTGATATATTCTAATTTCTTTTATTGAACTTTTTGTATAATTTTTATTTGTTTTCAATTTTATCCTTCAATCCAAATTTATAATACATTATTGTTTCTAATTTAGTCCTCATTATTTTTGTTTTTTGTCCTTATGTTAAAGTGATTTTTCTTTTTAATTTCACCATTTAATCAAAAATTCATAGTTGTCTTTTAATTTATTTTTTATTTCAATTTTGATCATTATTTTTTTTATTGTTATTTTTGGTTTTGAATCCTTTTTTGTATAATTGACTCCCCCCCCCGATTTTATCTTTTAACATTTGATTTGGTTGGAGATTGGACTTTTTTTCATTTATAGTGCTTTAAGTCTAATGAGTTAATGCGGGTTAGCATCTATGTTTTTTTATTTGTTATCTTTTCTGATTACATCACTCAACATTGTTATTTTTAAATGGGCTTTATGATTTTCTTCAATTTATTCTCTATTGGGTCATCTTGATCTTATGACCTAAGCTACGAGTTTGATTATCTAACCTGAGTTGACTTGTCTTTTTATTACTTAGGTTACATGTTTGTCATGTTAACTCAGGTTGACTCGAGTTGGTTTTTTTGGTCTTTTTTTAACCCAATCTCATCTTTTCATATTTAATTAACTAAAAATTGAACTATATTGTTTTCCCCTTTTACCCAATTTAACTTGGGTTGCTAGTTTTTTTTAATTAAAATAAAATCAACTTATTTGACACATTCAATTTATAAATCAAATCACATATTTTTCTTCTTTCTTTAAAATGCTCTTGCGGAACTTAAACATTAATTTTTATGAAAAAATATAATATGGCCCCATGGTATAACGCATACCCACATCTAGTAGAAAAAATATAATATGGCCCCATGGTATAACGCATACCCACATCTAGTATTATTCTAATTACACTTTTAATTTCACTTGTGTAATTGAAAAATGACGAAGAACCTACCCCCATGACACATCCTAGAGAAGGATAATCGACACATCATGCTCTTCATTTTGGTATAAATACCCAAATTTATTATGAAATAATCTTTCATGAGGTGCTTTTTCACTATTTAATATTATGTGCACTTAAATATTTTTGGATGGGAATTTGGAAATAAAATATTTTAGGATGATGAAAATTATTTTCTGATATCAAATTAAATCCTATAAAGACTTGCTTACATAAACATATAAGCTTGAGAATCTTCAAGTCAGATTTGTATCCAAGGAGTCCATATCATTAATTTGATGTAGAAAATTTTGTGCAACGATAATACTTTGACATACACATCAAATGCAATAATATGTTGTTATCATCAAAACAAATAATTCATAGGTGATTTAGGACCTTTGAGCTAACATTAATTGTTCCAACTTCCTTGGTTGCGAGTAAAATATGAGAATTGTTCTCAAACATAAAGATATTTTTTATTCGGTAGAATTGTTCTCAGATATAAAGATGCATGGCTCACACTTATTTTTTTCCTAACATTAAAAAATAATACCAAGGTGATGATAATGTTTTTAAAGGAGCAAGAAAAATTTTGGGACCAAATTCATTTATTAGAACAAGAAAAATAAGCGTAATTAATTTAATAATATGTTTATAAAAAAAACAACAATGATTAAAAAAAAGATATTGACTAATAGAAAAAAATTGAACGCTTGTCGATATTATTAAAAAAAATACCTTCTAAATATTCTTAAAAGGTCTCAACGATCTTATTTAATAACAAAAAAATAAAACTAAATTACCAGCAAATCAAATGTTGAAGGAAAAATTAAAAAAAATCAATTGTTTTTTTTAAAAAACCTAACTCAAGTCAACATGCCAAATTCACGCCTTAATCATGAGATCAGGAAAATCTCGTTCAAAAAAATTAAATAAAATAATGGAGGTCAACTCTCAAGCATATTAAATGATGAAAAGCAAAACTGAAAAACAATCAATTTAAAAAATGCCAAAACAAATCCAAGCTAACTTGGTTTAATTTGACTCATGTATGACTCAGGATATGAGATCAAGATAACCTCATTGAAAGAAAAGCGAAAAAAATCATGAAGTTCAAGACCCAATAAACTAATGTTGAATTATGAAATTGAAAAACAAAAATTAAAAAAATAACTGAAATAAAAAGACCAAAATCAAATAAGGCTAATTTTCAAAACTCGTGACCCAAGTAATGAAACCGAAATTAACCTATAAAAGGCGAGCATGAAAAAATCACGAAGCAAAATTCTAAATCATCCAAAATTAAAAAAAAACAAATAGTAATAAAAAGTATGAGGACTAAATCTGGTATAAAAAATAAATGAAATAAAATAAGAAGGGATGAAATTAAAAAATAAAACAAATCAAGAAAATGATTGAAAGAACATAAAAATAAGGATCGAATTGGATAAAAAATTAAATAAAATCAAATATTGAAGGACGGAATTAAAAATAAAATCAACTTTCAAATGCATAAAAAATAAAACAAATAGTAATAAAAAAATATAACTAAAATTGATATAAATATAAACTAACAAAGACACATTTGATTTTTTAAAAGGCATGCACAAAACCCAAGGGGATGAGAGAGAAAAAAAAGAAGAAAAGAAAAAGTTCAACATAGCCTAAGTACCACACCATCATGTACACGCGCCTGACCATCAGGAAGAAAATATCAGGATGCTTCCAACATTATTGTAGAAGGCCGTTTTCGGTCATTAAAAGATGTCTTACACGTTACCCGAAGAACATAAACGCCTCCCACTAATAAGCATTTGTGTTGCATTTGCCGACAACTTTTAATTTTTAAATATTATTTTATATTTATTAAAATATCAAATTACCTCCTCAGTCAACTTGATTATTGTTGTTATCCAATTTTTAACCTAATTATTAATATACTTTCGAAAAAAAACAAAAAATAGCAAGAAAACAACAAAAATCCAAAAAATATATTCTTGACGCTTTTGCGTCACTTGCAGTGTCTTTTACTTATGCGTTCAGTTGTTAACGCATCTTTTAAATCAACATTAAAATTACTCTTTTTCAAAAAAAAATTAAATACAAAAAAATCAAAATTTACAAGAAAGCAAATATGAAAAAAAAGAAGTTGAAGCATCAATTTTGTTTTTTAGGTTGCTTGTTTATCAAGTTTACTTGGAGTAAGCAATTAAAAATATCAAAAAAAAAAAATATTCACGTGGTTACGCACGCAAGAGGGGCCAGAAATTTAGAGAAGAAAAGAGAGGAAAGGGGAGAAATTTGAGGGGAGCATTAGCCACACACTCTACTAATCCAACACCCATATTTGGGCAAAAGAAATTAAGGAATAAAAAAAGATCCCTCCGTCTCTTTTAAGGGGCTAAAACGAAGAACCCCGAGATCGGTTTTCTACATGGTTCATGGCAGGGTATTCACTGTGAGCTTTGTTATACTTCACCAGCTGACCTCACCATCTCCTCTCATCAAACCAGCCTTCTTCTAGCAGATCACTAGTTTCTGCTTCGTAATCAGCAACCAAGAGAAGAACAACAACACCAACAGCCCGACATCTTTGCTAACCCTCCCCATGCTCTCACTCTCCTTTTGCCTCCATTCTCCATTTGCTAACGTCAAAGGACGAGAGAAGCAGCATAAATCTCCAGCATCAACAGCTCATGCTTCAGCCAAAAACAATGCCATAGCAATATCTACAACTCCTGCTTCAACCAAGGACAACACATATTAGCTGATTCAACCGTGAACTCCTCCTTCCAATGTACCACCAGCCAATCCAGTAGCAGTCCACCAGTTTCAGCCGCAGCAATTCCATCCTCCATAGCAAGCTGTGACCGAGCTGTCATTGTAAATTTCATCCTCCACCGTGGTCCTCCAGTTCCAGCATTTCTTCTTCTCCTGTTCCAGCTGCTCAGCAACGTGAATGCCAGTGGCAACGTCCAGCCTCTCCATGCTGGTAGCTCCTCCAGCAACAACATAGCACCAACAGTAACTTCTTGCAAGACCGCCCTCCTACAGCAGCAGCAAAGATGGTTCTTCCCAGTTATAGCAGCAGCAAAGCTTCATCATCCCAGGCGTAGCAACATCAGCTTGCTCCAGCAGTGGCGCAACAACTAGCACCGCAGCGTGCAACCTCTCTGAACAGCGGTGCCAGCCGCCAGCTCTTCCTCCACCAGCAAGCTATCACCCCCAGACCAGGTAACGGCTCCATTTCCTATTCTTTCTTTCTTTTTGAGCTTTGTTGCACGCAGGGATTAGAAGGGCATATGCTTCCATTACAGTTAATCCTTTGACCAAAAAGGATTAGAAGGGCATATGCTTCCATTACAGTTAAACCAAACATTGGAAGCGCAGCTGCAAAAAGTTCCTTACTATATACTATGAAGGACGAGATGAAGGCTTTATAAGCCAAACCTTCAGGGATTAATTTATGTTATCGAGGTCAATCTTTCTATTTCTAAGTAAAATAACTAGGTATTTGATATTGGATGTGGATTCCATATTTGTTTAAATGTGTAGGTGCTTAAATATACTAGAAGACTAGGTTAAGAAAAGATGAAGCTCCGAGTTGGCGATGGAGCAAGATTTGTTGTAGTTGCTATTGGGATATGCATGTTGTCATTGCCTCTAGACTTAATTCTAGAATTAAATAATTATTATTATTATGTTCCAAAATTGATCAGAAAATTATTTTTAATTATTTTTATTAATTTAAACAACGATGGGTTAATTTGTTTTTAAATTAAAGAATAATTATTGTTCTTTTTCAAAACGAGTTATTTGATATAGTTAAGCTAAACTTGATAATGGATGACATGTTCTAGACTTAAAAACTCCTATATTTAACATAAAAAAAAAAACTCAAAGAAAGTAATCCTGATGAAACTTACCTTTGGGAGTGGGCTTTCTGGTTTTAGGTCATACCCATAATTCGCTTAAGATATATATAATCCATCCTTAGAAAGTCAGAGGTTCTCCTGAACACTCCTGGCTGTTTGAACTGAAAAGAGTGTCTATGTGGTCTGATAAACATGACCAATACAAACGTATTGGTTGGCAGCCAGGAAGATTAAGCTTTCCTACCAAAGCTGTACGAAAGCATTTTTACCCTTAAATTCAAGCAAATAACCCCACAACATCTCAAATTCATGTTGCTCCATGGCAGTAGGCAACAAGGAAAAGAACCATATAAAAAAGCGTTGTTGCTGTGATTACCAGTCAGAGGAGGAAAAAACAAAATGAAGACTCGTATTAACTGAAGAGAATTGTTTCCTCATTCGCTTCAGTTTCTAGACAACCTCAAAAATTGTTGGGAGATGGCAAAACATAAACAACCAGAAAGAAAACACACGGACACGACCAACCGGGGTTAGTTCAGAACTTAAAATGTTGTTTGTATCAGGGTAATGTTTTCCACAACCAGTCTGCTACACAATAAGCGAAGGATCGGCTATTTATGATCGCTTAATGGATTGGAAGTTCAGGGCCTCCCAGGAGCAGGAGATGTGCAAAAGCAATGCAAAACTGAACTGGGCCAGTTGAACTTTTGGGATTTATGAAAGAAAGACCAGTAAAAGCACAAAAAACTGAAAAAGTACAAGGTCATGACACTGCTTATCCAGGAATTGAATCTTGCCGGTTGAACTTAATGTATTCTCTGTTTTTGGCCTTTTTAGCTCTTCCACGAGCATGTATTCTCTGTTTCAAGTTACTTGGTTAGACTGCAACCCCCAGATAATTGCTCGAACGAAGTATAAGAACGAACTGTAACATCATGCTTCTATATTCCTGTGCAATCTAGGACTGCATAGCTAGATGATGTTGCATTCTCTTTATCACACAGAGAGAGAGAGAGAAGTAATGATTGTTGCCTTTTTAGTTTGGCAAAACCAAGGTGTAAATAAAAATAAGAAAACTGAGCGCCTTAAAAAGCCTAAGCAGATTATCGTAAAAACTTCCATTCGAATAGCTGATTTTAATTGCCATGATGATATTCCTGCAATAGTATCAATGCCAAATAGTTCACACGAAGGATTACTGTCAGGTACATGATCTCAGGAAATTCAGATCTCCAAAGATGTAGAAAACTTGAAATAGATTTTGTGCCAACAACCAAGGTAAATATAGTAGACATCAACTAAACCACTCACTGGGGACACTTCTCAAACTGTGACTCATTGCAATGTGGATCTAGCCAATCACTGGAAGAACCCTTTGCAATATTTTCAGTCACTTTTCCAACACCCACCAGCTCTCTCAAGTTCTCCAACTTGTTCTCCCCCCCAGTTCTGCTAACCTTCTTATCAGCTTCCTTCAATTTGTGCTTGAACCGCTGTTTACGGCCAGAAGAGTTCAACTCTTGCTGCTTTGATTGTGAAGGCGGGGGCCCCGTGAGGTCCCAGGTAAATGTTCTCATCTATCTTAGCCTGGGAAAAAGCAGGACAGGTCACACAACTAGAAAGCATTTTTATATCCAGAAATGCAAGATTTTAATCAGCAGGCAGATCAGATCTTCTGCAACCATGAATTTACTTTTCTTTCAAGTTTCAAGAGAGTGACGAAACATATACCTTTGGAGGTGGAGGTTTCAAGGTTTCAACTTCAGAAGCATCAGGTTTAGTTTGATATGTATCTTCTATTCCCAAGCTAGGAATCACAAATCCATCAGTGTCTAACACAAAATCAAAGTCCAAAAATTTTCATCACTAAAAGTATAACGACAATTGTCAGAAATTGCACTACAATAAATTGGTCAACTACTTGTGATGAACAAAAGCATGTAAATAAGAATTGAAGAGAACAGCTGCCCTCCGAGTAACAAGCATGACCCATCCACCTCAATATTTTCATGCTGTACATTTTCTCTCTTTCACTCAAATGACTGATGACATGATGCAAACAAATGAAAGAGAACTTATTCAAGCAAAGGGTGAGTGATCGAGTAGTTCGGTCAAACCAAATGATGCCAACCCCAAATACTGGAATGGCCAAAGCACTAGATGCAACAACAATTGTGAGCTTGTGATAAATTATCACAAAGAATACCAAGTATCATAAAAGTGACATCGCATCCAAAGCAAAGATTATTGCATTAAAATCAGTGCACAAACAATCGTTACACACGAGACAGAGCACAGACGATGAATGCATCTACCATTACGGATGAAACAACTTTTACTCTAGCACTGTACCCTTATTGTGTCATGGAGTTATTTACAGATACTTGTTTCTTTCACATGGAAATACTAGAGAGAAAGTGTTACTATTTAATTTGACCATTCAATCATTAAATAGTTTAGGAATATTAAATTTTCGGTAATGATAAATCACAATAACAAATAGTAAGAATTTGTCAAGCCTAACCAAACACTTTTGGTGCAGCGGCGATGGCAGAGGATGAACTTATTGATTTAGCTAGAAACACAATATCACCAGTTCAAATCTCCAAGAAACAGAGTTACTCCAATTTGGATTGTAACCAAGATGACCAAATCAGAACAAATTCTACGTAATGTGGCAAAAAACAAAAACAATAGCATGATCATAAACATAACCAAATTCCAATTTAAACCCCAGATTCAAAATTCAATAACAAATCGTCAAAACCTAAACACCAATCCACTCAAAAACTAAAATTCCAATTAGCATTACTCACAAACAGATTACCCATTTCTAAAACAGCCCTTTTATATCAATTATAACCTCAATTCAGAAAGTTAGACAAAGATTCAAACTTGCCAGCTTTCACGGGAAGCAAACAGAAACAACAAAGAGAAAGTGAGAAATACCCCACTCATCATCTTCTTGCTGATCATCGATGGTAAGAGTGGTGTGATGCTGAGAGGGGTCCATGAGACGCTGATGATCATGGATTTCAATGGCCACAGGGCGGTGAAGCCCAGATGAGATCGGAAGGCAGAGATTCACCAGCTCCTTAACCCCAACAAAAAACAACTCTTATTGTCGGAAGCAGATAGAGGTTTGATATTTTGATAATAAAACATAGCGTAGGAATCTTTCAATATAGAAGGGTTTTAAATCATTTGTTGATTAATTACAACATGGGAAATTAATCAAGCCTACTAATTTTTAGTATTAAATCTTAAATTAAACCCTTACCCTAATTTAACCACGTCCATGGTATTGATTAATTAATTATTTATTTGAGATTAATTTTATTATTAAAATTAAGAAATTAACTAAAAATGCCTAAAGAATTTAAGGATGACAATAGATGGAGTTTCTCCATTTTTATATCTTTTGTATTACTCATCAGATAAATAATTTATATATCTATACTCTATCCATCAAATTTTAAATATTTATATCAATATTTATTATTCAACTATTATTTAATATTCAATAAGAAAATTAAATAGTAATATATATATATATACATATTAAATTATAAAATGTATATATATTAAACATATATGATATTAGTAACTATTATCGAGTAAAGTAACTATAAGAAAAACAAAATATTCATCAAATTCAAAATAAATTATTATCTCTGATACATATTTCCCTATAGCCCTCTAGCATGTGCGTTGTTCACTTGATAGTAGCTTCTTTAATTTTTTTAATTATTAATTTTTTTCAATTTTATCCTTCTATATCTTGTTATTTTGAGATTTTAGCTTGAGAAATTGCTTTGATTTGCTTACTAGGTAAAGGTGAGTAAGAAAACCAAAAAATCGATTAGAATATTTAAAAAAATATTCTGTCCAGTTCGATTTCGGTTTCATAAACTTAAAACCAAAAAAACCAAACCGAAACCAAGCCCATTAGAAAGTCCAAAAAACCTCCAAATAACAATATAGTTTTTGGTTTTTAATATAAAATAACCGAATCGAACCGCACCAAAACCGAACCGAACCAAAACTGATTGATTGGGTTTTGATTTTTAATATAAAATAATTGAACCGAATCAAAATCGGTCGGTTTGAACCGGTTTCAATTTTATTTTTTGTATTTTATAAAATTTTGGTTTAATTATTTTTATACATAAAAACCGAACCGAACCAAAAATAATCACATATACTATAAGTTTCTTAAGATGTTGAAGAAAAGTCTCAATATTTGGTCATGCTCACCTTTGCAAAATAAAAAAAATGATTTTTTTGCTTTGAAAAAAATGAAATTATAAGGACCAAAATTGACATTATATTTGCAACAAAGTGTTTTTTTTGTTTTTTTACAATTCAACCACCACCTTTTTTGTATTTTTTTATTTTAAAATCAAGGATATAAATTATATTCCATTTACCAGTATACCTTGTATCCTTCTAAAAAAACAAAACAAAATAGAATGAATTTCTTCTCATTTAAAATCTTAAATTATTTTAAATTTCCTGTCCTAGCCGAGATATCCTGGATTTACTTATTCCGTGTTCCGGATATAAACTCATGAAGTCTTCATTTTATTCCGATCTGTATCGCAAACATCATCCAGAACAACTATGTAGCTTTACTGTTCTGGGTACTTCACAAGAATACCTGCAAGCTGAGCATTTCCCATGGCGACAAGATCAGTGGGAATTGCATCCTTCATTCATTCCTTGGTAGAGTTGCTTAATTAAGTTTCTGATCACGTCTTCAATGGAATAAGTCTGGGAGACAGTAATCCAAGCACTGCAGTCAAAATATCTCTTTACAATTTCATGCTCTAAGCCTTGCAGCCAGAGTTGTTTTGACATCGCCACCCATCCCAGCCACTGAAATAGTGGTCTGCTGCCTTTCACCATCTGTGAGCCGTTGAACTAATAAATCTCTTCCATCTTCAATACCCACCACCACCTCTTAATCGACACTCTACTGGTATCACTGGAGCTCCGGCCTTTCATTTGATCAAATACCATACCGTTTTGTTTATCTTTGGTACGTTTTGAATCATACTTTCCATCTTTTCATTTGTTAATCACACCTCTTAATCATTAATCATTGGTATAGTTGCAATTCAAGAGGACAATTCTTTATTGATTTTTTTTAAAAAAAATTATTATTTGACATTTAATTTGATTATTAGTTTCTTAATTTTATTTTATTTTTATGTTAAGTTATTCCCATATTATATTCTGGATAATAAGTTAGTTAGGTTAACAATGATTGACTCAAAATTTTTTTCTCTCAATTTTTTTATGAATTTTTTTTTACAATTTCACATTTTAGTGTTAAATTATTGATCCTTGAGTTATGTGAGGTTTTCACTTTTCTTTCTATTAAGTTATTCTAAATGCGAGTTTGTCAAGTTAACTCATGTTAGTTTACATTTTCTTACTTGATGTTTTTTTTATTTAACTTTAGACTGTTTTGTTGTGTTCTTCTTTTAAAAGTCCAGATTTTTTAAATCCCGATCTCATATCATGAGTGGCGGATTGGTCGAGTTAACCCAAGTTGACTTGGTTTTTTTTTCCTTGATTTTTCATGGCTTTTATCCTCTCTTTTTTCAATTTCATCATTTTGCATTAAATTATTTGTCCTTGAACTTTGTTATTTTTTCACTTTTCTTTCCGTTTCATTATTTTGAAGGCGGGTCACCTTGTATTTTCTTTCTCAGTGCTTTTTATTTAATTTCGGTCTTTTTTGTTACATTTTTTTTAAAAGTCTATTTTTTATTTGATTTTTTTCCCTTGATTTTTTATGATTTTATTTTTCCAGTTTTGTCATTTTGCATTAAATTATTTTCCATCGAGCTTTGTTTTTTTTTTTTTTCACTTTTTTTCTATTTGGTTATTCCAAGAGCGGGTTGGTAAAGTTAACCCAAGTTGTCTTTAACATTTTTTATTGAACTTTGATGTCTCCTTCTTTTGGAAGTCTATTTTTTTAATCCCGATTTCATGTCACGAGTGACGGATTGGTCAAGTTAACCTGAGTTAGCTTGGTTTTTTTTAACATTTTTTTTATTGAACTTTGATCTTTTTTACTAGGTCCTTCTTTTTAATTTTTTTTTATCTGATCTCATATCGCGGGTAGTAGATTTGTCAAATTAGCCCGAGTTGAGTCGGGTTTTCTTTTTTGGCATTATATTTTTTAAAGATTTATTTTTGTTTTCATCTTTGATATTAGATTATTAGGCCTTGAACTTTACAATTTCTTTTTGTTTTTATTTACGCAAGTTGTTTCAGTCTCATATCTTGGATCATGTTTTAGTAAATTTAACTCAGGTTGTAACGGATTATCGTCTCCTAAATATCTTTTTTTAGGGTTGGAAAAAGTTTGGCTTGACCAGCAGCATATCGCAAGCCACCTATCTAGTCATGGACTAGATCCCTCACATTGGCCACCAAAGTTTTCTCTCATTTCTATGCGAGGTCTCCTCATATCAACACCCATAAAAAAATATTTCATACTATTTCATACTTACTAGCTCTTGCTTGATTTCTTCAAGTTCATCTCGAGCTTCTCTTGACAAGATTACTTCATTTTCAAGTAAGGAAACTATCTTGCTCACTGGGAATTCTACTGAAACTGTTGCTAGTCTTATTTCTATGTTTTTTTTTTTACTATTCTAACACATTTTGATATAAGTTTCGGTAAAATAACAAAAAATAGAAAAATAGTATAGTTGGAACACAACCGCTATTGAGAATAACATTTTATGATGGCAAAAATAAAATTAATTAACATCATATCTCATTTAAATTAATTAACATGTACAAAAATCAACTTAAAATTTTATAAAAATCCAATGGTCAAGAAAAGATATTCAAGATCCAATTAGCCAAGAAAGAAAGAGGAGATAAGGTGGCGTGACATGATAGAGAAAGAGGGAAGAAAAAAAGAGAAAGAAAGAATAAGTTATCAGGGACACACCAATGTTTTGTTTTCGACACATCCGGTATTGTTAAAAAGATTTGATGAGACGATTCTAACCACACATTAGAATATCACTAAACGAGGTATAATTGTTTATGGATTTTGTTTGAGGTTAATTTAAGGTTAATTACGACCTCGTTTGGTGGTCTTTCAAGGTGTGGTTAAAATCGTCTCATCGAAATCTTTCTAACGGTATTGGGAGTGCAAAAAATAGAGCATGTGTATGTTCATGGTAACCTATTCTTTCTTTCCTTTTTTTTCTTTCAATTCTCTTTCCTGCCACATCACCTTATCTCCTCTCTTTTTCTTGGTCATTGGATCTTGTTTTTTAGCCATTGGATTTTTATAAAATTTTGGATTTATTTTTGTTTAGATTAATTAATTTGCAAAATACATACATTTTAAAACATGACTAAACCACCGAGAATAGAGGTTGTGTATAAACATAATATTCAGAAACACAGTTATGTGATAGATGGTATGGGATACAAAGAGTATACTAGGTGATAAGGGAATATATTGCACACATATTTTTAGTCATTCGTACTTTATTTTAGAGAATTTGTGTGATTCTTAGCTAATTGCTATCTAGAGTTTTGGATATCTTTGAAAATTATTACTTTTTAGGGATTCAATGTATTTTTCAGATATTTAACTATTAGAGTATGCTGAATTTGAGATCATATGAGGAGACAAACAATGGGCTAAGTTTAGAGTTCAAAAATTGGTTGGTCTATTCTAGACAATCTTGAGCATTGATTGGTTTTTTTAGGTATAACAGGAGTTATACAACTCCATTTCATGTGTTTTCTAGCTTTTTGAAAATCTAAAACATAGGCCTACAATTCTTATGTAGAGAAAAGAACCTAATTTTTTTTGTTTTAAAGTCCAGAAAGCGAGTTGAAATATAGAGTCTGGATTAGACTTGAAATCCTTGCAACCCAAACATTGTCTCGGTTTTTTCACCCCTATATCTTGAGTTTCATACGTCCAAAAATTATAAGACAAGTTTTGTTGTAAAGAATATTTGATTTTCTAAAAATTATTACAGAAATAGAGAAGTCTTAGTTCACATGCTTTCGACCCCAAAATTGACCCAAAATATTAGGAAAGAAAATAAAGTTAGAATATGTGATAGAGTAGAAAAGTTATTTTCTTTCCTTTAAAGAATAAATCCAAACCATAAAAAAAACCTTTAAGCAAAGAACAAAGGGATGTTTTTATAACCTAAACACACTGCAAGAAGGAGGAGGCGGCATCTAAGAGCAAAAACAATCAAAACTAAAAGAAAAAATCCAAGGATTGCAGCCCCTCAAGACGACTACCTCTTTAATATTCTTATACTCTTGAGTTATGTTCATCGTATTAAGTGTTTTTTTATTTAGCTATGGAGTAGTTCTTTATTTGGGATTTTTTATGTAGCTTGACTATGATTATGCAAATATTTCTTTGATTGAATTAATTTAGTTTTTGTTGAGTATTTCATCATGAACTTAATGTTTGTGTATGTTTGATCACCATGTACATGATTTGGGATTCAATTTGAGACTAAGGAGTGATAATTGTTTCAACTGTTGCTTGAAATACCATAAGGAATCCATATGAGAGATATCTATGGAACTTGTGTAATCATTAAGAGTTTTATCGCTTCTAATGATTTTTTATAAGTTTAGAATTTTTACAGAGATATAAGAAGTTTGCTTGTTAAAATAATTTATTGATGCTTGAGAGAGATTAGTGATTAAATTAATAAAACTTGATTATCAACAATAAAAAAGAAATTTTGATAGGATTAATTCAATTGAGAAATTCATATAAGATTAGTTATGGCAAAGTCAGAAATCCTAGGATCCGTTAAACTTGATTTCAACACCATTGAATTACTTGCTTGTTTGTTTCTATTCTTTGTTGTAGTTTTACAAACTTTTATAATTGAATCATCAAATAGGTAAGGATTTAATAATTTTGGTACTTATTGATAATTTTTGCAAATCTTTGTGGGATGATACTCTACTCTTTCACTTTATTACTTGTTACGAATCGTGCACTTGTAATTTTGACCAAAACTAGGCTCCCTCCCCCACTCCCTTTTATGCTCTTAATCTTTTGTATCTCTTATATTGTTACCTAAGAGGAGTTGTTTATTTTATCTTAAAATAATGAAATCTTATAAAAGTCCTAGTCTAGATAGTTTGCAACCGATATTTTTCAAAAAAAGTTTGGAATATAGTTGGCATCAATTCATTTATTGGTTTAGAATGCTTTTACTACAACAACTTTTCCTTTAGAGTTGGGGCATGGAGACCTTGATCCTGCTCATTCCCCAGAAGCCAAATCAAGTGTGTTTGTTTTTGTAGTAAAAAAATATTCTCGAAAGTTTTTGAATTTTTTTTGCTTCAAATAATTTTTTTATGTTTTTGGATTATTTTAATATATTGATGTCAATAATAAATTTTAAAAAATAAAAAACATATTATTTCGATACATTTCCAAATAAAAAAGCACTTTATAATCTGTTTTGACATGATAATTTGATTAATCTTGGTAAAGTTCTTGGGATAGAGGCATGGTTGAGTTTTTTTTATGGAACCCACGGAAGAAACAATAAAAAGAAATAAAAGCAATAAATACGAAAATATAATTTTAAAATATGTTTATATAATATATTTTACATTCCTTTTCAATTTAAATTCTTAATTGCTTTAAAAAAAAGGAAATACCACAAGATTGCATGATTTCAATTTACACGCGTGGTAAAAGGAACCCAGCTTACCACTTTCTGCGAAGATCTCTCCTCTGATTATACTCCTAGTAGTCAACATCACAGGAACCAGCGTAGGGCAAACGGATGATGCCTGTCTGCTACTTGTTCCAGAGAACTTTGAAAACTGCATGCCCATATTTGTCGTCTTGAGAGAAAAAAAAGTTAGTGTCTTATCCTCTTCTCTTCTACTGCAGCCCTAGCTCACATTATTACATCAGCTGCACGAGGGAATGATTATTTTCTACAACGGGGGCGAGAAGGCAAGTATCATGAATGGCAATTCTTGCAAGGTCAAAAAGAGCATGAACATTAGCCCACCTCTTGCCTTCAAGAATCCACACCATAAAAATAGAGTGGGGGAAATGGATCCCTTGAGTAGCAAGACAAGTGAGATTGCTGGCAAGTGGCAATTTATTTTGTTCTGTGCTGTCAATCCGGCATTCGATGAAGTTAAAGGATGTTTGAGAATGTGATAACGATTGTTTTTTAAAATGTTTTTTGTTTGGAAATCATCGAAATAATTTTTTTTAGTTTTTAAAAATTATTTTTGAAATCATTATAAAAACACCAAAAAATAATTAATTTAAAGTAAAAAAATTAAATTAAATTAAATTTTTTCAAAAACATTTTTAAAACGCAAAAACAAATACGCATCGCTAACTAGCAAGTAAGAGGTTGAGATCTTTTTTATATTGTACAAAAGTTGGGTGATGATAATTTATTTTTTTATTTTTTGTTGAATTTTCTTATCAAAGCATGTTTGTTTTTGCATTTCAAAAATACTTTTAAAAAATTGAATTTTTTTATTTTTTTATTTACTTCGAATTAATTTTTTTGATGTTTTTGTATTACTTTGATGTGATGATATAAAATATAAATTAAAAAAATTAAAAAATATTATCTCAATATATTTTAAAAAATAGTACTATGGACATAGACTCATTGCACTGTGGACCACATTGTAGACATAGAGTGTTTGCATTGTGAACGATATTGTAACACCTGGGGGCATTGTCTTTTCTATTTTTAGTTAAAAAATATTGTCGGGTTTGGCTTTGCAACCAGACCCAATGATATTAGATTTGATTTTCAGCCAGTCACTGATCTTGGATCTGGCTCTGCAGCCAAACCCAAGGATATTAGATCAGACTCTGCAACCAGACCCAAAAGCTTTGGACTTGGCTCGACAATCGGATCCATAAATATTGCATCTAGCATATAGTACCACACCTAAGACTATTAGATTTGATACTTTATACTTTTTATATTTATTTTACTTAAAAAAAATTATTAATCAGCAAAATATGTTATAATAAATGTAAGTCATGTAGCCACCGACATGCATGCATTCAGAGTCTCTCCACAAAGCCTACTACGACATGCATGCATTCAGAGTCTCTCCACAAAGCCTACTATGAACCTGACCAAGGGCGGAGCCAGAAATTTTCCTACTTTGAGCTATTAAATAAATATATAATTTTTTTAAAGATTAATTATTAACTCATGTACATGAATTTTTAAAGTTAACAGTAAATTTTTAATTCAAATACATTATTTAAAATATTAAAAAATAAATTTGAAAGTACATAAAATTGAAGTGAAAGTAAAAATAAACTCACTATTAAAGTTACATCCTTCGATGTTCTGTGAAATATAATTCATCTATAATCGAATATGAATCGATATTGTAACAACCCCTCAACCGGGATAAAATAACAATCTCATGTCAACTGGAAAATAAAGTAATTAAATTTTTTTCCTCTCTCTATTCCTCCTTCCCTCACTTGATTCTTCCTTAAATTAGTTGTACTTTGTAAATTTACAAAGTTATTCTCTCAATTTTTTTTATTTTTTTTCCTGGATTTTTTTTATGTTTTTCCCTTACTTTTCTCTTTTTCTCTCTCGCCTTTTCTTTTCTTTCTTTTCCTGTTCTACTTCTGCCGAGTTGGGAATATATAAAAAGAAAGAAGAGCTGATTTGTTTTATTTTTTAACGGCAAATAACCATTTTACCCTTAATAATCAGTCGTTATTTGACGGTCTTTTTTTAGCACTACCAAGCTCCATTCATCCTAAAATTTCAACTAGATTTTATTCAATATATTTTAAGATTCCTCGTAAAATTTTAACCCAATCTGATGGTCAGATTGAAAATTACATCCAATAACGTAAAACTAGTCAAATTATGATTTTTCATTAACTTTCTGAATTTCTCCAAAAGTTTTGAAATTTTAACTCAAGTTAAAGTATTATATTAAAAGATTCCACGTAAATTTTTAAAAATTTTTAATAACTTAATCAAGAATTATAAATATTTTTACATAAAATTAATTAAAAAATATTAATAAAATCTTGAACTAAACTATAGCCCCTAGCCTTTAACCAGGGAGTAATGGTGCCCGGCATTCCCGTCAAAAGATCTCTTCAAAGTAACGGGCCTCCATTAAGACCCTTATCAAAGCGTGCAGTAGCAGAAATGGACTCCTATCATCATATCATTACTCTTTTGACCCTCTAATTGCAGACAATAGAAAATGGGTCATCATCTTATCACTGTGCTCTTTTTGGTAATTACGTACTATGTGTTGGCTAGCAATGGATTTCACTCTACTTTAGCTTGAAAAGTTGGTTTCTTTCATTTCAATCCCTCAAAGCGAGTCCTTTTGGAGTAAAAACCTTTTTACTTTTTGTTTGATTGTGGATAAAACTCAAAAGCAAATGGACATAACTCGAGAAGGAGTGATATATATCTAGACTTTGGTTAGTGAGTTCCATGTGATGGGTTTCGTGGATGTGCCATGTGGAGATCAGCACAGGTGTCTTGCACTTGCACATGGATTTGGCAATCTCAAAGCTTTGAGATTTGAGAAATTAAAATGGTCTTGCCCTTTTCAAGAATCAAGAGTCTCAGTAGCTGATGCAACAGCTTGGTCTCAGTGAAAACAGAAGACCAGGTTAATTTATTAGGAACACTGTGAGTGAGAGGGGAAAAAAAGCTCCCTGTTAGAGAAAATTATAGATATATTAAACACTTATTTATTTCTGTCTCCAACCGGACACTTGGATTCTTCCTTGATGACTAGCTCGTTCCAGGTGTGCTAAACTATTCTTCTGTATCTAATCTCCTCACCTGTAATTGTAATTGTACTGGTTTCCTTTCTTTAATATGTAAGCACTAAGCAGCTACTTGTACCAGCAGTTCTGCTTCTTCTTGTGTTGCATTACAAGAAATATTAGACCCCAGAAGTGTTTTCTTTTCTTTTCTTCAATCTTCTACACAGATCTTCTCCATATTATCCAATCCAACATTCAAGCTACTTTTGATCCCCGGAAATGGGAAATACACCTGAGAGTCAAATCAGTTCACAGTATTTCTTCAAACCCTCACTGCTTTGTGTTTCAGTCCTTGTCGCTTCTCTTGTTTTCACTTGTTTCCTCCTTTTTGGGATCTCTTCTTACCTTATCACAATATCTGTTTTGTTTCTGTCAACCATTTTCATCGTCACATTCTCAAAGAAAAAGGTGGCTGTTGTTAGCAATTCAGCAGAAGCTGAAAGTCCCACATGTCGCCCTCAGAGCATGCTTGAAAAGGAAGTTGTGGAGGAACTAAATCCAGAAGTGGAACCTATAATTCATTGCGATGCTTCCCAGCAAAGTGATGTTTGCGACATGCATGAGTATCAAGTTGAACCAACGGATTTCCCATCAGACAGTGATAGCAGTGATGATTTCTCTGCAAGTGAGAATTTTGAGCTCAGTTGGAGGTGCTCAGAAAATGTAGGTCAAAGTATTGCAGTCTCTGAAAGCTCAATCTCTGAAAATGACGTTGATGAGGATGGTGATGGTCTCATTGAGATTAGTCTTCCACTGAACAACTCTGTTGATTTTGATGAAGAGTCAAAGAAAAAGTCAGTTTCGAATTTGCCTGAATCCATTTTCAGGCAACAGGGTCTTATGGAGCTATTTGCAGAGATTGCTGAGGTGAATGAAGAGGAAAACCTGATAGAGATTGACCTTTCCATGGGATCCATCAAGTGTTGAAAGTTTGAGATTGAAGCGTGATCTAGCTATTTTTCAATTCAACAAGTTAACATGGCGTATGAGGATGATGTCAAGAGCTAGAATAGAGACTTACTTGTCTCAAGTTCCTTCTTAATTGTGATTTTGCGATGCTCTGTAAACTTCATGCAATTCTACTAAATTAGCTCATCTTTCATTCAAGCTCATCTTTCATTTATTAATTTAATTTACAGGGGATGTGCCATCCTAGTATATTCTTTTCACATAAACCAGCCAAAGGTTCAGTCTTAGCCAAGTGCTAAAATCCACAAGTTAATTATATAGCCAGCATCTTGCCATGTTGGAAAAGCATTCATGGATAATTCATTGCTGTTCTCCTCCTGGCAAGTGATTGGCATCAAGAACATTGAATTTGGAACAGATTGGAAAAATAACGATAATTTTATATCTCAGTTGTATTCCATTCCATTACAGTGTCAAATGAATTGCAGGAAAGCAGTTTCTATTCGTTCTAGAACCTACAGTTAATATTAACAAGGCTTTCAAATGATCATGGAGACTGAAAAAGAAAAAAAAAATCGCAGGAAAAAGCTATGATGCTCTAAAAATTACACACATGCAGGCACAAACACAATAAAAGACATAAAGGTCCCAAGATTTCGACAGATTGGTCTCAACTAAAAATTGATGATCAACAATAATACAAATGATTCTAAAGCATTTCCTGCCAGCCTAACACGCATCAATGTGTGTCCTAATCCTTATGAAGTAAATGGTATTTTGATCCACGGTAAAGTTACTGCTTCCATATGCTGTCATCACCAAAAATCACATCAAACCTTCGGAGGGTGGAGGCCGGCCCTACCAAGAAACTTCACAACAAACGAAAATAGCCTCATTATGCTTCTATGATTCTGGATAAAAATATGGGCAGGACCAAATCTCATTTAAATACCAAGGAACTCTAATCCAGTTGCTGTGGGTGTCAAACCATGCTCAGACAGATACTGAGCATCATAAAACTTACTCAGATGCCTCATCCCACTATCACACAGAATGGTCACAATTGTGTGACCAGGACCAAGTGATTGTGCCACTCTAACAGCTCCAACACAGTTCATGGCTGAAGAACTCCCCAGAAAGAGGCCATCATTCTTCAAAAGATACCTGAAAAGAAGTTCAAGTAAAGATGCAGTATGGAAACTTTGAATGAAGTACAACTAGTAGGAGAACAGTTCAAGTGCCATGGGAAAAATCTTTAGCTTGCAAATGCATGGAAATAAAATCAAGTTTTAAAAGCAGTCATTCCATGTAATGTGAAGAAAGGTCAACTAATTTCAAAATTTTCGCATTAACAAGTAAATTTTCCATTTTGAAGGAAATAAAAAAGCTCGCTGAGAGAAAAAAGTGTAAGACATTAGCAGAGACATGGCAAGAGACCATATCTCTTTGTTCAACTATCCCACCAACCAGGACATTGTCCCATAATTCCCTCCTCGTTACTTCTTTCTCAACCTCTAAGCAATCAAGAACTACTATATAGAAATAAGGCAGAAAAAGAAAGCATGGGTTGACCTTGACATTTCAACAGCCTCTTTGTCTGTGCCCCTGTAGGCTCCGTCAAGTTTTGCCATCTTAAAATTTTGTGTTAATCTATTGATTCCAATTCCTTCCGTTATTGTGTCAAATGGGTTCTTTAACCTTTTTCCTTCAGCTTCCTCTCTCGTGTACATCACTCCCCTTGTTACCTTATTGAACAAACCAGAACCAGGCGGATCTATGAGGAAGCACTTGATGTTCGGATTCTTTTCCTGTAGAACATGTAATAAGGATTCGATGGAACTGCTCTAGCACAACATAAATGAAAAGGTTTAAAACAAAGGGAAGAATTTTACCTGGAGAAAACTTGAAATACCAGCTACAGTGCCACCTGTGCCTGCAGCTGCCACAAATGAATCTAAACTACCACCACTTTGTTCCCATATCTCAGGTCCAGTGCCCTGATAGTGGGCCCGGAAATTTGCCAAGTTTTCAAACTGGTCAGCAAAAAAACCACCACTACAGTAACTTGAAAAAATAGAATCTTTTTTCTCTCCATCAGATATGCAACCGTTAATTTGCTCTAAGAATTTGCCATCAATCTTTTCAGTTTTTCTAAGCTTTGATGCTAATTCATTTGCTTCCAGTGCCCGTCTCCTAGCAATGTTGACATAGTGGTCTCTGTGTGTAATTGAAACCGGTCGCACTCTTTCAACAGTAGCTCCCAGAGCTTCGAGAATTTGAGACTAGCAAAAGTTTTCAAGAGTAACAAAGTCAAGTTGGTCACAGAATGTGAATGGTAAAAAGAAGGCTCAGGAAAAAAGAATATCAAGGATTCAGGTACATGCTCAGAAGAAGGAAACTCTCTAGTACATGTCTATTTTAGCAACATGCATAAAAAAACATAAATTTTTCATAGGTCCTCAAAAGTAAATTCAAGGAACACTTCTAAAACTTCTTCATTGTTTTTATACAACTTTTTTGCAACTTATCTATAGCTGCTAAGTTTCCTACAACACATTTACCTAACACAACTCAATTATGGAAAATTAGTCTGAAAAGCTGCACAATATCCAAACCTTCTCAATAGCAACATCATCTGGGATAACGACATGGCATTTGCATGCATAGGCAGGAGCCACTGTAGCCAGGCTAATTGCAGTGCTTCCAGCACTTCCCTCAGTAACAACTCCACCACAAACTAGCTGGCCAGATTCCAGTGCCTGTCATAGAGCCAGGCAGCCAAACATATAGAAAGTGTAACAGAGGATAACAAAATAATGCCAGGTACAAGCTTTAATTACTTTGTGACATTAAAGTGTTGCATAAGCTAATTAGGGCTTCTTTTTACACAAAAACAATATATAATGTATTTCACAAATGGGATTATTGAAATGTCAAAAAATAGAATATGAGCAGACAATAGTTTCGTTCAATTAGTAGTCCTTGTGAGTAATTCCACTTCACCATCTGAACAATGTGGAAACTAAAGATTTCAATATTTCACATAGATTTTGGATTCATAAATAGCATCACAAGGATTTCCGTATGTGTCTAAATTCAATTTAAAGAAGAAACTTCAGGTGCCCGCCATTTAAGACAGGGAAGTAGTTAAATGACCCCTGAGCTCTTAACTCAAGCTTAAGCTCTATATGGCACTAAATTTCTTGTTCGAATTCGTAGTGCTGTGGTTTGCTCATAGTACAAAAAACATTAGATTTCGGTTCTGTTCTCATGACTGCATTTTGATAAAAAGAAGTTTCATATTAACTTACATTTTGTGATCGGTCACAATGAACTTACAAGCCACAACCATTACCATCCATAATCATGTCTGAAATTAACAATCATATCTCCTATCCTAAATTCCTAATTAATTGATAATATCACCAAAACTATGCTTTTTGCCTTAAAGTTTTCATTGTCTTAAAGTTTTCATAATTGGTAGCTGACAAAAGCATTCAAGTAATTTACCTCTTCAATTATTTTCACAGCAACCCTATCTTTAACACTCCCTCCTGGATTCAGAAACTCGCACTTCCCAAGAATCTGAAGAAAGAAAAATCAAGAACAAATGAAACCAAAAGCAATAACCAATAACCATGAATCTATTAAGTACTATAAATCAACCCTGAAATATGCATGAACAACCACTTCAGAAAATGAAGAAAAATTATTGAGCATCAATTTGGGGAACATAGGAAAATACAATTAATAAAATTGAAAGAAAAAAAAAAGCCTATCTTCGGGAGAAGTATCAAAGAGTGTGAGTTAAAAAGTGACCATAATCAACCACAAACATATATCTTGTATATAAAACACCATAAACCCATAATCAAGACCATAATTCAAAGAAAAAAACATAGCTTGATCAACAGATACAACAATGCCACAAGTCCAATGAAAACATATTAGAAATGGAAATAATGGATGAAATGAATCATAATATGAAGCAAAAGAGCATATCTTGAACTTACTTCACAACCAGTAGCTTCAGAGAGGCTAATAATTCTAATCAAGGGAGTGTTACCAACAGCATGAATGAGTCCGTTTCTTGGTTTTTTATTCTTTGAAAGGGGGGAAGGAGTCTTTCTTTTGGATCTGTAATTGCATAGAAAGTAAGAGAACAATACGATGGACATAGAGATGGCTGCTACAAAAGCACCTGTGGTTCTTACAGATGCCATTGTAGCATATGCGAAGCAATAGACTTTCAAAAACTGAAAAGCTTGAACGGTTGCAGCTTACGACTGTAATATTTTCGATTATACAAAGGCGGTATAATTGAACCCGATGGGCCAGGCCCATTAGTCAGTTTAATCAGTTATTATTATTATTATTAAAAATTAAAAGAAGTGTTGTTTCTATTCTACACTACATTACAAAACATTACTAATTATAATAGTTTTTTTTTTGTTTTTTTATCTATCTTCGTCCACCTACCAATCGACACAAGACTACAGGAGCAACTCGATCAGTCCACCAACTATCGAAGGGTTCAGGATTAGGACCCCCAAACCCAGTCTTCAAAACCAATTTTTTCCCCGAGATTACAAATTCACTTCACCTTGGAGACCTAATGCACATGTGAGTACGACTGAGAGTGAGAGGCACTTGATCCTTGGTCACAAGAGGCACCCCAAACACCATACAACGTGTTTTTCTAGTCGCTAAATCCTATTTGTGACTAAGTCATTTTCAAGGTGGGCAAGCTGTTAAGCATAAAAGATAACTTTTTTCGAGACCATTGTCGATGTCTCCAGACTCCCTAACAATGTTGTTAGTCGTCATATCCTGGTTCATGAAGTCTAACCTGATTCTCTTTTGAAGTCCGCATACAAATATGTTGTCAAATGAGCTTCTCACATCTCTTAAAATCGACTATCACATGTGCTAGTATCATTCACATGGAACCTTTCCTTTATTCGACCTTTAAACTTCTCATTTAATATATGCTACCACCACTAAGATCTGCATTGTTGGCCTCTCCACCCCAGCTTGCAACCTAATATTTGCAAAAGAACCGCCACACCTTTCTACTCATTGAGTCTTTACACTTGCCTCGACAGCTGAGTTTAAGCCTCGTGCTTCAACGCCATATATTTTTAGGGCTAGTTGATTTAATAAGTGAGTTGTTACCCACTTCTTAGTGGATTTCAACTTGCATGACCACCATATTGCTATCTTAATTAACCATAACCCTTTGTGGGTTTTAGGTTAGCGCATAGTTGGGCACCATAACATGACTTCTACTTTATCTTGCATCATCAATCCCTCTTACCAAAAATGGCCCACTTAGAGCCCTTGATTTTGTGACACAACTCAATGAAGTAGCCACATCTTCCCTACATATTTAAAGTTTGAGAATAGGTTAAGGGAGTTACACCCTTGATGCCTTTAATCATTGTCTTGACCCGATAGAACTCACATTAAACTCTAGTTATCATGAGGAAAATTTTAGAGGAAACCAACTACAAGATGGTTCGATTAGTTTTTTCCCCTTATACCCAAATCATAGAAACAATTTGCACATCACTATCATTGTGGGCCTTCACCAAAGTTTCATCTATCTCTGCCTTGCTTGGGCATAATTCATCATTTTTCAAGTCCTAATATATATTCTTTCACTCGAACCCTTTTTAGAAGATCAAAGTCAGTTGACAGCGCGATCCTCGGGGGGGTCCTACCAATAAGTTTTCTTACACCTTATAGTTTTATTCACTCGTTGACTCACACACATGTTAGACCTTTTGGTTCGTGTTTTGAAACAGGATGAATCAAAAGCTTGTAGGTCAATATATAAAACATGCATGTGCCGAGGCAAGCCATGATGATGCGCGTTGTAGTCCACGATCATAATGATGATGTCTTTGTGGGCATTTCAAAGGCCTAGGCTTGGGCTACCACTATGATCCGTATCAGTCCACCCCATGATCTAATCAATAGAATGACTATTGCCATTCCATATCCACTCGAGGCACATCGTTAGGCCCCATCTACTTCCCTCCCAACAATTTTAAACATTTTTTTATTCTTTTTTCAAAGTCCTTTTCATATTTGTTAACGGTCTTTCGTCTATATTTAGCTTTGGATAAAATTTATAGCCTAATTTGAGGCTATATTTCCAAACAACCCAACTTGTAGATAACATCTCATGGTGCGACAAGGTCCAACTATGACAGGGCTCTCACCCTCTCGACACTTCCAAGGAATTTAAACATGGTTTACCATTGAGGATGTTTTTCCGTATTGTAATTCAAACACCATAGATAGTCAATTTTTAAACTGGGCATTTCCTGGTTTGCTCACCATTACTAGGTGAATCCTTTGTAGATAACTTAAATATAAGATGGGGTATTGTAAGTGGGAAAATATCCTTGTTGTCATGATTCACTAAGATTTAGCTTCATGTCACTTTGATTTATCACTAAAAGCCTCTCAAAACACATGGTTTTATGGAAATTAGGATGTGATCGAGTAACATTTGGGGGTCTTGGGGCTTAAACAACAAATGTGGAAGTATGAGGAGGGTAACATACAAGGAATGAGAGTCTTAAAAAAGACAAGAGGATGACCTATGCCAAAGTTCAAGTCCAAAAGCAATATGGATTAGGACATGCTATAACTTAGCTTTAGAAATTTCCTGGATATATAGGTCATTGCCCCACATGTCTATGTAAGAAGGTGAGGAATAGAAAACATGATGCAGATACACTAGACAGGTCACACCAAAAGTAGAAAACTTGGTCCTATTTGTAGGCACTCCTTTGAAGGGAAGGGATGTGATTGGATACATTAGAATGGTTGAAGGTATTATCTTTGATTTTGAAAGGTATAATTCTTGCATTGGCTTCACCTTTAAGATCGGGGACCATTTTGATTTCCTAATGAGACCATGACATTAGGTGACGAAGTATGTGATTGCCTTTGAAAGGGAAGATAATCATTGAGTGCATTTATTATCCATTTATTTTGAAGAAAAAACGTTTATGCCTTGGCCAGTTGAAAATACTCTTCATGATAACCAGGTGTAACACCCTATAATTTCTAATGCATCTTTAATCATTTTTCTACAATCGTATAATTGTAAGTCATGTAATATTTTTTAGGGAACTTTATCATTTTGAATCACCTTCATTATCACATGTGATATAAATTTACGTCGCATCAAAATCTTTTCTATAAAAGATTTCTTTTTATTTATTTATATTTAAACAAGAAATTATATAATTTTAAGGAAATCTAAGTAGAGTCTCCCCTTTCCAAGACCTTAATCAAAATAAAAAGCAATTGAGCTAATGAATCTAGTATAGTTTACGATGCACCTGATCCTCAGCCATCATCGTTGGTTCCAACCTCTGTATCTCTTTTGTCTAGCTACCATTTGACATTGGACCACTACAAAAAGGTGTGATGCCCTGTGTTGTACAAAACTTGACTACTCATAGTCATCAACATCATCACAATCCACCATGAAAAAGAGAGAAACCATTCAGTCACCTAACTTTCAAGCTATCTATCTTCTTTCTTGGTTATCTATGAGATGCGTGGCTATTATCAGGTGAAAGAAGAGATCGATATCTACCTGATGGACTACTTGGATCGCCGAGATCTCATTGAACCATTGACAATGGTGTATGTGGGTTGACGTGCCAATGAAAGGAATTTTCATGATTTTCCAGTGGACTAGGGGTGTTTTGATCATTTTACTTAGACCCGAGAGGTATTTTGGTGATTCTTTTAACCTAAAATTTATCTTTTTGTAATAATTATATGTATTTGTGTGGATATTTTATTGTTTGAATTGTATGCAGCATGTCAGTATGTGCTAAACTCATGGGATTTGAGATCACCAAGTAAATTTTAAGGAGATATAAGGGTGGTATCAATGTTCTGTATAGAACTAGGAGGATAAGATTGTGATTTGATTTTGAAAATTATCTTAAATGAGTATTGATCTTGATGTTTATTGAATTGATATTTGAATGATTGACTAACCTTCAATTCGCTTGACTGATGATTTGATTAATTGTTATTGCTTTTGATTACATGATAATTTATTCACCAATTGGATATGATGCTTTTTCAAAAAATAATTTTAAACCCCAAAGTTTGTAATATGATTGTGTGTGTGTGATATAAATTTTTATATGAGAAGATTCGATGAGTATCGGTCGACATCGATTATACAAATTTATTTTTTATATAAAATGACCCAATGAATATCATTTATCTTATTACTTTTGTATTCTAATTATTGACATGAGATAAATTTCAAGGATTGTCGAATTGAGTTCAATATATTGTGTTTAATTGGTTCATCTATATGCGATTTGTTTTGACCAATTAATTTTAAAACTTTTTTTTAATTAAATCACCCATGAACGGTTTGTTTTAACCAATTAATTTTAAATCTTGTATTTAATTAGTCCACCTATGAATGATTTATTTGACTATTTAGTTTTAAAACTTGTGCTTTATGATTAGTTCACCCATAAACTGTTCGCTTTAACTAATCCTTTTTATATGTTATTTTTAATTGGTTCACCTATAAGTAGTTTGTTTCGACTATTTATTTTTAAAAAAACTTGTGTTTTCTAATAAGTTCCAATGAGCAATTTATTTCTAAATCGGTCCTTTCAAAACTTGTGTTTTCTAATTGGTCACCAATGATCAATTTGGTTCTAAATCGATCATTTCAAAACTTGTGTTTTCTAATTGATCCATCTTTAATGGTTCATTGTTGATTGGCAACTTGAAAATATATTTTACTTATCATATTTTCATATATGTGTTCTTCTTTTATGTGATGATGTGTTGCATCCTACACACACATAAATAATAATAATAATAAAAAAAAGGTCCTTCAATGATGGTTGGTTAATGATGATGCTATTTTATATGTAGTCTGTGTCTGGTTCCATCAATTTTGGCATTTTACCTTGTGTTAAAAAGGTGGTAATCAAGAATTCCATCTTTTACATCGATAAGTAGAAGCTTATTTTCTTATGTGATTCTATGCTTATTTTATTAAGTGCGTTATCGAGTCCTAAGACCACCATCTCTCCAATAAACGGATTTCATGTATTTTTTTTTATTATGTTTTACCCCTTTTCTTTTATTAGCATTATAACCAAAAATTTATCTTATTATTGATGTGTGCACTACAGCTGGCCTTAGATCAGACGTTAGAAGGGTATTGTTAATTGAGTTCATCTTCCCTTCATATAACCAACCCCTTACCCAAACTTTGGTGGACCAATTATTAGGTTTCTAGGATTATTAACCCTAGGTGATGACTCTTTGTCTTTTTATATGATATGTGATTTCATCATCATGCATGAGGACCTTTATCTAGTTCACCTTTGTGCCCCTCGCGTAAGGAGTGCGAAGTAAGGGAGTTGGCGGGTCACTCACAGCTAACGACACCTATCACCTTTCGATGGTGGGGTAAAGGTTAACCATGATGGTAAGGTGGCAAAAGCCATCCAAGTAAAATTAGTCCTACCTTTTCAAGGATCCTCGTAAGTTCAACATGATGTGTCCGGGATAACCAAATATGATAACTTAATTGATTGCATGACCACCATGTCGGTGATGCATCAATTAAATTTATACCTTATCAACTTTTGATGATTAGATAGATACCTACCATAGTGGTGAAGGGTGGCAAAAATCATCCAAGTAAAACCAGTACTATTTTTCTAAGGTTGCTCGTAAAGTTTGGCACAACTTACTCAGGACAACCAAGTGTGATAACTTGACGGATTACACAGCCATCATGCCAATGACACATCATTCAAATTTATACTAAATCAACTTTCGATGGTAAGATAGAGGCCTATTATGGTGATGAAAGGTGGCCAAAACAATCCAATAAACTTTCGATAATAAGATAGAGGCCTACATGACAGCATGTTGAGCCCCACACATTTTGGATGTCGAAGAAGTTTATTGTGAATCTTCAAGTTTTTTGGTGGTGTTTGTAATTTTATATTGCTTCGAAGGGATTATCAAAAATATAAAAAACAATATAGAAAAAAAAATTGAAAAGCCTAGAAAAACCTAAATGAGTTAAACCATAAAAACAATAAAGAAAACTTAAAAAATCTAAACACCTAGAAAAAAAAACTACACCAACTTGTGAATATTAAAAAAAAATGAGGAAACCATGTTGATAAATTCTTGTAAATAGATCTACATATACGGAAAAGAAATAAGTTTTATAATACATGATTTTTATTATTTTTTCAATTTTTTCTTATATTAATGGATTTTTTTTTGGTGTTCCAAGCGTTTACATTTCTTAATTTCTTGAAAAATATTTTTTATTTTTTTAAAATTATAGCTATAGAGATATTCCCATCAAAAAAATTGAAAAAAAAAACATATAAAAGAAAATATGAACAAGGATTAGTGTGTGAAAACTTAATAAAAAAACATGAAAAAGCTTGATTAATCAAAGACTGTTTAGGACTGCGGTTGAACCATTTTCTTCTATATCTTTTTAATTTTTTTTAAAAAAATTAAAATTAATATTTTATTAATATTTTTATATGTTGATATAAAAATAAAAATATAAAAAATATATATTATTTTAATATATTTTTAAATAAAAAATAATATAAAACACATCTGCACCCCAATTCAAATTCAAATTCAACCTAAATCACTAGTAACCTAGTAGCCCTCAATTAAAAGGGCTGTGCACATGAATTTTTCACGAGCATACAAAAACTTTCGTTAAAGCTAAACGAGTTTCGTTTGAAAGCTCAAGTAGCCGACAAGGCAGGGTATGTGCACAAAGTAGTTTCGAGGGTAAAATGTAGGAGGGTACTTTGGGCAACAAACTTTTTCTCTCTTGGATCGAAAAAAGGAGTACATGACTCATGAGTCAATAAGAAACAAAAAATGACAGCAGTCCACTTAGAGCCATCAACACAAACACTACACATTTCCTCTCAGAGAATCTCTGTACAGAGAGAGAGAGAGAGAGAGAGAGAGAGAGAGACCTCCATTAACTTCTTTTTAGGAAAACCAACAGCACCCCCCATCAGCTCACCAATCTTCTCTTTATCGCTACCATGGAGATCAAAGAAAAGCTACTAAATTACAAGTATCATATCTTCTTCACCCTCGTTTTCTCTCTTATTCTTGTCTCTATAATCGTTGTTGCGCCGAGTTTCCTCACAATTTTGGCCTACTTTTGTCCTCTACTTCTCTCCACAGCTCTCTTTCTTGGCGCTGTCATCTTCTTCGGCAAGACCTCTTTACCGGGCACCGACTCTTCCAGTGACAAAGCCGGCGAGGGCCTCTTGGATTATGTTGCAGGACAGCCCGAGCAAGCGGTGGAAAGTTTCAAGTCGGATTAGTAGTTGCCAACCTTGTTTAATGATGTGTAATCTCCCTAACCTCTTGGCATTTTACTCACTTTCGTCCCTGTTTCCTTTGATCTCTCAATTTAATTACGGGAGGAGAGTGTCTGCTGCTGCTGTGGCTGCGGCTGCTGTTATGATTATTACTACTGTTTGAACATCTAATGTTGTTCCTTGTTATTTAATGATAATGACATTAGGTTCTCCATGCCCTTTTCTTTCTTTTTCTAGATCATATATTCTTTACTCTATTTTTTTTTATTTTTTATTTTTGTCATTTTAGGGTTTAGGGTAACTTAGAATTTAGACAAATGCTGGCGGTGATGATTGACAAAGAAGCATCAATTGTTGCTTATAATTGCAATGTAGGGCCTGTCAATTGTTGTCTTATTAAAGTGTTTTTTTATTAAAATAATATTTTTTATTTTTTAAAATTTATTTTTAATATCAATAAATAAACAATTTAAAAAATTAAAAACTAATTTCAAGTTAAAAATAATTTTGAAAACATGGTTGAATCGTGAATTATAGCTAAGATTGAGGTGTTGTGAGCAATAATAAAATCACCACCGGGGTAACCAGCAAAGGCACCAAGATCCGAAAATTTGACTTCATTTCTAAGAATCTGCTTTTAGGTCAAATTACTTTTGATGGATTTTATTGAAAGAGGACGATTAACTATATTCCAATCTTTGTTTAAATAAAATTTTGGGCCAATTTTATTTCAATATTACCGTTAAAAATTGTGTAGTCTTTACATTCTTTTCAGACCAGGGCATCTTTTTTTTTTTTAGGTTTATTATTTCATTAATTTTTAAAAATTAAATGTGGGTTCCACCTAGTTTAGCTGGCAATTTACTTGGTGTTGTACTTAATCACTTAATAATCTCGATCAAATGCCATTCAAATGAAATTTAGGACTGTGAAATGAATTCACGGGTTTGTTTGTTGTATGGTGTTGTTGTTTTATTATTATTTAATTATTTTTATGTTTTTAAATCATTTGATATATTGATAATATTTTTTTTTTAAATATTATTTTAATATATTTTAAAATAAAAAATATTATCAAATATAACATCAAATAGCAAAAAAAAATAGCTTTTTTATTTTATATATATATATATAAAATAGAAGCGAAAATAAAATTTGTATTGTAGTTTGATGATACATCTTGTAACGTCCTGTTTGAAAAGTGGTTTTTTAAAATTAATTTTTAAATTTTTTTGTATTTGTTTACCATTAGAAAAGTTAGTAGGAAAAATACTTTTAAATTAAAGAAAAATTTGACTTGATTTCCAGAAATGTTTGGTGTTATGATTGAACTATTGTTTTATTATTTTTTAAATTATTTTTTATGTTTTTGAATCGTTTTGATGTATTAATGTTAAAAATAAATTTTTTAAAAAAATATTATTTTAATATATTCTCGAGATAAAAAATACTATAAAATATAACATTAAATAGTAAAAAATAGCTTTTTTATTGTATTGTATATGTATATAAAAATAAAAGTTGTATTTGAAGTTTGATGATACGTCTTCTAAGACCCCGTTTGTTTTATGAAAATGATTTTCTAAATTTTCCTGTGTTTATTTGTCATTAGAAAAGTTGGTTAACAAAAAATATTTTTCAGTCAAATAAAATTTTGACTTGATTTTCAAGAAAGTGTTTTCCTTTTATCTTGGACGGAAAACACTTTTTCAAAAGTTGTGAAAAAATTAGAAAAATCTTGTTATTTGCTGATTATATCAAATTTGATCCTCAAACTTTTGATTGCTATATATTTTGTTTTGATTTTTTTTTTCAATTTTATGCCTTGGAATTTGATTTAATTTGGTTTTTATATCAACTTTGATCCTCATTTTAATAATTGTTATTTGCTTTTCTTTTATTATTTTCTTAGTTGAAATTTTTTATCTATCAGATTTGATTTTCATTCTTTTTATTGTTATTTATTTTATTTGAAATAATTTATGAAATTTTATTTTTTTTAATTCCATCATCTTCAACTTTTTTATCTGATAAATTTGATCTCTATTATTTTGATTGTTATTTATTTTATTTGAGATCATTTATGAAATTAATTTTATTTTCATTCAACTTTTTTAATTTGTAAGATTTGTTCCTCATTATTTTAATAAACTTGAAAAAAATATTAACAAGTTATTTTCCAACTTATTTTTTATAATATAACCAAATACTGAAAAATATTTTTTAATTTATTTTTTATGATACTATTAAATATAAAAAGATAATTTTTTTTTAGGAATTCATTATAAAAAAATAATTATTTTTCAATAAACAAACAAAAATTCGTCCGAATAGATAAATAAAAGGGGTAATAGGATAGTAATAGTAGCGTGCATGGGACACTCCAATTAGTCCAAAAGTTCTGACACCGACCAACTACTGCTGCAGTATTCTTTTGTTTAATAATGGTGAAAACGGTGGAAGATGGACACGTGTTTGGTAATAATTAATAATTTATGGACTAAATCAATAAATAAATTCCTTGAAAGTTGCGCTGTCACTCTAAACCTTTTTAACCCTCTTTTTAAATAAAAATGTAAATGAATCTGTGAGTCGAGTGAAACTTAGGTACTGATTGGTACATATGATATTTGATTGGTTACGATTAAACTGACATAATTACACAAATAATTATCTTATCTTTTATTTTAAAGCTCATAAGATAATTTATTTTATTTTATATTTACTAGAGATTAGACATTACCGAACAAAGATCTTAATCACTCAGTTTAAAACATAAATGAGAAAAGATTGATGTCATTTGATACAATCAAAAACTCGAGTTAATATGTAATTTAATTGATCTAAGATAAAATACTGGTTTAAATTAATTTTATATATATATATATATATATATATATATATATATATATATATATATATATATATATATATCGTTGTTATGATTTTTTTAATTGACATGACTCGTGTTTTATCTAAATTGATTTTTAAATCTAGTTTTAAAACTATGATAATAATTATTTTTATTTTTGTGTTGTTTTGGGTCAACCTCTTAGTTGGATTTTAAAACCATGATAATAATAATTTTTATTTTTATGTTGACTCTTGGTTAGAGTTTTAAAACTATAATAATAACAATTTTTATCATTACGTTAACCCAGGTCACTGATCCCGACCTGCAACCCGGATCTGACCCATGGTTGAGTTTTAAAACTATAATAATAATCATTTTTATTTTTATGTTGATCTGAGTCAATGGTCAACTTTACTCGTGATCTAGGCCTGACCACAGTTCGACCCCCAAGTCTAACTTTAAAAATTATAATAATAACTTTTTTTATTTTTGTGTTAACCTGGGTCTATAATCAACTCGAACCGTGACCTGATTCTTGCTCCTGATCAGCTTTAAATCAAGTTTTAAAACTATAATAATAATTATTTTTGTTTTTATATTAACCTTGATTAACTAGAATAATCTTTTAGCTATAAAATTGGATAAGTTTGTCTTATTTTTTAATAAAACAAAAATTTGTCTATGAAAATAACCTTAAACAATTAATTTTTATACGATGATTTAAAGGAACACCAAACAACTTAAAAAAAAGAAATATGCTGTCCGGTCCTTCATGATTCAACTTACCATAGTTTTCATTCGTACCATTCCTGAATATTTGAATTCAAAAAGATAAAAGATAAAACAAATTTTCTTCACGATCAAATGACATCATCAACATCTCATCTGTTTAGGACGTGGTGCCCACGTGGGCTTGACCTAGCATATTCTATTCATCAGACATACATTTAATCAGGAACGTCCGTCCAATACATGTGTTATGGGCCCAGGTGACATGACATGTTCGTAAGTAAGTGAGTGGTCGGTGGTGATTATCCTATACGGCCAGAGATAGATCCATCCAATCCATCACATTATTAAAGGCTGCATCAACGGCTGTATGTTTGTTTGGTCAAGAGCTGGCCCTTTTCCGACAATGTTCATTATTAATTAGCAACAAACACTAAAAGACAGGTGAAACTCTGTGCACCGTGCAATTCTAAACTCAGATACCGATAGTACTATGTTTTATTACCTCCAAATTTTTGTCTTTGAGATTTAAATTGATGACCAATTAAAGATTCAAAGATAAAGAATCAATTTAAAATAAAACAGAATAAATAGATGGTGATTTTGCAGTTAGCATGGAAAGCTCATTTTAATTATTTTACTTTCCAAATGGTTCATTGTCAGTACTTTTAGTTTTTTTAAAAAAAAAAATTAAATTTTAATCCACAAATTTGTTTTTTTTTTAAGTTTTTAATTTGAGATTTGAGAGACACTCATTGGATTTTGATCATTAGTTAGCACCAAATTCGACCATAAAAAAAATTATTATTGATATTAACGGGTTCTATTCAACGAAAATAGTTTTACATGGGTCTTTTTATGTCTTTTTATTGTCTAAAAAAGTAGATGTGAGTTTGAAAAGTTTTTTAATTTGAGTTGTCTTTTTATGTTTTTTGGGTTATTTGAATACATTAATTGATTTTTATAGGTCTCTAGAATATTTTTTATATGTATATTTGGGTTAAAAAATGGTTGAAAAATAAATTTTTAGGTATGAAATACCCCTGCCTTCATTTTCCAACGGCTAGAGGGTTGTCGGTTTATGAGGAACGTATGAATTTTTTTAAATATAAGTTAGAGGATGAACGACTAGTATTTATAAAAAAAAAGGCTTCACATATGTGCCAAACCTTTTTTTTATAGGTCAGGTACATACCCACGCGTACAACCTCTATTTTTATTTTTTTGTTTGATGCATCTTCAATCCCTAATACTTTTAAAAATTTCATCCTTCTTTATTTAAAAGTCACTTTTTGTTATTATTTTTTAAAAAAATGAGGTATTTTTTTGTTATTTCAGTCCCATGCGCCTATTTTATTTGTTTTTTCTTTTTAAAAAATTATTATTTGATTAAAAAAGAGTGTTATAAATTTATTATTCTTTTTGTTATTTTTTTCTCTAGTTGTGTATAATTGAATGAAAAATAATTTCATAAATAAAAATTTATTAAATCCGGTTGGGTTATGACACGAGACATGGATTCGCCAAATTAACCCAGGCTTACTATATTTTTTTTTGTTATTTCCTTAATTGATTTTTTGTTATTTTCATCAATTGACAATTAGTTGATTTAGGATAGGACTTTGTTGTTTCCTTTAACTTTTTATAGGGTTATTAATGTCCTATAACTCGAGTTACGAGTTTAGTAGGTTATCTTGAATTGACTCAAGGCGATCCAAAGTATGCTATTGTCCAATATGTGACCGTCTCTCTCTTCGTTTTTTTTTTTTTTAAGATTTCATTCATATGCATCATGCTCTTAATTCATTATCAGAATTTTTTCTCTCCTAAAAAATATGTTAGCAAAGCATGATCTTTTTTAAACATTAAAAAAAACAAATAATTCAACCTAGGGCATAGCACATGCCAACGATCTAATTACTTTACTAATATTTGTCAATTTTGACTATTTGATCTTTATTTTTCATTGTGTAAAT
Organism: Populus x sibirica; assembly: GCA_019202695.1. Classification (NCBI taxonomy): domain Eukaryota; kingdom Viridiplantae; phylum Streptophyta; class Magnoliopsida; order Malpighiales; family Salicaceae; genus Populus; species Populus x sibirica. The sequence continues at coordinate 143,054 of JAGMVL010001232.1, read as the reverse complement.
ACATTTTGGTCTCTAAATTTTTCACATTTTTCATCCATGTGGTTTCATTTAAAGTTTATTTTAGTCCCTTAGTTTTTTTTATTTTACATTTTTGTTTCAAAAACAAATAATGGACCAATATGTTTTTCACATTTTTTTAATATTTTGTTCCTATAGTTTATTTAAAGTCCATTTTAATCCCTTAATTTTTTATATTCTACGTTTTGGTCTTTATAAAGACAATGGATAACAGTGAAAATCCATTATGTTTTAAGAGACCAAAATGTAAAATATGAAAATTAGGGACTAAAATAGACTTAAATGAAACCACATGGACAAAATGTGAAAACTTCAAGGACCAAAATGGATCTTCACTATTTAGTAAAAAGTGAAAATAAAAATCAATTTTGGCTCTTTTCATATTTTTTTCATATTTCATCCTGTAGTTTCATTTACAATTCATTTTAGTCCTTTAAGTTTTTGTATTTTGCATTTTGGCCTCTAATTTTTTTATATATATAGTTTACATTTTGATATCTAATGTTTTTTTTATATTTGGCCCAATAGTTTCGATTAAAGTCTTCCTTTAATTTTTCATAATTTAATTATCTTGTTCTTATCGTTTTGGATATTTATGTTTCATCCTTAAACTTTATTTTCCTCACATTCCAGTCCCTTTGAGTTGAGAGAGGTGTGAGAAAGTCACAAGAAGAGTGGAGAAGAGAGAAAGCTTTTGATTCGTCATATTCCGACCTAAAAAAAGACCGATCTTAGCATCGATGTGTTCGTCTTGAAGATGAGTGTTTGATGTAGGTGGTTTGACTTTTAACCATGTCGATAAAAACATATTGGAATCTAAAAAGTTTAAACAATGAAAATCTATTTCGTTCCTTAACTTTTTTGTGTATCTCTTATTTAATCCATGTTGTTTCATTTAAAGTTTATTTTGGTCCCTTAATTTTTCATGTTTTACATTTTGATCTATTACTTTTTAATATTTTTTTTCAATTTTGGTCCCTTTAGTTTTAGTTAAAGTCCATTTTGGTCTTTTAGTATTTCATGTCTTCAGTATACAATCCTTGTAGTTTTGGATATGTATGTTTAGGCTTTAAACTTCATTTTCTCACATTGCAGTCCCTTTAAGTTAAGAGAGTGGTGAGAAAGTCACTAACAGAAGGGAGGAGGAAAAAACCTTTTGATCGGTAACATTCTAACCACATAGAAGATTAATCTTAGAGTTAATGGATTTGTCTTAGAGATGGGTGTGGATATAGGTAGCTCCGACCTTCAGCCATACCAAAAAAATTATTTTGGAATCCGAAAAATATTTTTTGTTCAATTTGATTTTAGAATTTAAATTGATTAGAGAGTGTTTTGGGTTGAAAATAATGTTATTGAGGTTTTATTATGTTTTTTTATTGATATTTTATGTGAAAACATTTTAAAAATTGAATTTTATAAGAATGAAATTTAGACTTCGAGGCGACGTGAATTTGTTGTAGTTGATGATGTATCATCTATTATATTAAAAAAACATGAGCAGATAACGTGTTGTTTATTTTTTTTAAAAATGATGTATTACAAGAATGACCATTCAAGCTCTAGTGCATTTGTCTTTTTTAAATTGCTCTTCAATTATTATTTTTTGCATTTTTTTAAGAATAAAATTATTTTTAAATAGAATTATGAGAATAATATTAAAAAATAATTTTGATTATGCATTTGGTTTTAAATAAAATTGGAGCTCTTGATGGTAATATTAATAATTATTTATTTTATGAATAATTATATTCTAGCCTAATATGTAGAATTTTCTTTAAAATTAGCTCATGAAAATTTGATAAGAATAATATATATATATATTTTTATTCTTAATCAAATAAATTATTCTTTGTTTTTCATATACTTGCTTAAAAATTATCTTGTCATGACTTTGTTTTGTTGAAACTTGTTTTCTAAATCATGATATGTTTTTCTTTTTAAATACAATCTTTTTGATATAAAAATATATTTTCATCAAAAAATAAATACATGAATAAATAACGAAAGAGAGTTTAGATTAAAGAGATACATTTTTTCTCATTAATTTAAATTATTGAAAGTTTTTAGAATTATTTATTTTAATTACTTTTAGATTTTATTCATATAAAATGACATTCCTAATAAAAAGGGCATATTTTGTTGAAACAAAAAATATACATGGCTAAAAAAAAAATAGAATTTTACGTTTTTTTTCTAGAATTTAAATCATTGTATTTTTTAAAAATACTACTTTAATTGTAAAAACATTCATTGTGGCATCTCACAGGCACACTAACTTGTTAGATTCTAAATTTTAATAGACTAAAATTGTTTGGGTTAATTATGCTTTATTATTTTTTCCGACAATAAAGGATATTTTGAGTTAGTTTGTACTTCAATTAAGAATAAGATTTTTTTTTAATAATTTTAAAAGCACACCTCTTACTTTGGCCCGGAGCATTTAGAAAAAAATAATTCTTCAAAATATTGGCTCCAAGGTTTAAATTCAAAAATCAAGAAAGGATGCAAATGTCTTCAACCATCAGACTAACCTTTTGAATTTTTCTTCCTTTAAAAACAAAATACTTTCTTTTTCTTTGATGAATGAAATAAATTTATAGTCAATCCCTACGTACTATAGATTAAAATTCAACAATCTTAGAAATTATATGATATTGTAGTTGATTTTCAAATTGTTTTTACTTGTAAATCTATAAAAATAATATATATATATATATATATTATTTTTTAAAATTTATTTTTGATATCAGCACATTAAAGCAATTAAAATAAAATTAATTTTTTTTTTTAAAAAAAAATGGTGCGGCCGCAATACTAAACACTCTATATTAGAAAACTATATTAGTAGAAATAATGCAATACATAATTTTATAAATGCATGTTTTTTAGGATCATAATTTTTTTAAATTAAAGAATGGAAATAAAATACATGTGCTTAATAAAGAGTCATCAACGCTATTTAAAAACTAAAACAAGAAGCTAAGCATCCTTGTACGAAGTAAAAGATAAATTTATATGCAAATATTTAAGATAAATTCATATGCAAATATTTTACCTCAACTAACCTTTTCATTTTACTTGCTTTCTCTTATTTATTTGAAAGGTTAACTCTCATTGTTAAGTACATATGATAATTATTTTTATAAATGTATCATGCAAATATAACTCATCTATTTCATATTTAAAAGTAAAAAAATATTTAAACTTTTTTTCTTGTAATTAAAATAAATATTTTTAAATAATCTAATGATTTAAATTCTAAAAAAAATATGAATTTATCTTTCTAGAATTTATTTTACTTATTTATGATTTATTTATTTATTTTTATGGAACAATGATTTTTTTTACTAACAACATGGTTGATTGAAGGAAAACTTAAAGCAATTAAAATAAATATATGTCAAAACTCAAATGATTTAAATTAAGTAATAAAAAATGAATTTATTTAGCCAAAACGTTGTTTTTTTTTATTTTAGAGGGAGCATTTGTTTTATTTTATCAAAAGCCCAATTATTCAAATAAAAATGTATCATGATCCGTAAAGCAATTATAAAGAAAAGAAATGAAAAATAATGTTTTGATTATTTATATACGAATGCATAATAAAATAATTAACTAGAGAAAATATAATAAAAATTGATAATAAAAAATATATATTCTATTCTCTTTGAATATTTATGCATGATTTTTGTTTCATAAAACTTGTGCATATAGGTTTCATATATAATCATAAAAAAGAAAATACTATAATAAAAAACACAAATATTATTTAAAAATATGGAATAATTGAACAACTTTTTAAATAACATCATAATTAATTATTCACATAGGATTTTATTTTAAAATAAAAAAAATAAAAAAAATATTTATAAAATCAACGTAAAGAGTGTCTGGGCTTAAAAGGATAACCATGCATACATAGGCTTGAAAACTCACGCCATTATACAAAGATAGGCTTGGTTATTTTTTAGAAAAAAAAAACACAATATGATGATAATGAAATAACAATGTGTTGTGGTAATGGGGTGATGGTGTAATGAAAATGGTGTAGGTTATGATTGTGGAGCAGTGGCAATAAGGTGATGGGTTGGTTGTAGCAAGGTGGTGATGGTAGTAGCAATGATAATGAATAGACGAGTTGGTTGTAGCAAGATGGTGGTTGTAATAATAGGCAATGATGAAAATAAGAAAAGTGTTAAAGTGTTATTTGTCAAAATAGTTAGATAATATTATGCACTAATTATTTGCAAAATATTTTACGAAACTTAATAAGTTGAAAATATTTTTTTAATAAATAAATTATGTTAATGGGTTAACTATAAAATATTTTATATTCGTTAATTTTTCTTTATAAAACATTTTACACACAAATAAATATAACAAAAAAAATATTTTTTTATAAAATATTTTCTATAAAACAAACAACCTTAGTGACAAGGAATGGATAACCATACTTAATGATTATGATTCATATACTAAGATAGCATTTGATTATTGTTTCGGGATAGAAAAGACGAAGATAGTTGAGACATGTTTTCTTTATTCTTTTTGTTTTCATAAGATAGAAATTCACTATAAAACAACCCTAGAAAGATTTATTTTTATGTCTTTGTATTTATCCCTTCAACTAAACATGTTTTTATTCCTTCTATATCTCTTTTTTGTTCCGAAACACTAATCAAACATATCCTAAATACACCATTATAATTAGACCTATATAGTCATGGTTTGGAAGATCTTTATTTTCTTCATCAAATTTAATTATATCATCTGTTTCAAATTTATTTTCATAAACATATATATTATGGATCCAAACTTTTCACAATAATTTGATTAGTCCTAAATGATTCAAGTAATAATTACTTTGTCTAAAGCTTCGAATGAGATTTCATTCAAGCTATGGATGGGTTTGACTAAAAAAACTATTCATAAAAAATTGATTATTGATGATTCAGTACTTTGAATTAAGAGAGAAAAAAAAAAAGGAAAGGAATTATAATATTTTACTATATGATTGTTGAATGTAAAAGATTAATGATGAAGTCCTAAAAAATCCAAGTAACTTAAGAACAAAACTTATATTTGGATAACCAGTTAATCTCTTAATTTTGGTAATGTGATCCATTTCCTAGTCAATGTGGTTGATGATTGGTGTTTGATACCCGTAAAAGTTTCTCTTTGGTATATTTAGGGACTCTTTGATACTCAAGTATTTTTTCTAGAGAAGAAACAATGATATTTTAAAGAGATATTTCGAAATAAATATGGTGTTTAGAATGGAGATTCAATACCCCTTGTTTTAAACATACAATGAGTCTTTATTGCCGATTGTTCTTACCCTTAGATGGAAGGGAATGCTAAAAAGTCTTTTTTTTTATAACATTAAAACCTCTTATGTGTAAAAGAGAGAAAACATCTCTAACTCATCAGAATCTCGTGGTTCAAAATAGAGCTTGACAAGATTGCCAAAGCCACATGAAAGGTGATAAGTTTAACAACTCATCAGACTCATATATATTTAGATTAAGTGTTTTGGCTGAGCTCAAGAATATTGAGTTTGGCAGTTTACTAGACTAGTATATATTTAGGCTCAAGACTTAACTAAGCTAAAAAATATTAGATCTAGCATCTTGTCTCTGGTTTCCTTAAATAAGAATCCATATAAAAATAAAACATGTCCATAAATCAATTTTCAATATGATTCGTGGCATGAAAAGAATCAAAATACCTTCTTGATTTCTCTACCAAAGAAGTTTCAGAAAGAAGGTAGATAGGAAATTTACTACCTTCTTTCTCATTTTATCCAGTACCTTCTATTTCATATAAATCTCAAAAAAATAGATTTGGTGGTGGAGATTTACCATTTTTTTTTAATCCAACATCCTTCTTAAGATATTCCAAGCCCGACACCTTTAATATCATTTGAGAAGAGATTTTAATCCGACATTTAAACTAATTAAAAATATCTCTTAGTTGAACCGTAGATAGATAAAAACAACTCTAGTTTAAGCTTTTACTTTTAATTCTTGACCTTAGAAATGTTGTTCTTAGAAGACTTTGGCGGTCAATTCATAATATCCGTAAAAGACCCTATAAATCTTTGCTTCTTTCATTAACATCTCGTAAATATTAAAACTTCAATTGAAGTTGTGCTAAAAATTCGGTCAAAATTTGAATCCACAATTTTTGCTCACTCCCCCTCATCTGATTGAGTTGATATATCATATTTCTCCCTCTGCCACCCAGGAGAAATTTATGACAAAATATCATGAAGTTTTCCGTGAACTAATTAAGTTTATCTCATGCTTAGTGAAACTTCATCTGGTATAGTGAACTCGCACGCAATGACCTTTTTTGAATATGAAAGTAGAAAATTCATGAACAAACTGAGGTAAACTCGATACAAGAAACATTCTCTTGCTGATGGTTCAGTCACTTGTGTGTTTGAGTTGTCTGTGCCATGATATCTGAAGATGACAAGGTTCCAAATTGATCAACATCAAGATCCTCAAACTCCTTCATTACTAGTGCGATATCTTCTTCGCTGATCTTTCCCATCTCTTTAAGCTTATATACAACGAACTCGGCAGCCCTAGGTAAAAGAAGGAAGGAGAGAGTCAACAATATAAATAGCTAACAAACTTGCCAATTGATACAATAAACTACATCCATGAATTTGACAAAAAAAGAAGAAAGAAAGAACTAAACAGTAGGGAAACAACTTGCAATGAAATCCAAAAGGAATATTATAGCAAGAGTAACTTACCCAACAACACCATCATCATCTATGTCTGCTGCCTCCAAATCTAAATTGGTCATCCTTCGGTAAGAACCCGGTTCACCAATGCCCTGCAATGCTCTTTCAATGAATAGCTCGGCAATATAAAGAAATAAGCGGCCTAAAGCAATAGTACCATCAAGTATTCAAAATAAAGCAAACATACGGCCATATATAGTTGAGAAGCTCTTGTCTCCATAACCTAGAGTTGTAATGGTAGAGCAGACACAGTAGAAAGCATCAATGATGTCCAAGTCCTCAACCATGTATAGGAAAATGGTTCCAACCAAGCATAAGCACCTGAAAGAATAATTATGGCCAAATAGCATTTGTATTTGACCTTGTTGGTTTCAATTTCCTTAAGAAATGCAGGCTGGGTCAAGTTTTTGGTGCATGCAGAGAGCTTTAATCGTAATATTTCCTGCTTCTCCACCAAATAGTCTGCTGCTTTTTCTTGAGTATTAATCCAATAAGAAGCACCCCGTGAAGACAAAAACACAGGCAAGTAATTTCACAGGAGCACTATCGGCACCAGGTCTCCGTATCCTACGGTGGTCATCGTTACGATACAAAAATATAAAGAATCAAGAATCGGATTTGATTTCTTCCCTTTGATATCATCCCTGACAACATAAAAACATAGAGTGCCAAGACCCAAGTAAATAGCCAAGAATACAGCTACTTGCTTCAAGCTCTGGTGACGTCCCCCAAAAAAGGATTCATAAAGTGGAATTGGTCCATTGCCACTAATATCTGAAGGAACAAGCTCTATTATAGGAGCACTTTTAACACGAAGAAACCTTCTTCTGTAGGGAGTACATTCATCAATTCTTGGAGAGGTTGAATCCACCAATCCCGGACAAAGGGCTTTTTTGCACCATTGCAAGCCATTTACGTAAATTAGCAAAAGCGAGATGCATATTGAGCTCCTAGAAAACCTGCAAATTGTTAAAGATATTATATAGAGAACAAATACAACAACAAATAATTTACTAAGATAAAAAGTTTTGCCAGTAAAACATAGTTACCATTACTTGGTTGGGAAGAGTTATAGATTACTTCAACATTCTCTTGGCAATAAATGGATTAACATTTAATTATAAGATAATTGCCAATAAGTACATCAGTTAGATTCCAGGTCTTTCATTGTACATAAATGAAGTTGATATCTACAAATAGCATCTTGTCGAGACAGAAAAATAGATACATTTAGGATGAGAACGGGGAGCAAGCTCGGACCAAAAATAGCACATTCAAAACATCAAAGCATAAACAAAAATTGCATAAATAACTAATTTCCCAACACTCTTCCTGTCTATTTAATGCAAAGTAATATTTCTCCACCCAAATCATGGAGGTCTCAGTTATGTATTTCATCATGACTACTAATCACACACACACACACATCGTTGTTGACTGTTTTGCCACGTATTACAAGCAGAAACAATAGTAATTGAAACTCTACAACATAATAATGGCGGGCTAAGTAAGGAAAAGCTCGTGAGCTAACTAAAGACAATATCAAGAAAATGCAGCTCCAGCGGCATAAAACTGTACGACTATATATAGTGACACAAATTATTGCAACAAGTAAAGAGCAAAGAAAAAGAGTCTGCATATCATGATTTTAGTGATTTAGAAAACTAAAGGGGTCCATTTTCATTATATTCTAAACGATTTAAATAAAGTGAAGCACTTAGCAAACAGAAAAAGGATTATCATAAAACTTAGGAGATAAGTTCAGAAGGCTCACTACCAATTCCAACTACAACCCTCTTCACCAAAATTGAACTTCTTGTTTGACTCATGGATTCAGATTGATTTGCATCAAATGTAAATTGCACTTCAGTTAGGAAATTCCCTAGTAAACTCCTTGATATACCCTCTAAGATCTATGCTACTACACAATTCATTGTTATTCTTGTACTTAGCTCCTTCTCTACAAGTGTAATGGAACTGTCCTTCTCATCTGTTTTTGGCCAGAGCTTAATAATTGAAAGAATGCACAGGGGACATGTGACTAGCAAGTTTCTTCTACCAATCCAAAAAATGAAGGAAATCTAGTTAGAACTTGGATTTTTTCAATGACAAACCCTAGAATTCACTATTCAATTGGGATGCATAAGAAGTACGTGCTTCACATGATTCGATTGGATCCAAATTGTCCACATGACTGGTTCTATAAAGACTTTCACATGGTAAACTAACACAATTAAGAATAAAGAAAGAAAAGTCAAAAGAGTTGGTGAGCCAAACGAGAGCTACGAAGGAAAAATCATAAATACAAAGCAAAAAGGATCCAAAGAGAGCTATATTCTCGTTGACACTACAGATAACGAGTTCTCATAAAAAAAGATGTTGAAGATGGGATTTTCTCGAACAAATTTAAAGCTTAATTCCCAGAAGAGATATGAGAGTTCCAGGGAGACAAAGATAAATTACCTAAGGAGAGAGACTTGCATTTCAGTTTCGATTCGCAAAGAACTTTAGAGCATGCTGGAACTCACTATACTTGAGTTGCAATCATGTCCGTTCGCAGATTAGAAAGTACTTGTTAAATGTCTAACTTTCTCGGCTTAATTATTAAAATACCCCCGAACTTGATCCAAAAGACCAATTCCCACCTGAACTAAAAAATCCCTAATTTTGTCCCCAAAACAATTGGAGTTTAGGATTTCATTGAAAAATTAATAATTAAAAACAAAACACTTAAAAATCCTCGCAATTCCTTTCTTTCTCTTTTAGGAAAGTGGTCGCGCTGCATCATAGATTGGATTCTTTTCTTTAATATAAAAAATATCTAAGTGGTGATAGTTTTTAAATATGTAAAATAAACTGGATGCTTCATTCGAATTAGTTCAATAAACTTTATTAATTTAATAATATAATTATAAAAAAAACCCACAATAAAAAAAATAAAAAACAACAATGACTAATAAAAAATAAATTCTTGCCAAAATTATATATATAAAAAATACCTTCTTGATATTTTTAAAAGGTATTAACAATCTTATTTGATAATAAAACAAAAATTAAATGAGAATAAGATAACTTCGTAAAGAAAAATAATAATAATATGAAACTCAATTACTAGCAAATCAAATGTTGAAAGACGAACTAAAGAAATATCAATTTTAAAAAAAAGGATAAAAAGATTTGATTCTAGTCCGTATGCCAAATTCACGGCCCAGTCATGAGGCTGAGATATCCCCGTACAAAATAAACTGAATAAAAAAAATAGACGTCAACTTTCAAACAAACTAAATAATGAAAAATAAAATTAAAAAAAATCAATTAAAATAACATAAAAAGCTAGAGTTAACTTGACTAAACCGCGACCCCCGATATGAGATCAGGATAATCCAATAGAAAGGAAAGTGGAAAGATTCACGAAGCTTAAAGCCCAATAACCTAACATCGAAGGATGAAACTGGAAAAAAATTCAATTTAAAAAAGTACCTAAAAAAAACTGAAATCAAACCAGACTAATCTTCAAAATCTGTGACTTATGTCATGAGATCACAATTATTCCATACAAGACAATCATGAAAAAAACATGAAATAAGATTCCCAATCATCCAAAATTAAAAACATAAAGCAAATAGCAATCAAAACAATGAGGACCAAATTTAGTATAAAAATTAAATGAAATAAAATAATGAGGCACAAAATTGAAAAATAAAATAAATCAAGAAAATGATACAAAAATTAAAAATATAGAAATTAAAAGAATAAGAACTAAATCTGGTATAAAAATTAAATGAAATAAAATAACGAAGGATAAGATTGAAAAATAAAATAAATCAAGAAAATGATTAAAAAATAGAAATAAAAAAAATGAGGACCAAATTGGATATAAAAATTAAATGAAAGCAAATGTTGAAGGATGAAATTGAAAAATAAAATCAATTTAAAAAATCATTAAAAACACATCAAATAGCAATCAAAAGAATAAAAATCAAAATTAACACAAATACAAACTGATAAGACATATTTAATTTTTAGAAGAGCATACGTGAAACCGAATGCAAGGAGAGAGAGAAAAAAGTCTACTCAAGCCCAACCATTATGTCTTCTTGTACATGTGTCTGGCCACTAAGAAGAGGATGTTAGGATGCTACAAATGTCATCTTTAAAGGTTTTGATTGGTTGCTAGGAGATCCTCATATGTTGCTCAAAGAGCACGGGTGTCTCCAACTCATTGGTGCATGTTGTACATAAGCTAGCTTTTAAATAATATTTTATATTTATTAAAATATCAAATTGCCCCTCACCCAACTTAATTAGAACTAAAAAATAATGATGAAAACATGAAAAGCCCTTGGATGTCAATTTTGTTTTTTTGCTTTTAAAGGTAATTTAGTTATTTTACCATACTTTAAAAAGTGAAAATTTGAAAAACAAACCCTAGCTACTAATTAAAAAAAAGAGAGGTTAATTTAGTTATTTTACTATAATTTAAAAACATGAAAAAACCGAGTTGTCCCCAATCAATCTGATAATAACCAATGTACTTTAAAAAAAGAGACCATATTAGCCCCAGTAACCATTCCAATGGTTTTGTTTAAAAAAGACATAAACATCATTATATTATTCTACTCCACAATGTTTTAAGTTACCAGTACTCCAAAAAATTATTGATTTATCATCGCTACAGTAATAAAATAGAAAAATTATTCATTTATACCATTTATATAGTGAAATAGCATTTCCTTTTAGTATACGTACTAGATTGGTGGCTCGTGCGATATCATGGGTCATATAAAGATTTTTGTTCAACCTGAAAGAAAGATGGTTGTTTTTTAAAGAAGTAAGAAATATTTGATATTTATGTTAAACCTTGATTAGTTTTGATAATATGATAAACAAAATTAGGAAATAACAACAACAAATAAATTAAAAAAAATAATATTGTCCCGGGCAAATCTAGGTTAACATGTGAAACTTGTGACTTGGCACATGAGATTGTGATAACCCTATAAAAAGATGGTACCAACAAAAATCAACTATAAAAAGCATCTAAAAAAAAGATTTAACCCAACCCGGCCCAACCTTTCAAACATGTGACCCAAAAGAATAACAAAATCTCAATCAATGAAATACCGAGGAATGAAATTGAAAAAGAAAGGATCAAAATCAAAACAAATAGTGATAAAGAGAATAAGGAACAAATCTTATATAAAATAAAATGAACTAAAATATTAAAGAATGCAATTGAAAAAAAATTCAATTAAAAAAATAATATAAAATATTGAGGGATGCAATTGAAAGAATTATCCAATTAAAAAAATGATATAAAATATTAAGGGATGCAATTAAAAAAATAATTCAATTCAAAGAATAAATAAAAAATAAAAAATAAAAAAACTAAATTTGAAAGGTGAAAAAAAAGAGGTTTAAATTAATTTTTTTTAATTATATGAATAATTTAAAAAAATATATCAATTAAATCTGAAAAAATAATAACTTGAAGAGCTGTTTTAAAAATGTACAGGGGATGGTTTTAGAACCGACGAGAAGGAAAGAAAAAAACAACAGAAAAAAGAAGAAGAAGATTATCGGTGCAAAACCCGACATATTTGCCCAGTCATGAAGAAAACGCTATGAGGATTAGAACATCATCACTGAAGTTTAGGGGTGTTCAAAAAAACCGACCAACCGATTAAACCGAAAAAACCAAGAAAAAATTAACTGAAAAAACCGAACCGATAGAAAAAACCGAATAAACCGATTAAAAAATAAAAAAAAACCCGGTCCGGTTCGGTTCCGGTTTAAAAAAGCTTAAACCGATTGAACCGGACCAAACCGAACCGGTTTAAAAAAAAGTATAAAAAGAACAATTCCTAACCCTAAATCACTTTCCCTCTTAACAACCGTCAACCCCCCTCCCCTCCCCCTCCAGCCTTCCCCTTTTCCCCTTCCCCTTCCTCTTCCCCTTCCAAGAACCCTAAATTACTTTCTCCCTTACTTTCTCCTTTTCCAAACCGCCAACCTCCCCTCCCCCTCCAGCCTTCCCCTTTTTCCCTTCCCCTTCCCAGAACCCTAAATCACTTTTTCCCTTTCCAGCCGCCACCCCCCCTCAAGCTTTCCCTTCCATTTCGCCCTTCCCAACCTTCCCCTTCCAGTTTCACAATCCGGATGCGAGGGAACCATTATTCAAGAAATCCATACAATATAACTTATACTAGTTCCATCCTTGTGCTGGGCGAAGGCAAGATTTGAGATTCTCTACATACCCCAAAAGAAAAGGCTTGCTAAAGCCAACACGACATTCACAGCTGGTGAAAGAGCCAAAGAATTTATGGTCAATCAGCTCTCTCGGGACCTCCCTTCCCCTTCCCCTTTCCAGTCCATCCCTTCCCCTTCTCAGCCCCTATGTGGAAAACTTTGATTGCTGGTTGCTTTTCTTGAATTTCTAAGTGGTTGCTGTGATTATTAATAGCTTATATTGATATTTGATATCAGATTTTTCCTTTGATTTAGCTCAGTGATGAAGATGAGTCCGGTTTTTCTAGTTTTTATGCTAAAAAACCGACTCGAACCGAACAAAACCGGTTCGGTTTGAACCGGTTCTCGGTTCGGTTTGGGTTATATTAATAAGAAATACTATTTTCCGGTTCGGTTGAATTTTTAGATTAAAACCGGACCGAACCGGACCGTGAACACCCCTACTGAAGTTCGACTACGACACGCGTCGTTTGAAGACCACAAGAGAACCCACAAGCATGTATCACTTCCACGTGGAGTTGCCTTTCTCATATTAAATAATATTTTATCTATTAAAAGTACTAAAATACCCTGGTCAATCTGGATAACTACACTGGACAAACACATCCCTTGGCTTGACCAGGCAAATACAATTCTTTTAATAATAACTAAAGAAAGAAACAAACTAACAGTTTCTCAGTTTCAGGCAGGCAAGGGAAAAATAAAAAAAATAATGGAGAGAAATGCAAGCTCAAGAGCTTTACTCTCAAAAATCAAAGGTCACCAAAATTACGAAATACAATTTACATTTCAATAATTAACTATAATTCAACTAATTTTGGTGATAAATGCAGATTTGGCTACATCATTAGTGAAAGAGCTAAGCGAGGGACGATCTCCTAACATTTGCATCCACAAATTTAGAAACTACTGCACCGATCCCAATTCAAACTGGTTTGTTTTTATCAATTTTCTTACAAGTTGCTTAATTAATTGCAATTTTAGCATGAAATTACTAATGCAATATATGGGTTCTGTTTGCATTCTCATAAACAAAAATTGCAAACAAGTTACTCTGAGAATTTTAGAATTTTGAATTTTTTTTTGAAAAAACGACAATAGATTGTGTACTAGTAGAAGATAAGGTGTATTTAAATGTCTACTGTCTTATGATTTGAATACCCTTTATGGGTTTCTAGATATCTCATGTGTAATGATGTGCTAGGGTATGTTACCTTTCTATCGGTTTATGCAGCTTGTGCAGCTCTGATTTGCCAAAGGGGCAACAAGTTCTCACACTTACGAGACAATGTCATGCGTGTAGAATAGGTGAGTTGTGTACGTTATTGAATCGAATTGTCTGGAGCAACTTATGTAATCGAGTTGGAGATGCAAGCATTAGTTCATTTTTGGTCTCTTTGTTGAATTTCAGATGTCTTGCTGAGAGTGCTGGTGATTGTTCAGAAACTTCTGCAAGAGAACCGACATGGGTCTAAGAGAGATATATATTACATGCACCCATCTGTGTTTTCAGGTGAATTTAAAACATTTCTTACTTTAGAAGATAGAGACATGGTTCTTGTTAGACGTTATATTATATTATCGTGTACAATTCAACTGCTGATAATGAGGTGCCTGCAAAACCCAAATTTTCAGTACAATTTATTTTACTCGTGAAAATTGCACTCAATAACGTGCTAGAACTTTATGAAGTGATTGTAAATTTTTTCTACTTTTTTTTTGTCATGCAGAACAGTCTGTCGTGGACCGCGCAATTAATGACATATGCATCCTTCTGCAATGCAGTCGTCACAACCTAAATGTGGTAGATGCTACATTGGTTTCACCTTGAAATTATCTTTGGTTAAAGGATACTGCATATGAGAGGTTAAAGGAAAACGTTCACATGGTTTGGGAAAGGATGCTAGTTAATATCTTAAATATGACAGTTCTTTTGATATTAAATTTAAGAATGGACTATGTCATTAGCAGCAAGAGGCTACTCTTTTTCTGTTTGCTTAACCAACTTCAAGTTGTCATGATCCTTTATAACTGCTAATAAAGTGCAACAGCCCTTTTTTTTTTTGTCTGATTGATTGTCAGTGAATTCTGGTCTTTATAATCAGTCGAGAGGTGAAAGGTAAAATAAGTAGTCAATATGTTTGATGACAGTCCTCTCCAGTTTTTGAGATTGATTCCTTAAGCCGCTCTATCATTTGAAGGAATACTACTGTTTTTGAGATCTTGAGAAATTTACTAACTTTCAAATCCTTTGGCAGGTCTCTGTTGGAAACGGGTGGGTACTTCTGGGTCACACTCAACTCTTGAAAGAAGCAATGAGAATTATGTTTCACTGTGTATAAGATATCCTATTATTTATGGATCCATCTATGCTTGTTATATAGGTTGGTAATGGGATGGTTACAGTTCTTGGAAGCTGGGAGGAAATTTGATTGCATAAGTTCTCCTACCACTGTAAGAATGAAAGAGATCATAGACTGAGTCAACTTCTCACATTCTGGAATATAATTGTGCGTCTGACTCATTTGCAGGCCTATACCATCCCTGTGCACGTTGAGGAAGTCAAAGGTATCTCAGCTAAAATATCAAGAAAGTAACTGTTAAGTGACAGCAATGGGCTGTATGATAGTAGACTACTTTACCGATCCAAAATGCACATTACCATTTGATTGAAAAGGAAAAAGAATATCTCATACATTTGGGTTGTTTCACACAAATTTTCAACATTTTTTTTTATTTCAAGTTCATGAATGGCGTTTGCAATTGTTGTTCAAATTGTACTTTCAAATATTTATCTAACAGGCTTTATGCTTGATTAATGAAACATTCTATGAAAGAAATTCTTGAATACTGATTGCCACTAATTCTTGCTTATAGATATTGTCAGTGTTGCCAAATACATACTCATTGTGGAGAAGGAATCAGGTAAATCTTCTCATCTTCAATGTTCCTGTTTAAAGAGAAACCAAGAGTTCCATATTTCAGATCTCTTAGTTAGCTGAATTTGAATCCCTGACATCCAGTATTCCAGCGTTTAGCAAATGATAAGTTCTGTAATGCAAACCGCTGTATTGTGATCACTGTAAGTGCAAACTTTGTTGATTATCTCTTCTTTCCGTTGTTTTTTGTGTTTATTTCTCTTTCTGTGCTTTGCAGGGAAGAGGGTATCCAGATATTCCCACCAGAAGGTAGAAAATCTCTGCACTGTATGTTGCATTCGCCATTCTCGTGGCTTTGAGCTTTTCGATCCTTGTTCTATGAACTCTTAAGCACTATCAGGTTCCTGCGTCTACTTGTTGAGAAGCTGTGTCTGCCTGTCTACTGTTTAGTAGATTGTGATCCATATGGCTTTGACATCCTGACTACCTATCGATTTGGTTCCATGGTTAGGCTTCTTGATTGGATAACATGTTATTTTGATATTTGTCTATTCAATTCTGTTTGAGAGTAAGATATCTATATAAATGTAGATTCCCAAATCTCATCTAACCCTGTGACTTGTTTCTTTTTTCTTTCTTTCTACCTTGCACTTCAATGTTGGAAGCAAATGGCATACGATGCAAAAATTTTGCGTGTCCCGGAGGTACAATGGCTTGGAGCTTTTCCTTCGGATTTTGAGAAATATGATCTTCCGCAACAGTGTTTGCTCCCATTGACAGCAGAGGGTGTGAAAATTTAGTTTTCAATCTTTTCAATCTGCTTGCTCCTTAACTTTTTAAAGTACCATTTCCTAGTTTGTGCTAATTTTGTTTGCATTGCCTGTTAGACAAGAGAAGAACCGAGACTATGTTACTCAGATGCTACCTTCAAAAGGAAGTGCCGGAATGGAGGTAGGGTTTTTGTGACACTAGATAATATTCTAATATTATTGGTGTGTGTGCACACGTGCCTCGCATACCCATGCATATTATGGCTGTGGAGCACCATGATAAATAATGGGTGGTATAATATTCCTTGATAGGTTGGAGCTAGAGATAATGTTGCAAAAGGGAGTAAAATTCGAGATTGAAGCATTTTCTGTGCACACCCTTTCCTTCTTGTCAGAGCAGTACATACCATCAAAGATTCCGAAAGTTGAAGTGCTCCCTGGAAACAACATCAAGAGCTGAACTACTCGATTGGAAAAGGTTTTTTTTTTTTGGATAGTTGAGAGTTGAAATCCTCGATTGAAAATAAAGTGAAATTAAAATACTTAATTGAAAAGGGTAAAGTTCATATATTTAGAGTGTAATTTTTCTCTCTGCACAATTGTTCATGCAACCTGGTTAATGGTTAGCAGCAGTGGCGGAAGTAGAAAATAAAATTAAGAGGGGCCAAGCTTTTAATTGCTTTACTACTTAAGCTAAAATTATAAATATCATTAAGGGAGGGGCTGGAAAAAAAATTTCTTGCAGGGGCCGGGACCCCTGCCAGCCCCTCCCTAGCTCCGCCCCTGGTTAGCAGTAGGAGAATGTTCTCCAAATTGAAAGACGAGCTCTTGTATTGATGCAGACAAAATCAATACACTTAGCCATCAACCAACCTCTGAATATCTCTAATTGAGGGCCAAAATAGGAAGTAAAATCAAGATAGATTAATCGCTATCAGGATAACGGATATAATATAGGAAACTTTCATTAATTAAACAGAACTATTGCAGTATATCAACAATATACAGTAAACATCTCTAGACGTTAAAA
The DNA here is from genome assembly GCA_019202695.1 of Populus x sibirica. Taxonomy (NCBI): domain Eukaryota; kingdom Viridiplantae; phylum Streptophyta; class Magnoliopsida; order Malpighiales; family Salicaceae; genus Populus; species Populus x sibirica. Next base: position 125,348 of record JAGMVL010001232.1, on the reverse strand, counting down.
TAATATCATTGCCTTTTCATGGAATAAATTTGTTTTTTTTCTAAATAAATCACACTAGTGAAGTAATGACCTTTTATTAGGGTCAGGCGATTTCTTTTTTTTTTTATTTTCCACCATTCCTATAATAAAGATGAAGAGGTTCGAGGATTGAGTTCGAAAGTTGACAAAGAAGTATGGAAACAAGATCACAAGTCGATTACTTGAGAAATGAATATAGACTCTCTTTCAATGTTTACCTTATTGGGTTAAAAATTTCGTGATGTTCTTGGTTACAATTGCAAATCAAACCTTCATGACAACTATTGACAGCCCAACATTCTCCGATGTTTCTGGTATTAAATCTCTTCTTCTCCCTCAAGAAACTTTGTTCCAAGTCTGCTGGAAAAAAAATACACAGCATTGTTCCAAGTACCTTCAAATGGACTCCAATGCACAGATGGTTAGACTCAGATCCTCAGTTTGATTTAATTTCTTGTAGCTCTTATTGATTTTACTTGAAGCAATTTTCCTTTTCCATACCATTTTCTTGAAGTATGTATTTTGCAGAGTTGTATGATGAGAGTGAATGTCCATTGTGATGGGTGTAAAAGGCAAATGATGGAAGTGTTACAGAATCTAAAAGGTACTAATCTATTTCGATTGATGTTTTGTCATAACTTATTGACCACACGAAAATATATTTCTATGTAACATTGACCTTGTTTTACAACAGATTTTTTATACCTGCTTTTATTGGTAGGAGTATATTCTGTGGTTCTAGATGCAGAACAAGGGACAGTGAAGGTCAATGGAAAAGTAAATCCCACTACAATTTTGAATGTCTTTGATAAATATGGGAAACATGGAGAGGTCTCATCTCTTAGGTTTGATGGTGAGGTCATGGAACAAATACCTTATTCATTTTATGGAGATAATCCTTATAATCCATATGAGGTACCATGCCCTCCAATTCCAATTCCATATCCTTTCTTTAGAGGGCCAGAACAACAATTGTATGGGAGAAATCCGTATCTAATGCCAATGCCACCACCTCTGCTAGGGACAATGCCACCGCCTCCACGGCCTCCACCACCACAGCAGCATCAACAGCAGCATCCACCGCCTCCTCCTCTACCACAGCATCAACAGCAGCAGCAGCCATCACCAGTCAGTAAAGCTCCATCAGCACCGCCAGCACCCCTTCCACCTGACCCTAAATGTTGCACCATAATGTGAAAAGGCAGAGTAGGCCTAAATTTTGTCCTTGGGTTTTCCTCATTTAGCAAATTGAGTGGTTTTTTTTTCCTTCAATTTGTTTCTTTGAAGTTGTCTTTATTTGAGACTAAACTTAATGGTTTGGTTGTCTAACTTTTATCACTCGGTCAGTGCTTAGTTTAGAAAACTAAAATAAAAATTTTAAAATTATAAGGACTAAATTTGAATAATAGATAAATATTCAACATCTTTCTCTTGAAAGAATCTACTGAATTGCTCGTGCAAGAGAAAGATCAACTCCATGTTTTATAGTCACTGGTTTTTTTTTTTTTCAATTTGATTATTTAAAATTGATTTTATTTGAGATTGGACTTAATAGTGTTTTTGGTTGCTTAAAAATGGAGATTTCGCTATGATGAGGAAAATTTTTGACATGCAATTGAAGCTCGATTTTGCAAAATAGAATTTTATTTTATTAAGGCTTAAGGGGTAAAATTTGAAACTAAATGGGACTCGGGTCTATGGGTATTGGTAAAGAGCCTAGCGCTTGCATTGCACGCGCCAACATATGAAGAAAGTCATTGTGCCCTAGCAGTTTGTGCAGCTTTGTAAATCCCGAGATAATCAAGACTGGATTAAATTAAAAAAAATAAACTAAACTAAAAAGAAGTGGGGGCAAAACGAATACATTTAAAGAAAATGGGGTCTAAATGCAAATAAGAATAATTATAGAGCATAAATACTACTCTTCTTACCAAAAACAGATCTCGCAACTATCGTGAAGAAAGAAGAGAGGGAGTTTTGGTATCTATTTTTACAGATCAAGAGAGAAACACCAAATTTTCAAGAAACCATCCAAGATTTAGGGTTATAGGTAAAAATAAACACTGGTAGGCAAGGGATTAACAAGAAAAAAATTGAACAAGAAGAGAAGAGGGGAGGATCAGTTTGTCATTAGAAAGAAAAGGAGGCATCGAGATCTTGATTCGTATCGGGTAAGATATTCTAAACATGGTCTTATGAGTTGTTTTAAAGTCGATTATGAATTGATGCCTGGATGTTAAATTATAGATTTGAGTTCTATAACTCTAGATATAGTTAAAAATCTGAGGAGAGGTCGACAAGAATTCAAAAACAAAAACGGACGATGAATCAAGTGTTTGTTGATGAGCGATTTTGACTATTTTAGAGGCAGAATTGGGTTCTTCTCAAATCATAGAACTTGTAGCCTCATGTCTTATCTTTCCAACGACACAAATTTTGCATAAATCGGAGTTCTATAACTCCAGATATAGTTAAGAATCTGAGGAGAGGTCAGACAGTAACAGTTCAAAAAAAAAACGGACAAGAACAATCCAAGTGTTTGTTGATGAGCGATTTTGAATATCTTAGAGGCAGAACTGGGTTCTTCTCAAATCATAGAACTTGTAGCCTCATGTCTTATCTTTCCAACAACATAAATTTTGCTTGAATCGGAGTTCTATAACTCCAGATATAGTTGAAAATCTGAGGAGAGATCGACAGGCGATAGTTTCAAAAAAACGGACAAGAATGGTCCAAGTGTTTGTTGATGAGCGATTTTGACTATCTTAGAGGCAGAACTGGATTCTCCTCAAAACATAGAACTTGTAGCCTCATGTCTTATCTTTCTAAAAGCATAAATTTCACTTGAATCGGAGTTCTATAACTCTAGATATAGTTAAAAATCTGAGGAGAGGTCAGACAGTAACAGTTCAAAAACGGACGAATACAATCCAAGTGTTTGTTGATGAGAAATTTTGACTATTTTAGAGGCAGAACTGGGTTCTTCTAAAATATAGAACTTGTAGCCTCATGTCTTATCTTTCCAACGACACAAATTTCGCTTGAATCGGAGTTCTATAACTCTAGATATAGTTAAAAATCTGAGGAGATGTCGACAAGAATGCTTAAAAAAAAACGGATAGTAACAGTCCAAGTGTTTGTTGATGAGCGATTTTGACTATCTTAGAGGCAGAACTGGATTCTCCTCAAAACATAGAACTTGTAGCCTCATGTCTTATCTTTCTAAAAGCATAAATTTCACTTGAATCGGAGTTCTATAACTCTAGATATAGTTAAAAATCTGAGGAGAGGTCGACAACGAATTCAAAACGGACAGATATGCTTGGACAAGAATAGTCCAAGTGTTTGTTGATGAGCAATTTTGACTATTTTAAAGGCAGAACTGGGTTCTTCTAAAATATAGAACTTGTAGCCTCATGTCTTATCTTTCCAACGACACAAATTTCGCTTGAATCGGAGTTCTATAACTCTAGATATAGTTAAAAATCTGAGGAGATGTCAGACAGTAACAGTTAAAAAAAACGGATAGTAACAGTCCAAGTGTTTGTTGATGAGCGATTTTGACTATCTTAGAGGCGTAACCGGATTCTCCTCAAAACATAGAACTTGTAGCCTCATGTCTTATCTTTCTAAAAGCATAAATTTCACTTGAATCGGAGTTCTATAACTCCGAGATATAGTTAAAAATCTGAGGAGAGGTCGACAAGAACAATTCAAAAACGGACGAAGAATTAGCTTGACAAGAATAGTCCAAGTGTTTGTTGATGAGCGATTTTGACTATCTTAGAGGCAGAACTGGGTTCTTCTCAAACATAGAACTTGTAGCCTCATGTCTTATCTTTCCAACTACATAACTTTCGCTTGAATCGGAGTTCTATAACTCCAGATATAGTTAAAAATCTAAGGAGAGGTCGACAAGAATAGTTCAAAAATGAGGCAGTAATAGTTGGACAGTGACAATCCAAATATAAAGAAAGGAATGATAACTAGGATTGAACAAAGAATGACAATAATAATGAGTGAAATGAGAAAAATATAAAGTACTAAGAAATGACTGAAAGAAAGACTTATTGATTGTTGATATGGTTATTATAAAATATATCCTTGAGTGAGGAAAATTTATGAGATAAACCTGTGATTTGAAGGAAGGACCACATGCGTGGTGCAACAGCAGCAGCAGGGGAGCACGAGCAGAGCTTCTATTGCAGGTAGGTGATCCGCACCTATACTTTCTAGTTTAATTCTATGATTTAATAAGTTATTGATGTGAGATGTGAATTACCGAATGTTGGATATTAGAAGAAAGGAAGAAAGTTTGCGTAATGATGCCGATATTTGGATAGTATTCTTAATGTATGTGTATTCAAGGTGAACGGTTGTTCTGTGAATTGCCAAGTGATGAAATTATAGTTGAGAAAGAAAATATGAGAAGTGTGATTTGGGGCGTGAACTAGCATACATTTAGTGTATGTTAAGATCCCGGGTAAGGGGATCAAGATGTATTGACTAACATACATTTAGTGTATGTTAGGATCCCGGGTAAGGGGATCACCATGTATTTGCTAGCATACATTTAGTGTATGTTAGGATCCCGGTAAGGGGATCGAGATGTATTGACTAGCATACATTTAGTGTATGTTAGGATCCTGGGTAAGGGGATCACCATGTATTGACTAGCAAACATTTAGTGTATGTTAGGATCCCGGGTAAGGGATCACCATGTATTGGCTAGCATACATTTAGTGTATGTTAGGATCCTGGTAAGGGGATCACCATGTATTGACTAGCATACATTTAGTGTATGTTAGGTAGGGGTGAGCAAAAAAACCGAAAAACCGATTAAACCGAGAAAACTGAAAAAAAAAACCAAAAAACCGATTAAACTGATTAAAATTTTTAAAAAACCGACCGGTTTGGTTCGGTTTCGGTTTGATAAGCTTGAAATCGAAAAAATCGAACTGAACCGAACCGATTCAGTTTAAAAAAAATACTATAAAAGCCCCTTCTAAATTTTTAACCCTAGCACTCCCCCTCCTTCTGCATCGCAGCCCCCCCAAAGCACACAACTCTCAAATCTCAATCTCTCACTCTCGTCCATCACTAATGGCCAGATCTAGACTTCTAGTCATCTAACAAAACTTCAACAAAAGCTTCAATCTTCATCTTCAAATCTAACAACCCAGGGACTGGTTTAATGTATGCTTTAAATCTTCATCTTCAAGGCTTCAATGTTTGTTTCCTCTCATTGCGGTTTTGTATCCTTTTTTTTCTTTTTTAAGGTTGACGCATCTCCTGCTGTAATTCCTGCTAAGGCTGAGAAGAAAGATTAAAACTTTGTACATCATGGGTTACTGTGCTCCGTTGTTTACATAGAGCTCTTTACTTTAAAAGTCTGTTTTTTGTTTAACTTTTATATTGGTCGTATGTTAGATGGGCAGGATTCAAGCACACTGATTTTGACACCCCATGGTCCTTCATATTAGCTTCAGCTGCAATTGTTCTACTCGTCCTCACTATGATACAGGCCTTCTTTGCTTTCTATGGATGTTATCGTCCTCCTAAGCAATAATCATATTCTGTTGTTCTAACTTGCAAATTGTATAATTGGAATGCACTGAGCGATGAGAAACCATTCTCCTTGCAATTCTTTGCTGTCTTATCTTACCAGATTTGTTGTTTGTTAAGTAATTGGGTTTTTGAAATTGTGGGGTTTGTAGGGAAGAACAAGAGGGAAGCTGGAGAAGCTATAGAGAAGATTGTTAAAAAAACTCGGTCGGTTTGAATATAGGTTTTTCCGGTTTTATGTTAAAAAACCGAACCGGACCGAATCGAAACCGGTCGGTTTGAATCGATTCCGGTTTGGTTCCGGTTCAAATTTTTCAGTTTTTCAAATTTTTATTTTGGTTATTTTTTTAGGTAAAAACCGAACCGAACCGAAAATGATCACCTCTAATGTTAGGATCCCGGGTAAGGGGATCACCTTGCATCGACTCCTACAGGATGGTGATGATAACAGTGAAATTGGTATCGGTAATGTGTTAAGCAGAAATAATCATGGGTGGTTTTATGAGATCTTGAATGGAGGTTGATAATAGAAGAGGAAATGGTTTTTAGTAGTTGAAAGAGAAAAAGTCTCCAATAAAAACCAAAAGGGAGAAGTGAATAAAATATGAATGTATGTTGCCTTTTTAAATTGCTGGATATTTGTATTGCTATATTATTGTGATATTCATATTTCAATAATATGTATTTTATTTTCAGAACCATCGCATGCACGACAAGAATAGGTTCTAGCTTAGGTTCTTTTTTTTGTAATTTAGGTTCTAGGGAGTATACCCTTGTATTTGGTAATATTACAATTTTTATTTAACTCAATTTGTATAATTGATGTTTAAACTTGAATAGATGAATTTAATTCGGTAGTTTATATAACTATGTTCCATTAAGCATGTTTATATCTTTAACCATCCATAATGATAATTGTTGCACAATGTATATCATCAACGTTGTGGTTGATATGGATGGTGATGTTTGTGGGATTGAGACCCAGGATGATTGGGTTGAATTGAGTTGGAGATGCGGTATATTAGAAGTGTAAACAAGTCATATGTCGATAACTTGAGACCTCCCGATATAGGGGGGACTCCGTCGAAATTTCGGTAAATTTTAATATGAAAACCATGAATATATATATATAAGGAAAACAAAATTTCTCTGTTTTCGGTTGACATAAGAGTGTACCTTTTATCTCCAAGTAGGGGATGTTACAAGCTTCCTCTTGTGTAGTGGTGTCGTCTTTCTTAATAGCATTAGAAGTGTCTCGGCAAGACCGACCTAGTGAGGAAGCGAGTGACAATTTCTCTTTTTTTCTCTCTCATCTCCTCATTTTTTTATGTCTATTCTCTTCAAAATAGCAAAGGGTCTTGTCATTTTATTTTTATGTTAAATTTAATTATCTTTCTTTTAATTGCTGATTATTTTGTTCTGGATTCTTTTTTTTTAATTGGATTTACTGTTTGATTTCAATATCCCTCATTATTAGGTTAATTGGGGATTGAGCTCTGTGATCGTTTTTGGTTTGTCTTCTATGAGGTAATTTCAGCCACATGACTTGGTTCATGGATTTAGAAGGTTACCCTGAGTTGACGTCAGTCTTTTTAGATCCTTTCTTAACAACTTTTTTTAAAAAAATTTATCCTTTAAAACTTGTTTGGTTAGGGATTAAGCTTCATAAATGTTTTTCACTTTCTTTTATATGATATTATTTGGTCTCATGATCTAGGCGCAAGTTTGAAGGGTTGACTCGATTTTTTTTTCTTTTTTTAATTTGCTTTTTTTCCCCAGTTTCACTCTAACATTGGGTTAGGTTGGGAATTAAGTTTCATGATTATTTTTAATTTTCTCTCTACAAGGTTATGCTGGTCTTATGACCCAAGTAACAGTTTAGAGGGTTAGTCAGGTTGTCTCATATTGTTTTTTTTGTGGTCTTTTTATTTTTAATTTCAACCATCAATATTTAGTTGGTTGAGAATTAAGCTTCGTAATTTTTTCTAATTTGATTGCTATTAAGTTAACTTGGTCCATGATCCGGGTCACGGATTTTCTAGGTTAACCCAGTTTGACTCAGGTTTTTTTTTTTAAATTATTTCTTTTCTGATTTCATCCTTTAACAATGAGTTGGTTGAAAGCTAGGTTTCATATTTTTTTTAATTTGCTTTCCATTGAATAATCTTATTGTCATCACTCAGGTTGTGGGTTTGGTTGGTTGAGAATTTAATTTTGTGTTTTTTTTTTATTTGCTTTTTATTAAGTTTTCCTGGTCTCATGACTCAGTCGTGGGTTTGCCAAGTTAATCCGGGATGACTTAGATTTATTTTTTATTTTTTTAAATTGTTTCTTTTCTAATTTTGACAATGGACTAATTGAAAACTGAGCTTCATAGGGTTTTTTTTTTATTTTTAATTTGCTTTATGTGAGATAATCTCATTCTCATGATCCAGCACAATCTTAGTTGGTTGAGAATTAGAATTCATAATTTTTTTTATTTTATTTCTATTAAGTTATCCTGATTTCATGACTCGAGTCGTGGATTTTCTAAATTGACTCAGATAATTTTTTTTACTTTTTTTTCAAATTATTTCTTTTATGATCTTGTTATCAACAATGGATTGGTTGAGAGCTAAGCTTCGTGATTTTTTTTTATCTTCTATAGGATAATCTTGTTCTCATGACTTGGATCGCGAGTTAAACAGGTTTACCAGGGTGACTCGAGCTATTTTTTAATTAATTTTTTTTATCATTCAATATTTTTGCTAATTAGGAATTGTGTTTTCTAATTTGTTTTGCTTTGCTTCTATGTGGTGATCACGATATCATAATTCAGGTTACAAGTTTTGTAAGTTAGTTATGATTGATCTAAATCAATTCAATATATTTTTGTATATGGTATAAAATATCACAATCTCAAAATATCTGAAATGTGCTGACCAATGATCTATGTACCGTATTACATCTAGTTGATGAGAATCCAAATGAGCTTGACATGGTTACACCTAAGTTCGTCTTTTATAAATTACTGGTACTTAAAAACCTCATCCAATTCTGCTACTTCACTTCATGCTGATGAAGACTGATGCGCTGGCATTCTGAAGAATTGACATAACCTTCAGTCATTTTACAATAACATCGATCTTGGATGCTCGATGTGATTATTTGAGAACATTATAATAATTAATAACTAAGTATATGATAAGATAAGATCAATATAACTGCTTGCTAATTGGTAATTAATATTTTAAAAATAACCTTTCTACGAGATAAATACAGTGCTCATTTCTTCTCTGGGATGATAAGATATAATCTCTTGTTTTTATGGAGATGATTTGCTGTCATTTTGGCCCAAAATAACAGCAAATCATCCATAGCCATTCTCTTTCGTGCGTGCGTGCGTGTAGATGGCCCTAAATGGTTTTCTGCATTCTACCAGATTATCTTCATGCCTAGCTACCCATCTTCATCCATGATTCTGGGCAAGTGAAAACCACATGAATATCCCCAAGCTTCATGTGTCACGTGGGCATCTAACACAGGGTAGGTAACGACTGAGAAGTACAGGTTTTCGGACACTCACCGTTCACTATAGCTTAAAAAATCTACTTCGATATAAACTATGTAAATTTGTTTTCTTTCTATGGCTTTTCGAGTGTCCCACCAAAACAATACCAGAACAGTACAACTTTACCTAGCAAGTCTTTACTTCCCCTCGAAGATTATAGCAGCAAGTTGCCCATCCAGGTGGGTATGCTGTGTCACGTCTTATCCTACTCTTCAGCCCCACATAATTTGGATGGATTCTTCTAGATCCATTCACTCGCTTTCTATGAGTTTTGAGACACGGGGAGTGTTGAATCAAGCATGTTCGTTCGATTTGGGAACTGGTTTCCCTTTGAAATACGAGGAACCAGCCGTATAGATAGAAATTGAATTTTGATGTGAATCCATGAAAGTGAAAGCTCTTGAGTTTATAACCACAGGTGTAAAGAGCTCATAGATTCGTCGGCCACATGTAGCCGTACCATGCAAATAAGACGTCAATATCTCAATCTCTCTCATACAATATGGAAACAATTTTTTAGTGTTTTCATGCTGTAACAACAATAATGTGTTGAAAGAAGTTCCCAAGTCCATGGCTGTCGTTGGCATTGATTTAAGATTCAATTGGGAGCATATATAGGTAACCAAGCACGAATTAAGCTGGATTGCCTAAGATCATTCATCAAAAGCTCGATGATAAGTTCATATGGTGAGTACTGCAAAAGAAGCATAGATTCTATGCTAATGATTGGTGACATGTGTCAGTTTAAAGGGCTGAAACTGGAGAGTTTTGGCAAGGAATATTGCTTTTGTGAACACCATGCGTGGCTAGTTGAGTGTCCTTGTTATTTTTGGAGGAAGTAAAGATCTGATTTAGGCTTGATTTTACTTTTGTTCCCCACAGAATATTGTTGATATGGTAGCAATGTTCTATAGATGAATTTTCAAGGCAGTCAATGTAATGGAGCGCGCGCGCGTCTTCCTGCTAACCTCAGTTTTAAGAAATATATTAATTGAAAAGTTTGGAAATTGAATTCAAATGACTTAATACTTGTTTAATACATGCTTGTTCGTCAAAAAAAAAAAATTAATTACTTTTGAAATGTGAATACATGAAAAATAGTTTTTTTTAAAATAAATTATTTTTTAATATTTAACTGTATTATAAAAAAATTTAGGTCATTATTGAGGTTTTTATTAATTGAAATTTCCAGTTATCTTAATAAAAACTTGATATATTTATTACTGTCTCACAAAATAATTTATTTTCCGCAAGGGATCGGATGTCTTTCTATGGGCTCTTCGATTTGTTTTTTTTTTTAATTATTAATATGGATGTTCGGGTCAATTTCCGCGCATTTCAACTAATTTCATGGGTCTTGAAGTTAACAACTATGTAAATTTCCAATAACTATTATGTTAACAACCAGAAAACTCAAACCTAAAACTACAGCAAAAACATATCCCAAGTTGTTACCTTTGTGCCACATTAGATTGTTTATTAACTCTTAATTTTGGTGCATAATTTTATGGAAGGTAGGTAATGGTAATGATTGATTCGATAAAAAAGAAGGAATACTATATGTTTTTTTGTTGGGGATTTCTAGGAAAAAATCATAACATTTTACTTCGACTCTTTATAAAATATATTTATTTTATCAAAGGCCATAGGCTAATCCTTTGACTTGTAGTGATGAGAATTTGACTCCACAAGAAATTGAAAGCTGCAGAATTAACTTATTTTTTACGCATATGATCAATTGCATTATTTTGAAATAAATCAAAGCACTTTTCTTAGCATGAAATAGAAAAACCAAAAAAATCCTCTGTTTTTTCTAAAACATAGCTTAACATATATTTCTTCATAATATTGGTGAACCAATAAAATCGTATATGATAGAAAAATAAAAAAATTGAAAACGAAACTTTTTTAAATGATATTCAAGAAAATAGTATTAAAACTTTTTCATTGAACGAAATAATAAAGAAATACCCTAAAACACATCTATAAAAAATTTATATTAAAATTCACAAAGAAATGATTCAATCAATCAGTATCCACGACATAAATCTGTATCAATATGATTTTTCATTTTTTGACAAATATAATATGTTTTTGTTATTCTAAGTTGTTAATTTTTTTTAGTTAACTAAGAACTTAATTACTATTCTTGATTTTTAGGTTAGATAATTCATATATAACTTAACTATACGATAAAAGCCATTTCTATTCATATATCACTTGATCCGTGAATGCTTTCACCGACCATTATGAGCATTACTTTTGGCAAAAGAAGTTCCCAAGTAAAGGGGGTAATTGTGAATTACTCTCTCCAAGTGTTGAGAAAAAATGGACTTCTGCAATATTGCAGGCGGACAAAATCTGTCAATCTTTCATCTTTTGTCTTATATAATTACAGCAGGTCCTCCTGATTTCAATCTAGACATGAATATCATTGTCATATGGGCCTGATCTTATGTCCAAAATAATAACATTAAATTAATTCTTCAGCATCATGGATATGATTATATAATTAAGAACCACGAATATTTAGGTCTCTTGCAAATTGTCGATAAAAGTTTCTCAGTTTGACAAATTACGACGACTGTTGAACTGTTTCGAGAGAAATACTGGATACACTGATGTATATTACTAATGAAGCTACGGATGGATGAAAGCCATGCAAATATTTGTGGCTTCTAATTGTGTTAGATGCCAGTAGCTAGATTAAAGTTCAAGAAGAAGAAGAAGAAGAAGAAGAAGAAGACAAACTATATAGATTGATGTGATTAATAAGGCTGTCTATATTAAACAGAACGAGACAATTATACATCGTTTACAGACATGATAATTGGCTGATAATATGAATTAATTAGCCATGACTAGATATTGTTGTTGAGCTTCAGTTCTTATCTCTTCTTTCGTCTTTCTAATGAATTCTTCAAACTTCTCGTTCAACTCTTGTGTACTCAGCACTCCATTTTCTTCACCATCGTCGACATAATATTCTGCTTGATATTCTTCTTGAGTAGTGGCATGGAATTCCTCATCATTCAAGGACTCTACCTCCTCGTGTCCTTGAAGAGAGAGTTCACTTCCATGGTCTCCTTCTTTCCCCATAATCAAGAACCCAATTCCTCCATCTCCTTTGTCATCATCTTTTTCTTCTTGATCTTCCACGATGAGCTCCTCAATTTCTCCATCTTCTGTTCGTCCATGATAATTATCATTCACGAACCCATCTTCTTTCGTGACAGCAATGTTTTCTTGCAGGAAACCATCAACATTCTCCACCAAACCTGATCCATCCCCCGGCAGCACTGGCATTCTAGACTCCGATGTGGCATCTTCATACTTCTTGAAAGACTGATGATCATCGATAGTGGGGGCCAAACCCGAGTATCTAGCGACGAAAACTAGGAGTCCATTGCAGAGGAGGAAGATGCAGTTCTTGTCTAAGGTATGGGTAAACAACTGGACAGGGACTGTAGACAAGTAGAAGTACAAGGAATGAAGGAAAGAAGGCCCAGAGGAATAATTAGATAAAAGCAAGGAAAACACTGAAACTGAGAGTAGGAATTGGGTTATTTTCTTTAGAATCCGAGACTCTGTTAGCTTACTCAGGGCTCGTAGGTTTGGATGCTTAGCTCGGTTCATCTTTTCTTTTCTTAATCTTGAAGAAGAAGAGAAGAAGAAGAGGAAGAGTTAGGAGGGGCTGGTGGTTCCTCGGTTGGTGTGTCAAAACCCAGCAAGTACACCTCTCTATATATAGACCATAGAGAAACTGCGATGGACAGAGATGTGCGATTGTGTCGTGTACTACAATAACATTACTAAAATACCCTTTCATTAGGGGCATATATATAGACCAGGAAATCAAGATTTTAGTACCCCTTGCAAGTTGTGTGGTGGTCGGGGTTTGCCCGAGCGGAGAGGGTATCTACTTGAAGAGGATACCTGAACATTCTCGGCCACCCCATCGGTAAGACGTGGTTATATTGAATTTGTTTTTTTAAATATTTTTTATTTAAAAATATATTAAAATAATATTTTTTATTTTTAAAAAATTATATTTTGATATAGGAAATCAAAATGATTTGAAAACATTAAATAAAATTAATTTAAAATAATGTTTTTTTAATTTTTTTTAAAATATGGCTGCTTTCTACTTTTGAAAGTAGATCGTGTGCCAATCACAAGGCGGTCGGGACCAGCTACTGCACTAAGAAACCAGCAACTGCACTCAGAAAAGAAAAGGAGATTCACTTTAACAAAAGTTAACTACTCTACTGTAGATTTCCATTAAAAACAGAAACATGTTGTTTTTTTAGAGTATTTTGAAATAATTTAAAATAATTTTTTATTTTAAAAAATTTATTGGTAATATAAACACGTTAAAACAATCTAAAAGAAGTAATTTGAAGAAAAAACACACCTTCGGAGATAAATTATAGTGGTTCCGAACCGCGTATAAGACAATATTTGTAGGCTTTTCCTCGAAACATGAAGGGATGTCGCTGTAGATGTAGTTGATTTGGATACTGTAGCGCAGGAGGCTTCAGAAGGAAGCATTTATAATAAATACTCTCAGCAAACTTCCCATGATACCAACTTCAAGCATTTTTAGCATCATTACATAATTGCGATCAGACCAATCTCATTGGTCACAGTATCTTTCCACGTGTTAGCATTTTCACACATGCACCCCCAGTAAATAATTAAAGTTTTTTTTGTAAGAACAAAAATAGAAGGGTTGGTTAAGTAAAATAATAAAATGGGTTCAGGACTAAGTAAAATTGCCCTTTTAACCTTTAAAGCTTTAGTTGAGGGGTTGGATGATCTTCGCACACCATTAATTTATCATTTTTAATTTGTTTGGGCGCAGCACTGGCTTTATATTTTTTAATAATAGTGTATTTATTGTATTGCCCTTGAAAAGTAAACAATTAGAATCTTTGTTTTAGGAGCCGTGTGGTCAGTGGTAGAGGCAGGGGGCTGGCAGGGGTCCCGGCCCCTGCAAGGAAATTTTTCCCAGCCCCTTCCTTACATAAAATAATTAAAATTTTACTGTTAATAGACATGCAAGATTATCAAAGAAATTTTACTGTTTAATTTGGTCCTCATAATTATTTTTTTTTGCTCCGCCCCTGCATGTGGTGATTTTAATTTTGTCATGAACAGTTGAATTATGCAGGTACCCTTAATATGCAAAATTGTTAGCCTTCATTTTAGGGGCTTGATTGTCATTTTCTATTGGTTTTTTTGGTTATTGTTATTTAGTCCCTAGAGCATTTTTTTATATAATTTTATGAATAGTTGGATAATTTCATTACCCTTGCTATTCAAATTTTTTAGCCTTGGTTTCAAGGGCTTGGTTGTAACCTCGTAAGGGTATTTTGTTATTATTGTTTAGTTATAGGAGAATTTTTGGTTTTTCGCACATAAAATAAAAGGCTACTAATGTGTTCCTAACACACATCATCCGCTCTGCAACCTTCAGATAACGCGTGTGATTGATGATGGTGGTTCCAATCAAGTTTTCGTCATATTATTTGATGTGTCTTGGCTGACAAGGGTTTTTTATAATTCATTTTTTGTTTTCCTTTAAAACTAATTTTTTTTAGTTTTTCAATGTTTTTCGATTTTTTATTTTAAAAATCAAGTTTTAATACTTTATATCTTACGGACTCGAATGCTAAATACAAATTGGAGAAAGGGTCCAATGTTTCTAAAACACGAATAATCTTAGTTGCTTTATTATTCAAAAACAATGTTTAGGTAATACTTGCTTTTCTTTGAAATCACAGCAAACGTTACTTTCAAAGAAAAACTGTTTTGTTTCTAACCACAAGCACAATGGCTTATTTAGGTTCCTTTTTATTTATTCAAATGACAGCTTTCTCCATTATTATTATTATTTTTTAAATGACACTTATCGAAGATATTAGTACTTTTCGTAATTATATTTCAAAATCTTTTTTTATTATTGATTTTATTAAAATGATGTGTCTAAATATATTATCATCTTACGATATAATATCAAAAGCTTTACCCGACAATGAAAGTGTAAACTTATTTTCTTGTACAATGTTACAAGAGTTCAATACCAAGCACCCATGGGGTGTTGCACCATTATAGCATCACAAGTTGGACAATTAGTTCCAACTAGTTTACACTACATTTTATGCTGCGAGTCATATAAAAAGTTTTTAAAATAATTAATAAAAAATATTAATATCATAGAAGATTATTTGATATTTTTATTAAACTTGATCTAGTTGGTTAATCTTGATATTTTTTTATCTGACTTCTTGTCTAGCATATGTTTAACATTAAATTATGCAAAAGTTATTTTAATATATCTCAGTTAAGTACTTGGCCGGTCCAAAAACATTCCAGTTAACCAGAAAAAAGAAATTGAGGATGAAAATGGGAAAAAAATGATGAAATTGACATAAAAAAACTCTCCAAACTCAAGTTCTTGCCTAGTCCGAGTTAAAAATTAAACCGTGTGCGAATTTTTCTGACATGACCGAATTGACTTGGTCGGTCAAAAAATAACTTGGTTGACCAGTAAAAAAACAATCTGGAGTAGAAATTGAGAAAAGAAAAATATGAAATTGACAAAAAAAATTCTCAATCCAAATTTTTGCTTGGCTTGACTTGGCTTTAAAACTAAGCATTGTGAGAGTTGTCTTGACGTGACTTAGTCGACTTGGCATGTCAAAAGGTAACCTAGCTGACCAGTAAAAAAATGATTATGATGAAATTGACAAAAAAACAAACCCTCGATCTATCTCCTTTCTTAGCCTAGGTTTAAAATTAAACTATGTAAAAATTATTCTGACATGATCCAACTAACTTGGCCGGTTCAAGAACAATCCGGACAATTAATAAAAAAAAAATGATGAAATTGAGAAATAAAAATAAAAATGAAGAAGAAAAAAAGGCGCATCACAATGAAGCTATATAACGATTTCCAAGTTTCTATTTTATTAATGTGGGTGTCTGGGCTAACTTGTACATATTTCGATTAATTCCACAGGCTCTGAAGTTAACAATCATGTAAATTTTCAGTAGCCTGAAGTTTATAAAATTCAAATTAATAATCTCTAGAGAATAAACATATAGTCTAATCAATTAAGGCACACCGATAAGGGTTTGATTTCCAAGTTTTTTTTTTTTTTTTGATTAGCGTGGGGTGTCCGGCCAGCTTACGCGCACCACGACTATTCCCCACGGCCCACCGGACATCCCGCAAGCCCAAGGTGAGCGGGTAAGGCACCGCGGGGGTGACAGGCGTGCATATAGAGGGTCGAACCCGGGACGGGGACGGAACAAATCACACGATTGACCACAGCAGCTAAGCCCTCAAGTGCGATTTCCAAGTTTTTTAAAAGGCTGGGTGCTAGCCTCTAATAAGGCTAACAATATTAACACTCGAAACAAAAAAGCATGGTTAATTGATTCCCAACCTAACTTCCTTGCGATCAACACATTCTACATTTCTACTTGTAAGCTCGTACACACGTGTCAGCTGCAAGAGATGGGTATCTCAATAATTTTCCATCACATACAGCACGGCTCTCACATAATATTCCTTGTAATGACAAGTCTTCTTTTTTCTTTATGATTGACTCGCTCTTTGGTACATCTTCTTTTGGAGCTTTTCAGATTAGAACTGCCTTCCTTTTGCTCTGCGGTCTACAGCACGTAAAGTCCTCTCTGCCTAAATTAGTCAACAGCAGATTAAATTTCAAAAATATTTATCCACACCCCCATTATTCAAGCTTATCCTGAAAAAAAGATAAAGAAAAATCCAGGTTTTCATGAATAATAGCAGATATAAATAAATGTATATTATTGTGTGCGGTTATGCCTTGTTTAAAGATATGCAAAAATAAATTATGTTAAATTGGTGTGAAAGATCACCCTCATACCTGCTACTAATTCCAGTCCTCCCCATAATCATAACTGATAGACGTTTATTTATGATAACTTGCAAAATCCAACTCAGGGAACGGAGACTTTGCTTCAACTTCACTGCTAAATCTAAAGATTTCCAACATGGACTCATTACAGGAAGTGGGGTGGTTCACTTGCTTCTTGTCCTGCTAGTGCCTAGGAAAAGGTTAGTTCATGGGAAGAAAATGTTTCAAGGGTGATCTGGCCACAGGAATATATGCTCCCATGGCAGATGCCCTTTTCTCATCTAGGGCGTATTCCTTGCGAAGCAAGTCAAGCTTCCACTCGGCCTCCATTTTCTCATAATCTGCCTTGGGAAGTGATGAAGAGGCATTTGGAACCTATTTGGACATGCTTCTTCTTTTGGCAATATTCCAGCAAGTCCCTCTTTTGCGTCCTTCAAGCTCTCGAGACATTCTTGGATGTGTCCTTGATCATTTTGTCTGCGTGACCAAAAACTTGAGCAAATGCAGAATTGAGAAACCATTCCAAGGCCATCCTTCCCAAATTCGAGAAAAAGAGCAGGAAATTAAAGGCAAGAGCTTAAAGAACAGACCTCACCTCTATTAATATACAAACAACATCAACGGCTACATATTCATTATTTTGCATAAATTATCTCAATCGATCAAGCAAGATAGTTTTTTTTAAAAAAATATCTCTATTATATTGGGGTCTCATTAAATGCATTTTCGGAAGAAATCACTACACCATTAAATAGTTTTACCGACGAGTTAATTCCGTCGGTGTAAGGCACGCAATTTGTCAGAATACGTCCGTCGGAATATCGATCGTCGGTAATTTCCCGTTCCGTCGCTAACTTTGTCAGAAAAAAAAAACCAAACACCGGCGGTCTTACAGACGGCGAAGCGCGCCAAAAAAAATTTCCCGCGAGAACTTTACCGACGAAATAAGTCTGTCTGTATTTTCAACGATAATCACCGACAGAATGGCCGTCGGTGATTGTGGCATGGGCGGTAAATATTTCAGAACTCTCTGTAAACTACCGACGGATATAGTCCGTCGGTAATAACGATGGTAAACACCGACGGAAGATATCCGTCGGTGATTGTGGCATGGGTGATAATTGTTTTGCAACTCTCGGTAAAATATTGATGGCCTGGTTCCATCTGTAAGGCCGTCGGTATTTATTTAAAATATTTTAAAAAATATTATTTATTAATAGTAAAAAAAACTAATTAACCAAATAAATAGCCAAGTAAAATTGTATTAAACATTAAAAATATAAAAATAATGTTAAATAATATTCATCCAAATATTCATTACAAATTTAATGTGTTTCAAAAACAAAATTAAACTAGAATAACGGCGGAGCTGGAGGAGGAGGAGGTTGGTTGTTCCCGGGACGGTACGACCAAAAAGGGGTTGCACAT
This sequence comes from Populus x sibirica, assembly GCA_019202695.1. NCBI lineage: Eukaryota > Viridiplantae > Streptophyta > Magnoliopsida > Malpighiales > Salicaceae > Populus > Populus x sibirica. Next base: position 106,877 of record JAGMVL010001232.1, on the reverse strand, counting down.
GTATCATCACCCATCATTGATCTCATCTCCATGACCATTTGACGAAGCTGGTCATAATCCGTCGAGATTCGTTCATATTGTTGTTTCAAGGCCATGAACTCCTAAGACTGGGTGCTCGATATTGATGGAGAGCTCCCAACGGTTGAGACACTACGGGCCGACCGCAAGTTTCCGGCCGTAGTGTTGGAGAGCCCGTAGATCTGATTTTTATCGGGTCTACCAGACAATCCTACCTCCATCCACAAATCCAGATCAAAATCCGGATGGGTCGAAGGATCGTCCCCATATCTCTCCCTCAACCGGCTATTATAGGTCTCCCGAAAATTAAAAAAAACTCATCATATTCAAGTCAAGAAAATAATAACTTATGAAATAAGATGATTGAACGAACATACCACGAAGTGTTGAGCATGGTTGTCTACGAACCGCGCACCCCCTTTTGGCGGTCTTGACTCCGCACGTGCGTCTCTACAAACAGCTCCATTGGGCTTGGCTCACGTCCAAGAGACGTAGCCAGTAAGGAAAAAAAAGGTTGCAAGTTAAATATATTTATAAGCACAAACAAATTAATTAAAGATATATTTCATTTAAATTAATCTTACCATCCGCTTAGCATGTGCACTAAACAGGACGGACTCACCGGTGTGCGTGGTCACTGAACCATGAATTTGCCGGTTCCAGTTGTCGGCACCGGACTATGAGCGTTGTGTGAACCGCTCAGATGTCACATGCTCAATATATGCCGTCCATATATCCCACGAGATGAATGGCGGTTTGAATTCCTGCCAAACCGCCACCTCATTCCATCCTTCAAGACCGTTATCTCTCGCATATCTTTTTGCTTTTTTTTGTGTGTCATACCAAAAATCATGCACCCTACTTCCATAGTAACAAATTAGAATTTAGAACATAAAATTATAAAACAAAAATAAATATTGTTTTCTATGTTACCTAGTTGCCGCGTAATTCTCCCATACCCTCCTCACAATATTGTTGTGCGCACTATCCCACTCAAATTTATGTTGTGTATATAAATAATTCATTTAAAATAAAAATAGTACAAGATATAAAATTATAAAAATAATTTATTAAAAATAAGCTGGAAATTAAAAGTTAACACCTACCTGAAAGCGTCGAAACCATGCATCGATAATTGGTCTCCACTCAGGATGTCTGGAAACCTGACTCCATTGAAACAACAGAATCTCCATCGATGATTTAAACGTCGATGTTATTGTCTGGGCAACCTCAATGTTTGTGAACCTGAAATTAAATAAAATTAATAGAATATTAATTAGTTGTTCATAAATTATGTTATAAGTATATAAAAAAACTAAAACCTAAACAAACTGATATTGAAAGGTCATCCTTCCATTGTGCTTGGTACTTGCGGGTGAATTGACCCCGCTGTGAAGGCACACCGTCTCTGCACTGTGAAACTGCGCTAGAAGAGGCAGCATCACAAGTTGGCATAGATGCCTCGCCATGATCAGCACCTAAGGATACGTCCTCTTCACTGCTAGAAGAACTAGCTGCAACCGTCTGCTGATGACGTGCTGTATATTTTATTTTACGCATTTACACAAATTTATACGAATAATTACATAATTAACTTCGATTATTTAAAAAAATTCAGCAAAGACCTCCCCCTATACTAGAGACTACCCACAGTTTTCAAACCTGCAAATATTTACAATAACCACAAACCAATTGACTCCATTGAAAAATCTTATATACAACCTAACATTTATAGAAACAATTAAAATTAATGGAAATAATAAAAAACATAACAATCAATTATAGAATAAAATTGAGATAAAACAATGAAAATTAATTCTTCATTTCCAATTATCATTTCCATGGAAAATTCAACAATAACAATTAAAAGAGACTAAATTATCAAATAATTATTACAATACAAACAATTAAATAATTAAATTTTCATTCAACACATCTACACAAATTTATACGAATAATTAAATAATTGAATTCAATTATTTAAAAAAAATTCGCATGTACCTCCCCTATATTAGAGACTACCCACAGTTTTCATACTTACAAATATTGATAATTACACAAATATTGCAAAATCAACTTTATACAACCTAACATCTATAGAAATTCAACATCTATATATTTTCAATTAGCATCTATACAAATTCATAAATAAGAATTAAAATTAATCAAAATAATAAAAAACAAGCAATAATATAATAAAATTAAGATAAACTAATTAAATTTAATTATATATTTCAATTAACATTTAAAAGGTAAATTCAACAATAACAATTCAGATTTAACAAAATTTTCAATTATTATGGCAATACAAACAATAAAATAAATTGAACAAATAAAAAAAAACTAAAGACTTTAGGAATGAAAAATGTTTACCTTAATAGTATGTTGATTTCAAGATTTTATCTACAAATAATACACAAAACAAAGAACACCACAAAAATAATCATAATTAAAAAAAGAAAAAAAATACAAAGATAAAGAAAGGAGAATCATACCTTTTAATATGTTGAAAACTACAATCAAAACAATAAAACTACAATGAAAAATGCAAATGATTTATACTGGGAGGAGAGGAGAAGGAGGAGAAGAGAAGAAATTAGAGGAGCCGTAAAAAAATGAACCGCGGAGGGGGGCGGTTTTATACTGCGTTTTTACCAACGGAGAAGAGAAGGAGGAGAAGAGAAGAATTCTGTTGGCAAATCCGTCGGTAATCGTGTGTCAGAGCACGGGCGCATTGGATTTGCCGTGTTCGTTGGTGATTCCGTCAATAACTGTGCCGACCGACCAGGCAGTCTGACAGTAGCACGCATTGGAATGTGCGCCATCTGTTGGTGATGCCATCGGGAACCGCATCGGTGATTATGGTAGGGGCTGTAATTTTTTTGCAACTCTCGGTAAAATACCGACGAGTCACATTCCGTCGGTGACAGTGGCAAAATGTTGTAATTGTTTTGCAACTCTCGATAAAATACCGACGGGTCACATTCCGTCGGTCTATCCGTTGGTGTTGTGTCAAGCTTTTACAAGTTTTTTTTGTATTGTTTGTCTATCCTCCTGCACAAAAGCTTGAATTGCAAACTTACAAAGATGCACATCACAATAACAAGAGCAAACAATTATAAAATAAATATTTCATGTTCCAAAATATCATCCATAATATTACATTATAAAAAAAAGGCTTTACAACATATTTAGTCAGAATTTTCATCTTCGTCCTCAATTGAATTGTTATCAGCTTCATTGCACTCTTCAATGTGGTTATCATCTTCTTCATCAACATTCTTTAGCCCACTAAAGCTCAAAACAGCATTCAACTCCTCTGCGTCAATATCAACAAGACTATCATCGAAAACACGAAAATTTGAATTTTCTTCTAAGTAAATCGAAGGAGCAACTCGATATGGTTCAACCAACTCACTAGCTTGAAAGACTTCATCTATCACACTTGTGTCTTCATTGTCATCCTAAATAACCTCGACACGACCCCTGGGTTTGGTTTTTAAAACAGATAACCAATTAACTCTTGATTGGTCCTTTCTAAAGGAATGGGTGTATGTGTAATAAACTTGGTGGCATTGCTTTGCAAAAACAAAGACATCGTTAACGTTGCGGTGTCTAGTTTTTGAGTTGATTTCAATGAGACCATAGTGAGGATCTATTATGATTCCTCTGTCAGTTGTGTCATACCAATAGCATTTGAATAAAAACACTCTATTCTGCTCATTATGATATTGCAGTTCGATGACCTCTTCCAATCTATTGTAATAGTCAACTTCAAACTCACTAGAAGTCGATCCCTTAATACAAACACCATTGTTGTATGTCTTTCTTCCATGCCCGTATTCTTCAGTATGAAAGACATATCCATTGACAAAATACTCGTTATAGCACTTGACTTTTCTTTTAGGGCCCAAGCTTAGTAAAGACAGTGAAATAGCATCAGTACCTCCCATTTGATAAACCTTGTATATCAAATACAATAATAATCAATAAACATATATTCTGTAATATTAGCGTACAGTTAATTACCTTGCAAGAGATAATGAGTTTGTGATAGGACTTACATGTGTTCTAAACCACGTGGCAAATTGTTCATCTTATAATTGAAAGATCTGGGATTCAGTCAGCTGTAAGTTATTGAACAGTAAGTATCGTCGATGTTGCCTGCAAGGTTGTTCCAAATTATATGAGTTTATGATATCACAATATATAAATAGTACACTTTTGACAAAGTTTAAGTCGAACATCTACGTACTTAATAATAGGTCTCAGCTCATCACGATTAAATAGGACATAATTGTGTGCTTGTCTGAACTCTATTTTAGACAAATATCTTTCCCTGATGGCATTTTTAGGTGTAGGTCGTCCAGGATTGGAGAATATTAACAAGTTTCCACTTGAAGACATTTCACCACCATCATCATGTTGTGGAACATGGTTGATCCTCGTTCTCAAATGAGGTTTGAAATAGTATGAGATAAATATTGAGATCTCCTCAACAATATAGGCCTCACATATTGACGCCTCAATATGCACCTTGTTCTTAACCTTTTTTTTAATATTGAACAAGTACTTGCATATATAGAATTAATCAAAAATTATCAATTAAAAAAAATAAAAAATGTTTAATTATGAATTACATAGCAACTGTAATATCTAACCTCTCGAATGGATACATCCATCTATACTGGACCGGTCCTCCAACTTTTACCTCAAACACTAAATGTACGGGTAGATGCTCCATTGAGTCAAAAAATAATGGAGGGAATATCATCTCAAGTTTGCATATTGTCTCGACGATATTCATTTCAAGCCTTTCAATGTGATCAACATTCAACTTGCTGGAGCATATATCTCTGAAGAAATGACTAATCTCCGTGAGTGCATCCAATGTTCTTTTTGGCAACAAATCACAAAAAGCTAATGGGATGAGTGTTTGTATAAACACATGGCAGTCATGACTCTTCATTCCATATAATCTGCATTCCTCCGTATTAACCAGCCTTGATATGTCTGAGGCATGTCCATCGGGAAAACGCAGACTCTTAAGTCATTTGTAGACTAGTAGTTGTGCATTTTTCTCTTACACGAAGCTTGCTCTTGGTTTTGCGACCCGTGACCAATCACAAACCAACTCCATATTTTTACGGATACAGAACAACACTAAATCCAATCTAGCCTTGATGTTGTCCTTTGTCTTCCCCTTCACATCCATTACGGTGTTGAAAATGTTCTAAAACACGTTCTTTTCAATGTGTATGACGTTAAGGTTATGGCAGAGCAAATTGGTCTTCCAATAAGGAAGCTCCCAAAAGATACTTCGCTTTACCCAATTATGGGTCAAACCAAAACCAGGAAACTTCTGCTTACCTAACTGGAGACCAAACACAATGTCACTGTACTCTGACACAACATCATGCAATTCTTCACTAGAAAGACGTGGGGGTGCAACATCCTTTTCAACTCTGCCAATAAAGAAATCATTTTTGTTCTTTCTGTACCTGTGATTCGATGGTAAGAAACGACGGTGATAGTCAAAAAAAGAAGCTTTACCCCTGTTTGTTAGCGTGAATGCCTTATTGTTTTCTATACAGTATGGACATGCTAGTTTTTCATGCATGCTCCAACCAGAAACTATTCCATAAGCTGGGAAATCATTGATAGTCCATATCAAAACAGCTCTCATAACAAAATTTTGTTTCCTCGAGATATCATAAGTCAAAGCTCCAAAGGACCACAACTGCGTCAACTCATCAATCAACGGTGGAAGACAAACATCTATATTCCACCCTGGACTGCTCAAACCTGGTATGACCATAGATAAAAACACGAACTCCAGCCTCATACACATTCCTAATGGCAAGTTATAAACCGTCGCATGACCGGCCAACAAGAATAAGGAGCAAAGAAATGACCCGAATGGGTTGAATCCGTTTGTACACAACCCAAGACGCACGTTCCATGATTCAGCTGAAAAGTGAGGATGCACACTATTAAAGTGTTTCCATGCTTCGTCGTCAGAAGGATGTACCATCACTCCATCAACCGCATGATGTGATTGGTGTCATGTCATGTGCTCAACAGTCCTTGGTGACATGAATAACCTCTGCAGTCTAGGTGTGATTGGGAAGTATCTAAGTTTTTTATATGCCAAGAGAGTCTTTCCCCTGCCAGTTCTGGGTTTGTAACGGGAATGCCTACATGTCATGCACTCGGTCAGCTCAGCATTTTCAAGGTAGTATAACATGTAGAAATTAGGGCACATGTCAATTTTCTGGTATCCTAAACCAGGGGGTTTCATCATGGAATTTGCAGCATAGAAGTTCTCTTTCAGCTTGTTCCCTTCAGGTAAAATGCTTCTCGCCCATTTGATAATCTTGTCATAACTGACCTCACTCAACCCGTGATCTGACTTTATGGTAAACACATGTGCTACGGCCGATAATTTACTGTGATTCGTACAGTCATCCCATAATGGTTCGTCAGAATCTTTCAACATATCAAATTTGTTGCATCGGCATTAGGTTCTTCTTCTATGATTGGACATTCACTAACATTACCTTCACTCATTCTCATTGCATCCATAACCATATTCCTGTAAGGATTACTATTGTCATTTCCAACTTCATGCACATTGCTAGCACTAGAAGTTGACCCAACCACCTTTTCTACCATGCTCTCATTAGGAACAAATAGTTCTCCGTATGCATATCAACACAGGTAATCCTCCATGAACCCTTTGGTTAGAAGATGCATCGTTACAACATCTTGATGCAGAAACTTTTTATTTTTACACTTCCTGCATGGACACCTAATATAGCCATCAGTAAAATTCCTCGGAATAGATGTTGTGAAATTAATAAAACTCTGAACCTCGTTACAATAATCCATCCTCCGCAATCCTTAGAGTGAGTCCCGATAATCCATGAACGATCATCCATGACTTCTATATGATGACAACATGTATTAATTAACTATGTTACGTAAATAAATTTATAAAAATATTAGTTTGCCCCAACATGATCCAACAAACCAAAAAAACACTTATGTTAAATATTCATTATCAATTATCAACTATCAACGTCCATACAAATTTATACATATATAAATTTACGGAAATCACAACTTCGCAATAGAATTGATAAAAATTAAAACGGATCCGTTAAACAAGCAATTATTTATTTCATCACAACACATCTAATTCGGTGTTATTCAAATAAAGTTTCAATAATTTACAAACAAATACAATTTGACAAAATCTAAAACAAACTATAACAACTACAAAATTATACATTCATACTACAAGTTTCTTTGACAAATAACAATCAAACAAGTACATACGTTAACAAAATACATATACTAAAAAATAATAAAAAATAATAAATTTGACATTCAAATGTTAAAACTAAAAAGGATAGATTTACTTACAAAAAATGATAAAATCCACAATAAATTGCTCGGAGAACGGATGTTGTGACCACGTACAAAAGTATAAGAAACTTGAGTGCTTGTGTTGAGAAGAGGGGGAGAGTTGGGATGGGTGGTTGGCTGCAATTTGGGAGGGGAGAGTTGGGATGAGAAAGAAAAAAGGAAAGAAGAAGGAGAAATAGAGGAAGAGAGTGTCGGCAGAGTGGTTATATATTGGCTTTTACAGATGGAATCACCGACGGACACGTTCCGTCGGTGAGTCTGCCGGTGACTGTGCCACGTCACTGTACGGAGATCCCGGTTTGAATCCCTCGATCATTCCGTTGGTAAAATCATCTGAAAAAATCCACGTCATCACACCGTTGCAACTTTTCAAAAAAACTATATAATTCGTCGGCGATACGGTCGGTATATACCGACAGATGTATTTTGTCAGTATATACCAACCGTATCGCCGACGGGGATTGCCTGTCGGTATATACCTACAGAAGTAGAGACGGAATTATTTTAGTCGGTAAAAATTACCAACGAAAAAATTCCATCTGTAATTCTGTTGATTTTCGCCGATTTTCTAGTAGTGAATTGTATAGACTTAGACTATATATAGATGGCATGTTGTTATTATGGTGGTTGTTTCTCTTTTGATATTTGAGTTCACTAACTTCTTTCGAAGTTGACGACGAGAAATATTAGCCATTTGTTAACTTTCTAATTTTCCAAGTGGCTTCCACTAATAAATTTGAAGGGCGTTATTAAGCTGGGGTTGGTGCTTATTTAAGGAGCCATCGTGCTCCTTGTAGTGATGTATGGATAAGGACCAAAATTCAGAGTTAATAGATAAATTAGAGGGTTAATATCACATATTATCCTTTTATTCTTTAAATTAGATGTTAAAAATTAAGAAAATAATAATAAAATTAAGGCAAAATGGTGTATACTTTACCTGGTAATTTTATTTTAATTTCTCTAATATTATTCTCTTAATTTAATTTTATAATAGTAATATTAATGTAAGGATGAAAGGCTTACTGTGTCCCAACGTTTTTAATTGTAGTTATTATGTTCTGGTACAGTGTTCAATTCTCTAATATGTTTTTATTATCAAATCTTTTCGGTCGAATTTGAAAAAATTGTATTTTCCATTTCAAAAATGTCATTAATAATATCATTTTAATTCCTTGAAAAAAATTAAAATTTTAGTGATTGAGTAATTTCTTAAAACTTTCTAATAATTTTGAGTAATTTTTTTATTATATCCTTGTATAACTAGAGGATTTCTTATATAAAAAAAACTATTTTATTTGTCAAAAAACCAATTTAATCCAAAAACTTAAACTATTAGATAAGGTATCAAGCTATGATTTATATTATTCTTTAACACACCCCCTCAAGTGAAAGTCCTTTGGGTTTGAAACTTGCACAGGTCCACATTACCTTGTGCTTAATTTTTATCAAATAAATAGGGATAGTGAGATTCGAACTCGTGACTGCTTAATCATCAAGGCTCTGATACCATGCCAAAGAATCAATTCAACCCAAAAACTTAAGTTATTAGATGATATCCTAAGATATGATTTATATTATTTTCAAATATTATCAATTTAGATAAAAAAAAATACACATGAAAAATGAATATGTTTTTCATCACTATCTAGATGAAAAACATCTAGATAGTGGCATTTGAAATATGTATATTCTTTAATTTTATTTTATTTTTTTGTATTTGTTGTATTTTGTTTATTTGAATACTCGTATTCATAAAATATGGTTAATTAAGTATTTTCGTTAGTTTTGTTATGAAAATATTGATGTGATAGTTAACTCTTTGATGTATCCGATATCCAAGGAATTTATGAACATCACTGTACTATGCAGTAGATAATTAAGTTTTTGTGTGTTTTGAAATTTTAAGTCTGAGGCTGATATTTGAGGCATTCCTGCATGTGGCTGGCAATGGATTCTCTTTCCACATCTGTTCTTCTCCATGGTGTCTCTCTCTGCTCATATCAATTTCTGCAATTACTGTCTTGGCTGCTTGTGTGGTAGGTCTACAGTTCAGTGATAGCATGTACATCTGTTTTTCCCACGAGTTATTTCATTTCACACTCAGCTGCGCCTCCACTCATTTAGTCCTAGTCTCTCATCAAACTCGACTGCAGCATCGTCCTTTTACTCAGAGAGTCAGGAAATCCCTACACAATAAGCCCAGCAGGATATTAGCTCATTGGTAAATTCAATTTGTGTGTCAAATGAGGCGAGAAAACCCAGAGATATTTGCGTTGGATCGTCATATGAAGTAAACTTTTTATTCAAAGTGCTGCCATTAAAAGTTTCATCTTCAACCATTCCTGTATTTGTCTGTCATTTCGCTCTCATTTTCGGGTTGCAATCAAGTGAAGTTGATCGGAGATAATTTAAGCTCAATGTAACTGAGAAAGCAATAGACAGAGACACCATTCCTTGTTTTCAAAACGTTAATTTAACTATTTTCTTTTATGCATTGGCACATAAGACATCATCTTCAGCACAAACTGTCTTATTTATAATTTCAATCGCCATCCCTAATTTTGATTTCCGTTGTATCGTTATTATATGTCCGAACAACAGCCATGAGAAATTCCATGAAAACAGACCGGAATACATGCTGATTTGTGTTTAAAACATTCATGATGATTGATGAACTATAAGAGATAAGAGATAGAGGTTTTACTTTAGCGTTTTTAGTGTTCATTGTTGTTAATTTTTTTGAAAACCTTCAATTTGATGTTTGAATTTTTATTTTGTACGATTGAGTTCTTTTTAGTTCAAATTAAAACTCAGTTGTATTTTTTTTTTTTTTTTTTGAGGGAAGGTTGGATAGAAAAACGAAGGACTAAATATCATAAAAATCAATTTTGATATCAAACTTTATTTTTTTTATTTTTCAGTTCTTTTTTTTCTTGTGGAGAAGAGAGAGGAGGTCACATGATTCCCGCGTAAAGAGAGAAAATTATCATCGCTAATGATTTCAACCATTAAAATAGTTATTTTTTATGTCAAATGGTTCCATATGATGATAAGAGTTAAGAAAAATCCAAGAGTTAATTTATGAAAATTATAGTTCTTTCACACAGTTTTCTAATTCAAACTTGAGTCATAGAAAAATCTATATGATAAGAAGAGTTAAATCATAAAGATTTTATGAAAAATTATCTTGAAGTTTCTTTATATATATTATAAATTAAATTTTAAAGTTCATGAATTAAAAACATGTTATTTCATGAATATGTTGGCTGCAATGTTATATTTGAAATATTTATTTTTTTAGCATAGTTGAGTTCAATTTTTGACAACTAACTCGAGGGTGAGTTTTTCGCAAGTAAAAAGGATTAACGTGGGGAATTTTCTTCATTATTTTTTGTATAATTATTTTTATTGTATTATTTACTTAATTGTTAAGATTTTCTAAGTTTTAAGAAGTTTAAGAAGAGTTCAAGATGTAGTTTAATAAATCAAATATAACTTTTAATTTGACTATTGGATCAATATAAGATTTTAACAGAAGATTTTGAAGGTCTTGTTTTCTATTGGGTTAAAATTTCATGATGACCAAAGATTGAAAAGGCCTTCAAATAAGAACCGGAAGTTACTATGTGAAAATGTTTTTATTTGCCTTGTATTTGTATTTTTTTTTTCTATTTAGCTTAAAATTTACTAGTTAAAAACATAATGAAAAATGAATTTTATTAGTTAGATAAGTTTTAATTACTAATCATATCATCTAGAATTAATATAAATAAAAATATATAGTTTATTTCGAGAACATTTACATTGAAAATTTTATAAAATATCAAAAATATTTCTTTTCTCTGCTTCTTCTGCATGTTAGGGCTGTAAATCTAAGACTTAAAAATCTTAATTTCTATTCACGTCAGTAGGGAAAAAACACATATATCATCTTTGTAATGAAATTTAATTCACTATTTTATATAACATACTTATATACAATATTAAATATTTTGTTTTTGAAGAATTATATTTGAGAACCACCCCTCATGAGCTTTAGGGCGGTTCGTCGACTACTATTGTTATAATCTCGTTTATAAATAATTATTATATGTATTTGTATACTTCCTATTTATTATACAAGAATATCGATGGATCTCATACCGTCAAAAATAATTACCCCAATTTTTTTATAGCTTCATAGCAATTTCTTTTCTTTTTTTTCAACTTATTATCAATGTTTAAAATTTTTTTTAGTGATTTTAAAAAACTATATGCCAAAAATAATATCAAAAAGTAATAAAATTTTCAAAAATATATAATATAATTTATCTTCTCGATGCATATTAAATTTAAATTCTTAATCACTTTCTATTTTTTTCAGAAAATATTATTATATCACTAAATTTCATAATTTTATTAAAAAAAAAGAGCTTAATTAAAAAATAATAAGAGTACAAATAATACAAAATTCAATTTTTATACTACCATAAATTTTTTAAAAACATAAAAAAAAAAACCTTACAAGAATTAATCTAGTATTCACGCATATATATAATTTAAAAAAAAAACATAAATTTTTTAAAAACATAAAAAAAAACCTTACAAGAATTTTTATACACGCATATATATATATATATATATATATATATATGTGCATCTTAAATTGAACTTAAAATGGGTTTTTAATTGATATAAATAAAAATAATTAACAGCACGTGTTTTAGTCAAGACTTTTCTCATTCTCTCTATTTCATGAGCTTGTTATCAAATATCTCTAATCTTTGCCTTGGAGCAAACAGAGAGTTGCTCCCATTTTACTATTGCATATACAGATAAATAGATAGAAGATTGTTATGGACCTTTCTGTCAAGAGAGTTTTCCAGCAATTGAACAAAGGCACTTCAGGTACGTTATGTGAACTGATAAAATAGAAATCAAGAGAGAGACATTTCATAACATCGACAGCAAATGGCTATCATGTCTTAATGGGTGTTCAATTTCTGAAAAAAAAAATTAATAACAGAATAGCTAGATTTTTGAAAGCCTAGATTGGCAATCGGACTACAATTATTTCAGTGCTAGAAAATCAGTGGCATAAATCCAAGTGTTGCTACAGGGAAGAAGAAAAACTCAGTGAATCTCAATCTCTTCAGTAATCTCGATAGTTTTGTAAGAAATATGACTCCAAAAGCGGGGGATCAAAAATCACAAATTCTCATGTCAGACATTGAAGTTATGCAGGGAAGTGAATTTCAACAATCCTTATCTCATTAAGAGGGAAACCGGTTTTTAATGGAATGTGCTTTCAATATCTCCAATAGCAATCTTCACTTTCATCTCCTTGTCTACCAAAAATTCATTCACTGTATTGTACACTAACCCCGAGCCTCAACGATGCCAGATGCGACCTTGCTGCCTCTGTTCTTGCATTCGCCTGTATCATCATTTGAGCAACTCAAAACGCCATTCAAATAAAATATTATTTCATGTACTCAATTTACTTCTCACATTGGTGTCTCAGCTTTCTCAGCACAGAATTTCACAAATTCAACAAAAATAAAAGGACAAGAATGTAAAATACCTCTGATAATCTTTAGAACGCTCAAGGAACTCTTTTCCTACATCTTTTCTTTCATAAGATGCCAACACCTTCCTGATATCAGATGGACTGTTGCGAGCAACATCTGTGTGCAAACCAAAATGGGAATACATTTTATACAATATTAACAATAATAAAGAATTGTGATGATGATTGAAATAAGGTAATAGCCTGGGTATTTACTCCAGGCTCAGTGTATAGAGATCGATAGATAAGAAAGTTCTATAAAGGGAAGAACTGAAAGTATACTAGAGTCTCAGCGCTTCATAAAATAAACCAAATCCCATCAGTAACAGCAAGGGTTATAATATTTTGGCCTTCTTTATGGCTGTGCCTCTTCAAGACAAATGTTTATAACTAGTGTGCAATGAAATCTAAGAACACAACCGTTTCAATTCCATGAGGACAATCAAATGAACTGTTATATACTCATGCAAAAAGGAAATTCAACTTTACTTACACTCGAGAAAGGGAATGAGATCCAAAAGTGCTGTATCCAGTGGTACCTCACCCATTTCGTCGGTCTTAAATGGCTTAATTGGGACACAGTTTTCTGGCTGAAGGCTATTTTCAAATGCATGGCCACTCACATAGAGAATTTTACCTGGATCCCTATTTAGTTTTGAAAGATCCTGCAAACAATAACTAACATCAAATACAGCTTTTCCATTTCACAAAAACACAGTAAAAATAACATTAAGAATAAAACACCACGATGAAATAGAAAATAGTGAAAAGCTTTAGAGGCATTGCCACCATCACCACATCTCATTAAATGGTGCTAGCATTTTGAGAGGTAGCACCACACAGCAATACGAATAGTATAATGCAAAATGGTAGAAATTTGGCTGATATGGTCTATGAGAATTATAAAGCTTCACTAAACCTTTCCAGACACAACAGTGCTACACTAGCTTTGCAAAACCCACAATGGTAGAGACTGTTTTGCAAAAAATTAAAGCTAATGAGTTGAACCCCAGTCCAAATATCAGGCCCTAACTTCAGAGTGTTTCAGCTCTTATCCTCAAATTCAAAGACCACTTAACAGCACCTCATATGTAGATATATATCAGTTTCATTTATGATTCCATCCCAGAATCCAGCCCACCTGTAAACTTTTGCCAAGGCCTAGAGCTTCACTTTGTTTGGGGCTTCAGTTTATATCTAAATCTTATGAACCTAAGATAGAATTTCTATCCTTAGGGTGTGTTTTGGCATTGCAGTTCAAGAAATGCAGTTATAGGAGTAGTTAGCCAAAGATCCCCATTAATGCTTTGGCCAACAATAATTATAAACCCCATGAAATGTATTTGCATTCCAAATCACCATTTCAGGCACTCTTTATAACATCCACAAACTTAGCAGCTTCACATCTAGGACATGAGAGTTTAATCAGAAATGGAAACTAACATCCCTGATTTGGAATGCTTCGTGTATAGAATGAATATGCCCTTATTTTAGATTGTAGACATGAGACTTTCTGGTTTACAGAAAGGCAAGCAGCATAACAGTACCAATTTTAACCAAGTAAACAAATCCAAATTACAGACTTTTTGGTGAAGTTCAATCGTTACCATAACTCACAAATCAAGCAAACTTGAAATGAACGTGAAGAAAATCCTGTATGTAAAACCCTTACCTGTGCCCAACCAAATCACGTTGATGAAGAATAATGCAGAACTAAGAAATACATGCCAAGGCGAATAGAATGCCAAAAGCCCCAAAACATACTGACAAACAAAATTTGAAATTCTGAGAAATGACTTCATAGGCTTGGTTACAGAATTTTATCAAACTGACTCAGTTTTGCAGATAAGCATCTTCAATTAATTTAACAGAACATTCTAAAGAACGGTTATCAACTCCACTATAACAAAATCAAACCTAGATGCTTAAATGTAATTCAGTAAGCAAAAACACACTGAGAACCATGCAATGTTTCCAGCTGGATAAACATTAGAAGGACCTCTAATGCCATCATCAGGGCACATGCAGAGGACAAATTTTAACTTCTAAACAGAGGGAGAAAAAACCATGGAAACAATCTTGTACAAGCTGCAAATGTCAAAGTAAAAACAAGAATAATGGCAAAAACTGAAAAACAAACCATCACCCTTAAAGGAAAACTCTAAAAGGCACATAAAAGAAAAGAAACGGTGAAAATAAATGGCATGTTGAAAGCAATCAAATATAACAGATTACTCTATAATGCTTGCCATCCTGATACTTGGTAGCACTCCTTGATAGTCTATATCGTATAAAGTGGTTCGTATCCAACCTTTCAACAACAGGATCAACATACTGCAGAAGCCAGAAAAGGAAAATTCATAATGAGCGACTTCATGGATTATAAAGATTACCCAAAACTGGGAGACGGGGAAAGGGGGATTTTGTTACCATACTCAGCTGGTCAGAATACACAACAATTTCATAGAACCGTCCAACATGTTGCAAGAAGTCATCTACTCCAGGTCGTTTGAATGTTCGCCAGCCTCTATCACGCTTCACACGGAGGCACAGAGAATATTATCATTACAAATTCACCAGATACAAATGTTATGTGCATATACAAGTAAGAAGTGGACAGCAAGCACATATAATTTTATACACTAAACATACAGAGACAGAAAGGCTAAAGGAACATCTCATTCTAAATTGGTTACTTACCCGAATAGAAGTATCAAATGACTTGCATAATCATGCCAAAACTATCGTACAAGATTTAAGTTATCATGCAAACTCTGAAGACATGTTTGACACTACATACTTCCAGTAGAGTCCTTACCTTCCAATCACTATAAATTATTGTCTCATTAAGATCTAAAACTAGCGTAAAAACATGCTGCTCCGCAGGATGCAAATCAGGAAGAAGCTTTTCTGCAGCTGGTTCAGTAAAACCCTGCATGAAGCAAACAGAGTTCATTGTTTATAAAGGAAATGAAATGAAGATGTAATGGAAATTATGAACTCATAACAATATTTGCACTCACTTTGACATGTTCTTCCAGCAGCCTCCTCATATCCAAGTAAAGTTCCACTGCTTTAGCAGGAACTGAAATATAATAGGCAGAAAATGATATTATTCTAGTGCCAGCAATTATCAACAGAGAACATATCTGCCACGTAGCAGCAAAGCAGGTGTGGAAGCATCACTTAATTACAGTTGAACAGCCTGTAAACATGCAAACCTAACTACCAAAAAAACATCATCGCTTCCATAGCTAGATTTGACGTGTATTTCAACATTCTGGAGGTGTGATATGTTTCTGCAATTGGCACGCGTTGATAACAGGAAAAAAAAATCCAAGAATCAATCTTGAGATTTCAAACTATAAACTGGGGGGCAAAAATTAAGAGCTTTGATGAAAAGCAATTTGCTATTAGGTGGGCTATGAGCACACCAAATTTATAGAGAGAGAGAATGAGATGGAGAGAAAAGTGGAGTGTCATTAACACTTAGAGGGGTGCTTATAGCCCCATCCCTTGGCAGTCAACAGACAGTTGAGGATGGCAGAGAAAAGATCAAGCAAAGCATCACTGGCAACAGCATTCAGTAAAAACGCTTTTAATGGTAATACACTATGATTACCGATATAGATAGAAAATAATTCAGAGGACCACACCTGTCATTGCAGTGGAGTACAGCAAACCTTGATATTTCTGCGAAAGGGAATGACAAAGAAATCTCAATCATCTCTTTATGTCTCATTTGTTCAAGTATTTTATATAACAGCGGCACCCCAACATAAAATCAACTCAACTATGCCTAAAATCAATAATGCCGAACCTATCTCGTAACACAGATGACATCAATTCAAAACAATCAAATTGAAAATAAAGTTACGAATCAGAGAGAGTTACCTCAACATTGGACGCATCATTAGCAGCAGTATAGTTCACTGATTCTCGCAACGCTTTCGTCTTTTCCTCCACTTCATCCAAGCTGTGTGCTGAAAGCAAGGGAGAAAAATAGAAATGAAAATCCCAACTAGAATCCTCCTTTTTCCTCCGCATTTAAGTTTTAAGATTAAGCAAGAAACTGAACAAAACCGACAAATTAATATACATAGATATATAATAAAACAAACCGTAAGAAGCGTAGCCAGCAAAAGCAGTGGCTCCAGTGAGAGCGCCAACAATTCCGTACTTAAAGAAATTCCACGCCTTATTCTCCGAACTCCCAACAGCCTGCCCCGGTGCTTCCCCCGCCGCCGCAGATTGATCGGATATAATTGATTGAGAAGAGATGGTGGATTCTTTGTTTGAACAAAAGAATCGGCGATTAGGTTTATTGGTTCTGGATGCGATAGATAAAATGCGAGATCGAAGCATTGTTGAAGCCATTCTTTCTTCTTCTTCTGATTATTGTGTTTTTGGGTTTTCGGGGTTTAAATAGGGTTTTGGGTCTGCGTGGATTTTCCGAGAAGGAAAGATATACGGGGAGGCAGAGAGAGAGAGAGCCAAAAGCAGTGTTTGGTTGGTTGCTTGCTTGCTTTCAAGGCTTCGAAGTATGTAAGAGGGTGTGTTTGGATGCCGATGCATTATGTAACTAGTCCTGTTTAAACAAATTTTTTTTTGGTTTAGGAAGAACAATTAGGGGTTTTACTTTTACCCGTGATTCTTCTTTGTACTCTTTTTATTTGTTTTAGTTAAGCCCTGCTTTTATTTTTTGGTTTGACCGGTTATATTTATGATATGCAATGTCTCTATTATTATTATTATTATTATTATTATTATTATTATTATTATAATAGGCTATGTTTGTTTCCTAAAAAGTGATTTTCAGAAAACTATTTTTCAAATTTTCTTGTGTTAGAAAAGTTGGTCAACAGAAAACACTTTCCAATCAAAGAAATATTTGGCTTGGTTTGCAGGAAAGTGTTTTCCTGAAAAATTTGGGCGGAAAAAAGAAAACACTTTCTAGAAGTTATGAAAAATTTAGAAATGTCATATTATTTGCTGATTATATCAAATTTGATCTTCAAATTTTTTATTGCTATATATATTTTGTTTTGAATATTTATTTTTCAATTTCATCTCTTAAAATTTAATTTTTATATTAACTTTAGTCCTCATTTTTATAATTGTTATTTGCTTTTTTCTTATCATTTTTTTATTGAAAATTTTTATCTATCAAATTTGATACTCATTCTTTTGATTGTTACTTATTTTATTTGAAATAATTTATGAAATGTTAATTATTATTATTATTATTTTAATTTCTTCATCTTTTATTTTTTTTATTTTTTAGATTTGATCTCTATTATTTTGATTATTATTTATTTTATTTGAGATAATTTATGAAATTATATTTTTTTTCAATTTCATTGTCATTCAACTTTTTAATTTGTAAGATTTATTTCTCATTATTTTAATAAACTTGAGAAAAATAAAACATTAATAAGTTATTTTCCAGCTCATTTTCCATAACATAACCAAACACTAGAAAATGTTTTCCAACTTATTTTTCATTACACTATCAAACATCAGAAAATAATTCACTTTTCCGGAATTCACTTTCCAAAAGAAAACTACTTTCCAAAGAAACAAACGAGGCCTAATAGTTAACAGAACTTTAAACCCCAAAAGGAAAATAGTTTTGATTAATTGTGGATTATAATAGTGGAATTATATTTTTACCCTTTAAAAAAACTACTCAAGATTGTTCATTTTTCATTTTATCTTTGTTCGGGGTATCTCAGTCTTTCCACAATTTTTTGCACAATTCAATTACTTGGTGACCCTTAAAAGCAAAAAAAAAAAAAATATTGCCCTTGGAATTAAAAAGTCTTAGGTTTTTCTTTAGGGGCATGTTGGTATTTTCATATTGGTTTTTTTTGTAATTAACATGTGGTCCCAAGGGTGATTTGGTGATTTTTTAATTCAAAAATATTTTCATGGAACGCACCAGCGAGTACGCCACTCCGCCGTCTTTAAATGGTGTGTGTTGTGGCTCAAGATAGGTAAAAACTAGTTTCCCTGGTGTTTTTCGATTCACAGCAACAAGGGCTACCTTTTTTTACGGCACATGAGACTTAATTCCTGACAGTTTGGTAGTGATTGACTTTTTTTCTCTTATTTTTTTTTATTTTCTCTTTCTTTCTCGATTTTTATGTATGACCTTGCAACATTTCACAATAACCCTTCAAGTTTTTTTCCAATAGGATTTGGTCCCTGCTTTTTTAATTGCTATTTCTTTTATTTGAATTAGTTTAAAGAATTGAATTTTTTTTCGATTTCATCCTCCATCAATTTTTTTTCATTTTAAATTTGGTTCTCATTCTTTTGATTGTTATTTAATTTATTTTTGATGGTTTTTGGAATTGATTTTTTTTTTACAATTTCATCCTCCTTCATTGTATTTACATATTAAATTTTATTCTCATTCTTTTGATTGCTATTTTTTAACCTTAAATTTTTTTTAAATTTTAATTTTTTTATTTCATCATTCAACCTTAAATTAAGCTTTTTGATTGACTTCATATCTAAAATTTAACGGGTTATGAATTTGAAAAGTTAACTCTAGTTTAGGAGAATCGCTTGAGTTCATTTGTTGTTTTTTTTAAGCTCATGTATTTTATATTTTTTTTAAATAAATTGCTTGATATTTATTTTAAAAAATATATCATCCAGTATATCACCATCTCCATTCATTTTATTATTTTTTTAAGGTTAGAAAAAATAAATTAACCCACAAACATAGTGTAATGTATTAAATCATTTGTTTTTTTTATTTTTTCTTAAACTCATGTTTTTTTTCCGGTTTTATCCTTCGACACTTGATTTATTTGAGGATTGACCTCCTTTTTTTTGTTTCTATATGATTTCTCACTAATTTTAAAAAATAGCATGGGTTTTCTCGGGTCTTTTTATTTATTGTTCATTGTTATTTTTTTAATTATATTATTAGATTAACTCAACTTAATGGATCAAATCAAATCAATTGCCCTAGTCTTAAATTTTTTTTTTCTTCTTTAAAAACACTAGTTTGAGCCTCTTTATAGCGTAAGACACTATTCTAAGTTTGCTCGAGTCATTTTTTTTATCTTTTTTAATTAAATGTGAATATTTAAAAAAAAATTCTTTTGCTTGTCACATGCTTTATATATAGAACTTATAGTCTTTTTAAATCAAATCATGTGCATGATTGACTAGATTAATTTTTTTAAAAAAAATAGACTAATAAATTGGAAACTTAATTATTTTATAAAGGTAAAATTGACTAAATTAAAAATATAAAGATATATTAGAAACATATATCATGATATAAGGATAATAAGTCCTAATTAGATTCTTGAATCAAAAGTTATGGTTTGATGAAGCTATAGTGCTCATTTGCTCTTTCAAGCTTATTTTTTTTACTTACCAGCGCTAATAACTAACTTTCTTTTCTAGTGAGGAACTTAATAGATACCAAGATGCACTTAAAATAAATCCAAAACATGTGCACAACCTGCTCACCGAGATTTTTTTTATTTTTAACTTTTAATAATTGATTTATTAAAAAATAATCTTTATAATTTGTTTTAATTTATTTTTGTATGGTTATTACTGTCTTGTGATTTTGGTCTTGAATTTGGCAAATTAATCCAGATTGACTTAATCATTTTGTTTTTTATTTTCGATAAGTTTATCTTGATCTCATGATCCGGGTCATAAGTTTAGCAGGTCAAATTTTCTTGTTAATTGTTTTTCAATTTCATTATTTAACATTGAGTTGATTGGAAATTAAACTTCATAATTAGTTTTGATTTGTTTTATATGAGTTGTAATGGTCTCATGATCCGGATAATGGATTTGATAGATTAACCCAAGTTGATCCGGATCGATTCAATATATTGTTGTTTCAATATCATTATTTTTTTAAAATATAGTCTTGATTTTTTATGAAACAAATTATGTTTTTACTTGTTGTTTGTATTATCTTTGAACCCATCAAATTAATCAAATCACAACAAATTAACTCTATGATTCAGTTCTAAATTTTTTTAAATGTTCAAAAAAAATTTGATCATGTAATTGTAGTATAAATCAATGGTATAGTTATGAGTAGTAAACAAAAGTTGACCATCAGTCAGCACAATCAAACAAAAATAGAAAAGGAAATCAATACCAAACGACTCCCTCTTTTTTTAACCTAGTTTCTCTCTGACCCGGGTCAAGCTTTCTAAACTATAACCCAAGTCATGCCTTGATTATTTTGATAACTTTATTTTTTGAAATTTATTTTATTATTTAATTTAATGTTCTAATTAATGTAATTTTTTGTTACCACACAATGGTTTTTTCATCAGCCATAATTTATTAAATCAAAATCAAAATAAATCATAATTAGAAAAAATATTCTAAGAATCTATAACAATTTAAACTAAAAAGGAAAGAATGTGTATTTTTAATCAAAAACCTAATTTCCTTGTTTATGTTTTTTTGGTAAAATCATGTTAAATATCTATTAAAAAATAATAGAAACATAAATTTTATTTTCATCAATATTCATGAGTTTTTTTTTAACATATTAGGTATATAATAATTGAAAAAGAGATTATCGAAAATTTTCATAAAAACCTATGACATTATATAAGAACTATGCCAAATTTGAAAATAATAATTTAAATATCGTTTTAACTATTTTATTTATAATGCATTCCAATCAAATTAAAAAACAACGGAAAAAAAGACCATAGAAAAAGGCAAAGCTTCTAGGCCTAAAAGATTAGGCTTGTGTTTTAGGCCCAACAAAGAAAAGGCCTAGCACACACACTGGCCTTCTTATTTTTTTTATTATTATTATGTTTAAGGATAAATAACACGTTATCCATCCTTTTATTTAAAAATAAAAAAATAAAGCACACGATATGTCATCTACTAAATCGGTTTTCAATCACTGAAGAGATAGCTAGAAAGTCAAGCCAAGGGTTTTTCAAACCCAAAGATCTATTTTCAATTTATTTTCATCTAAAATATCTAATAAATACCCTAAGAATCTTTATAAACCAATTACTTACCTCAAAAACCCTAATTTGATTTCAAAATACAAAATTAAATTGAATAAAAAAATCTTTCTTAACTTTGATCTACTTTTTCTGGTGATATAAAAGTTTAAAACACCTTAATGACATACTTCTCCTTAAAAGAAATTTATCAACACCAAAATCAACATTTTTCATCGATGGAATATGGATAACCGACTACTTTCTCCCTTTTTCTCTATTTTCCATCAACTATTTCTCTCTCCTCTCAAACTCCAGATACTGAAATATAAGATAAATAAAGCTTAGGATTGAAAAGTAAAATCCTTAAACTAAAATCTTAAAACTCAACAAGCATGCTTTGACAAATTTTAAACTAGATTGTTAAGAACACTTGTTAAAGTGCTTAGAATTTGATTTAGATGAAGATATTTTGTTTTTAATGACTAATTCTTTATCTTCAATGCTTTATTACTTGTCTTTTATTGCAAACTAAATCATTACAATTAATCCTTCAAAATTTCAATAACATCACATTGATTAGTTACACTACTAAATAAGATCCATAAATTTTAGAACATATGACTCAAAATCCCTCTATAATATAATAGAACATAAGCTTTATAGTGGAATGGAAAAAAAAAAGAAGGAAAAATCATAGCATAAACTTAAATAAAAGTATTTAAAAAAAAATTAGGTGAAGAAAAGTCCAAAATATATGTAAAAAACCTTTGCTTCTGCCATTATTTATAGTGAATTTTAGAACCAAAACTAATGTAGAATATAATTTTGGTAATCATTAGAATTAATTTTATCTATCTTTTTTCTTAAGAGTTTTTATTGATTTCTTTTATTTACAACTTTCTTTATTTTCCTACACTTTAGATTTTTATAATCCCTCTCTTTCTCTAAACTCATGTATTTCTTTATTCGATGGTGTTTCTTAGAATAGATAACCCTTTCTGAGTGTTCAAAATTTAAAGTCCTCACTTCTCGTTCAATAAAAGTAGTTATTATCTCGTTACAAGTTAATCTTAGATAGATTTAATTGGTAACATATATGTGCCACATATTCAAGATGAGGTTTTGATAATAACATGTCACATTAAAAAAACAACTAAAAGGCCTTGGTGTTTTCCTATGGCATATGATTAGAAACATTGTGGATTTAGATAATGTATTGACTATTTTGACCTTTACTGCACTTAACAATTGCCTTGGCAACATGGGTAAAGTCGTCTTTTTAGGGGATCCAGATGTCATTTATCAATTGATTGAGAAAAATTTAGTCGTTCATTGTTTTTTATATACAATAAAATTAATTTGTTGCCCTTAAAAGCTAAAAAAATTGGCCTTTCATCCAGGGTTATTTTTGTCTTTTCCTATTTATTTGCACAGTAAAATGATGTTGAAACTTAAAAGCTAAAAAATATTGACCTTGGAAAGAGAGGTTCTGTTGTCTTTACATATTTTTTATACAGTAAAATGACATATTTAACCTTTGACTTAAAAAAATCTAAAGCTAGGTAGGGAAGGCGTTTTGGTCTTTGCAACATGGTTTTTTTATATAATATTCATACGCCTTTAAGGCCTATTTAGTAATTTGCATTGTTAAAATATTAATAAATCAATTAAAAAAGCTGACACGTGCTACGCAGCGTCTGTGCATCATCGTCCCATGCTCCGTTTCGGAGGCATGTGGGGAGTATTCAGTGGTCAAAAACTACCAATTGTCATCTCATCTAACGCGTAAGGTGGTTGCGCAACTGCTAGAGTGACGTGTTTGGTCAAGTTGACAGCGATTCGACGACGATGAACTTTTTTCTTCCTCCCCTTTTTCTCTCTCTCTCCTGGGACTTGGTATTTGTGTCGAGCCTTTAAAAATTCAATTGTGTCCTCCAGTTTGTATTTGTTTTGAATTTAGTCTTTGTTCTTTTGATTTCTATTTGTTTTGATTTTAATGCTTCTTGAAGTTTTTTTTCAATTTCATCCCTCAACATTTAATTTCATTTAATTTTTGTATCCAATCTGGTTCTCATTCTTTTAATTGCTATTTTTTTTTTCTCTTTTGCATTTTTTTTATTTTGTCCTTTAGGAATTCTTTTTTCATTTTATTTTGTTTCCAATTTTGGTCCTCATTTTATTTTAATCTTTTTCTTCACTTATTTTATTTTTCAATTTAATCCCTAATTAGTTTATTTCAATTACTTTTTGTGCAAGGTTTAGTCCTTATTGTTTTAATTTTTGTATCATTGAGAATTTTGCTTTATAATTTCTCCGTGTCTACCTATTATATGTAATTTCAGTCTCATAACCCGGTCCACTAGTTTCCACTAGTTCGGTCTTTTTTAAAATCTTTTTTAATTTTTTTTATTTTCATCATTTGACATTGACTTATTAGGCTTTAAATTTCATGATTTGTTTTGCTTTTCTTTTAGTGAGGTTATCCATGTTTCATATCTTATGTCGCAAGTTAGTCGAGTTAAACTAGGCTGACTCGATTTTTTTTAAAATTGTTATCATTTTCCATTAAACTATTGACCCTTGAGCGTTGTGATTTTTTTTCACTTTCCTTTATGCGGGGTGGTCAAGTTAACATGTGTTGGCTTGTGTGTTTTTTTTTTCTTATTTTACTTCAGTCTTTTTTTTTCTAAGTCTTTTTTTTAAAAAAAATTAATTTTTAGATCCTGATGTCATATCGCATTTGGTAAGTTTGTAAAGCAAACTAAACTTGACTTGAGTCTTTTTCTTTGACGTATTTTTTATTTTGAAATTGATTTTTTTTATTTTTATCCTTTTATTTTTGGTTATCAAACTTTGAGTGTTATGATTTTTTTTACTTTTATCATTTCTTAATTTTTTTTTAAGAATTATCCTTATCTCATATATCGAATCATGTATTAATCAAGTTGATCTGAATTTACTTTATCATTGTCTAGACGTCTACATTTATTTTATAAAACTGAGCCACGGAGTAGCCCGGAGAAGCATAGAAACTAAAGATGTTATAACATATGGATGATAAAGAAAGAATGAAGACTTGCTGGGCTTAATCAACATAAAAAAGAGCACGAAGCTTTGATCAAGATAATCAAAGAGACATATGCAAAACCCGTTTAAAGCCCAGTAGAAATCAAAACCCTAGAGAAGTCCAAAAATTAAAAGAGAGTAAAGAAACCGATGTTTTGATAGTGTGAACGTAATTAGACTACTGGGTCTTTGCTTCGTTGTCAATGGAGTTTGCATTTATTGTGAATGGTTTCAGCATCAGGAGGATTAGGACCTTTGATTGGCTGCACTCCACAATCCAAAGCCGACGACTTGGAGTGTGGAATATGAAAGTCTTTCTGGCCTGTACCAGCTCCAGCTTACCGGCGACGCTAATTCAAGTGGGGCCTGACCCTCCCTTCCTCTCTCTCTCCATGATTTCTTCATCTGCATGTGAATAATTGGACCGAGGAAATTTTAATTCGAGTTACTTGATAGAGGAATCATTTTCTCTAGTGGAAAAACTGGTACCCCAGCGAAGCCCACAAACATGATTTTTTTTGTGGTCCATCCAACAACCATAAAACTGCTGGGTAGGGAGGAGAAGGCACCAAGAACTAAAAATAAGAAAGGGGTTAAAAAATGGAGTTAGAAGACTTTTCAAGGGTAAAAGGTGACCTGTTTTGTAGGACGTTGTCCTCTTAAGTACTATATTAGAAATTTATTCATTTCTTTGCAGTTCAAGCTTCTACCACACCAACTGTGTCCTATATAACCTTGTACTATTTTACTTATCATTTCCTCGACAAATGCTAATCTTTGTTTAGTCTAGGCTACGTTTTAGAGCTATCCATTATTTCTTGCCCCATGTCTCGCTCTCTCTTCTTCCTCTCTCTCCTCCTCTCTCTCCTCCTTCTAACAGCCGGGCACAGTGGCCACTACGACGACGCCGACGGTGACGCCTCAAAAATTAATCTCCGTTCGACATCCTTAATCCTGGTTAAGATATGGTGCTTGATATTGATCTTTATTGGCACTTTCATTGGAGCGGTGTCCCCCTACTTTTTGAAGTGGAACGAGGGGTTCTTGGTGTTAGGGACTCAGTTTGCTAGCGGTGTGTTTCTGGGGACTGCTTTGATGCACTTCTTGAGAGAAGCAAGTAAGAGCTTTGAGGATTTGACAGAAAATGAGTACCCTTTTGCTTTCATGCTGGCCTGTGCTGGTTATTTGTTGACGATGCTTGCATATTCTATCATTTCTTATGTTTATAGCAAAGATGTGGCCAGCCAGGTTAATGTTGGCGATGTAGAGCTTCAAGGTATGTAAAATCCCTACAATATCTGCTTCTTTAATGTTTTATATATTCATCTACTTCGTGTTTCGTTGAGCAAATGGTTTTCTTGAAAAGTAAAATTTAAAAAAGTGAATTGGTTTTTTAATTTGATATTTAATAATGTAGTAAAAAATAAATTGAAAAATATTTTTTAATATTTGGTTATATTATAAAAATAAATTAAAAAATAATTTATTAATAATTTTTTAAAAAAGTTTATTTAATATATATATAATATTTAATATAAATATTTAATCACTTACAATCAAATAAAAAAATGAAATTTAAAAAGTATAATAATGAATTTTTTTTATTATATCCTATATTTATAATAGCTTATTTTATAAAATATAACTATATATATCATATCATATTATAAAAAAATAACCTTTGTGAAATATTTTTTAAGTAAAACCTATTAATATATTTTTTTTAATTTTAAAAACTTAAAATAACTTTTTTTTTTTAATATGAAGAAAGCCAAATTAGTTTATGGTAGGAGTTAGATATTTAGGTTTTTTTTTTGTATGGAGAATTTTTTTAAAAGATAAAATAGATATAAAAATATTTTGATGGGTTTTTTGAATAAATATTTTTTTACCAGGTATAGGCAATTATCCTCTTAATATATATATATATATATATATATATATAAAAGCATCAAGAAATAAATATAAATATCTAACATCAAACATAGTCATGCATAAATATTAAGTTTCGATGTCATATACATACATTTTAGTTCAAATTAACAAACATAAACATGCTAGACCGAATTAAACAAGTAAACATACTTGTTAAATAACAAAAATAGCCTGAACCTAAATTTTGAACATAGTTAAATCATCTTAGCAAGCAGGCCTATAATAGTGTTGGTTTACAAAATTCTGAACCCAAATTTTCCTCAAATTAGCATTTTTTTGCCATAAATATTTTTGCCAACATTTCATTTTGGACCAAGTGATCAAATGCATCCCCAAGAGTGATCTTATCAAAGCCTTCAATTTTCATCACTTCTGTATACAATGCATTAACATCAAGTTGATTTTTGCTGAGGTTTTGAATTGCAAATGCTACATCTTCAATCTGTTTAGACAACTTTTCAACACCATCATCTTCATACATGTGATTTCTCTTCCTATGTTGCCTCTTTTGATACTAGAGGAAGATGTCTCTTTTTCCTTAAAAGTTTCTTCATATTCCCCTTCATTTTCAATTGAAATTGATTGCTCTTCAGTGTTCTCTTCCAAGTTGACATCAACATATGATTTAGCATAATTTCCGGTTGCCATGTCTTTTCCAACAACAATTATCATTGCCTCATACATATCAAGTTTTTTGTTGAGATACTTGTCATCATTAGAATGTGTCTGTTCATAAAGTTTAGAATATGCAATTTTTTAGTTCATTGTATAACATTTTAGAAACAAAAATAAATATAAAAATTACAAAAAGTATAAATATTTATCATACATTTACTTCTTCATCATATACATATTTCGAAACTATAATCATCTTTAAACAACCATCTTAGCCAAAACCACTTTTATTTTTAAGTTTGGTTATTATTTCCCATTCTTTTTTCACAGTCTTGAGATGATTGTCCACATACTTAGGCTCACATTGCACGTTGAACTTTTGATTAATTTCTGTAGTCACCTTAACAAAAGATTCTGTTTTAAAGGTGGAAGAAGGTTTGCTTCCTTTAAATGCCTCCTTAGCTAATATCTCAAGTAACATGTGAGACATAGACTTAGACCATGTGAAGTGCTTGCTCTTGCATTTTTCATTCTGTGGAACTCATTTCTACAAAAACAATTACAAATTTATACAAAATAAAATCATATAATATTTAGATTTAATAAATTTCATATAAAAACTACAATTAATATTTAAAAAAAATACATAAAATACATAAAAAATTATAATAAAGTCAACATCTACTCCAAATACATAACAAAGATAATACAAACTCAAAAAAGACACAATAAAAATAAACACATATAATTAACACTTAATTACTAGTTTCTTTGAGTGTTATAATCATTCCACATGGTTGATGCAATCATTTTTCTTTTTGTTATCGACTCCCTATTCTCTTCCCTTTCCTCCCGTTGACTTAAGTTGATTGTTCGTCTAATTGGTTCACTTTCCGAACATATTTATTCCATAAGAAAGTCATAAGGATCAACTCCCATTATGTGATTATGAATAATATAACATGCAAGCACAACATCTACTTGTGTTTTATAGGACCAAAAAGATTTTTCATCAATTGATCTAAAACGACTCTTCAAAATACCAAACCCTCGCTCAATAGTGGTTCTCAATGAAGAGTGTCGAAGATTAAATAGCTCATTTTCATTTTCTGATGAACGTTCTGTAAACTCATTCAAGTGATATCGAACTCCACGAAAAGGATAAACGATTCCTTTTCGAATACCATAACCAACATCACCAAGATAATATTTCCCTACAAATTAAAAAAAAACCTATTACTATCTTTATCTAATAAGACATTTTATATGTTTATTGTATATAATACATATTTTATTATATACCTTCTGGAATTTTTAGACCACTAGGTCTTGATAATGCATCACCTAAAACCCGTGAATCATGTGCGCTTCCTTCCCAGCCAGCTAAAACATATATAAACTTCAAATCAAAAGTTATAGCTGCTAAAACATTTTGTGTTGTTTCTTCTTTTCAACCTCGAAACTTTCCTTGAATCTCAACATGAACATTTACAGGAACATGGGTACCATCAATTGCTCCCACACAATCCTATATAAACATGAAAAAATAATTTATAACCTTTTCTTCTAGATGTAATTAATTAATGTATAAAAATATTGGTATTGTTCTTATACCTTAAAATAAGGATAGAATCTTCGATTATTCATTATCTTAACTGGAACTGTATCCTCTGGATCTTTAATAAGGTGTTTGTATAACTTAAGAACTGCTTTTAAAACAATTCTAAAGTAACGATGGATAGTTTCAACGCACCTATAGTATATACCACTAATAAAATGAAATCTTTGGTTTTGGCCCATAGTTTGTAAAAACACAATTACTTGCTCCCTAATAGACACATTTTGAGTTAATCGTAATAGGTCACAACTTGCGAGAACATCACACAATCTATATAAGACAACAGGTTTCATATGAATTTATTCAACGCAATGTTTATCACCTCGATTCAAAATGTTGTCAATATAGAATTCTCGTTGAGCAATTGCATTTATACGTAGTTCTCTTGGTATAAAAATTCTATTTCTTTCTTGTTTAATAATAGCTACCCCTATAGCCATCACAGTTACAGCTGCTCCATACATCCTGCATGAATTATCTTACTATCCATAACATGAAAGTGAAGTTTTCTGTTAACAAAACCTAAAAATTTAGGGAAAAAAATATTAAAAAAAAACATATAAAATACTTACACAATCAATACAATAAATTATGCTGAAAGAAGCTGACAATGTATAATAGTTATGGCAATGATATCTGATTCTCTAAACAAACAAGATCTTAAAATATATTATTTAAGACTATAAAATTCAATTTCTCGATGATGAAACCGTTTTGAAAATTATACAATTCATAAGTTCACAACGATTAATAGACATTGCGCAATGAAATCCATATAATTACCGGCATAGTCCCACAAATTTATCCATATGTGAAAAATATAATCAAACACTAATAATGAATTAATCAAAGCAAAATAAAACAAGCACATTTATAAATATAGCAAAATAAAGCAATAACTATGGCAAAAATCACACTTTTTAGGTGTTATCCATGTTTTTATGTTTAGGTTCTGTTATCTAATTCCCCTTATTAAACTTCCTTTCGGTCTCGGTCGGTTCTCCTCTAATAACATGTTCTCGGTTTCTCTTATTCGGTTTCTCTCATTCTCTCACTCCCCTGTTCCCTCTCGGTTTTTCTCGTCATTTATTCTCTCTTGCCATTCCCCTGTTCTTTCTTCAATTCCTTAACTTCCTCTCTCTGTGCACAAAGAAGCAGGAAAAAGATCAAAGATTCTAGGGGTAAGAGGGCTAGACCTCAAAGACCTGCTCCTCCTTCCCAGTTCTCCTCCCTCTCTCCCCAGGCTACTTGTACTGATAACGCTGGGACTTGAAAAAAAAAAGGGAGCAAGGGTTGATTTTCAACACATTCACTTATCCCCCCCCTTTACTTTGCCTCTCTCTCTTTGTGCTTCCACCCGGGCATAATCCCTTGGTTATGTTATGGAAACAAGAGTCTTTTTTTTAGAGGAGAGTGGATATGGTGGCTGGATCCGGGGATGGGAAAACAGGGTAGGGACTACTATTTGTTGAGGAAGTTTGGGGATTTTGCTTTGATTAATTCACAATAATCTTTAAGGTATGGATTTTGCTTTAATTTGGTTTGTTTGGCTACAAACGTGAGCTGCCGAATGTAAGTGATGAAGAAGAAAACTATGTCATGGAAAAATATGCTTTTTATAGCTTGCTTGATGAATTTGGTTTGTTTTGAACTAGCTGAATGTGACGAGGTAAGATGAAGAAGAAAACTGTGTTATGAAAATGTTATGGAAAAAATATGACAGGTAGTAGATTTATCATGGTTTGTTTTAACAACATGGAAAAAAACATAGAGAAACACATTTTGGTTCGAAACAAACATAGTAAATTAAACAAGAAGATCAAATGATTTATGCCATAATTCTTACAGATCTAAACGAAGAAGATAAAAACATAAAGGAAATAATAGAGGAAAAAAATACATGAAATAAGAACAATATGCTTCAATTGTTCCAGAGAAATGCTTCAAATGTTCTTGCTTCCAATTGTTTTCGAGAAGAGAGAGAGAGACCATGATTTCAGAAAATGTGTGTAATGAAAGAAAGGAAAGTGTTTTCCTTTCCTTATCAAAAGGAAAACACTTTCCTTTGCTAAAGCTACTTTCTTGTTTTGATCGGAATTAACTTTTCTTTGACTTAGTTTTTCGTATTGTTACCAAACATGGAAAAATAAGGAAAATGAATTCCAAAAATTTATTTTCCTGGAAACAAACAAGGCATTAGTCTAATTTCTTGACATGTTCTTGTGAAGACTGTCTACTGATATCAATTCCTTTGTGTTTGTGTGTGTGTTTTTTTTCTTTTTGAAGTTGTTATCATGCCTAGCTAGTAAATAAAGAATGAAATTAAAAAAAAATAGAATTAGGGTTTTATACTTTAGGCGTTGATTTGCATTTTGAAAGATAAAAAGTACACAGAGTTGTGCTTATGATGATGTAAAACCATGGTTGATGTATTTTGATTTTCTTTGCAATGATGGTGGTGGAAAGTGATGAATTGTCTTCTACCTTCCTCTGTTGGTGGAGTTTTGATGAAACACTTTATATTAAAAAAGTACTTAATGTCCGTTGACGCGCCACTAATTTAGATTACTTTTTATTGCTGAAAGGAAAATAAAAACAAAAACAATGATCAAATGACCTTATGTTCCCCAACATGTCTAAAATCTGATGATGCGAATGGAGAGTGATGTATTCGTTTCTTTCTTCTTCTTCTTTTTATTACAGGGGGTGTTCTGCAGGGAAAAAGAAGCCACACTAGCAGTTTCCAGTCACATTTTCAGGTGGAAATTATACATGTGATATTTACAGCTTTAGTTGATGCTAACAATTTTCTGTGCTTGGTTATGCATAAACTCCTTTATTGGAATAATTACTTTTACTAATATTTTTCTTCATGGAATTGTGCCTTGAAAGATGCACAATGGTACGATCTTTTGCCTCGCAAAATCCACTCTCCCAACGCGCCAGTTCATTTGGGGACACCATTTTGTTAATATTTGCATTGTGTTCCCACTCTGTCTTCGAGGGCATTGCAATAGGAGTTGAAAAGACAAAAGCCAATGCATGGAGAGCTTTATGGACTATCTCTTTGCATAAGATATTTGCAGCAATCGCAATGGGTATATCTCTCCTTCGAACGATCCCAGATCACCCCTTTGTATCATGTGTTGCCTATGCTTTCGCATTTGCCATTTCAAGTCCAATTGGCGTGGCCATTGGGATTATAATAGATACCACAACTCGGGGTCATGTGGCGGACTGGATCTTTGCTATAACAATGGGACGGCATGTGGTGTGTTCATCTACGTATCAATCAACCATCTTTCAACCAAAGGTTACCATCCCCAGAGATCAGTTTTAGTTGATACCCCGCTTTACAAGTTCTTGGTCGTATCATTGGGGATCGGAGTAGTTGCTGTTGTAATGATATGGGGTGAAAACAAAGGAAGGTAGATGCCTACTTGGATGTCTGCTATTGTCTTGTTGGAAGTCTGATGTTGTCTTGTTGGAAGTCTGTTGTCTTTTGCTCCACATGAGTGCAGAGCATGGGTGGTGGTAGAATACAAGCTCTATCACAAGCTATTACTAGAAAAAAAAATAAGTTTTGCCAGATTAGCAGGACACAATCTATAAGTACAAGCATCATTAAAGATTTTTGATGGTGTGGATCTACATTTCAATGTATAATGATACAGGTAATAGATTCATAATCCAATACATGGATTGAAAGGGTCAATATTATAGTGGAACTTGAGAACACCATGCATTATTTAACACAAAAGTAGAGACAAAAATTCAAACTCTTAACGTCTCAAGAACGGAACCAACTATTTGAAATCTCTTAGCGTAAAAAGAAAAATAACATCAGCCTCAATGGGTGTCATGCAAGTATAATAATCAAATAGAGAGAAAGAAAAGTTAAAAACTAGTCAAATTTAAAGCAGGGGGAATAAATACATTGTGATAATTTATTTATTCCAAGCGCTCTAAAGTTCGGTGTGAAGAACTTTTTCGAGGCAAATAGAAACAACGATCGGACCAACCAAATCCCCAAGAGCACAACCTGCATGCAAACTTTGTGAATTAGATCACAAAAATATATGCTAGAGTAGCATGTTTGGTCAGGCTGACAACGATGAATTTTTTTTCCTTGTCCCCCTTTTCTCTCTCTCCTGGGATTTGGTATTTGTGTCGAGCCTTAAAAAATTCAATTGTGTCCTCCAGTTTGTATTTGTTTTGAATTTAGTCATTATTCTTTTGATTTCTATTTATTTTAATTTTAATGCTTCTTGAAGTTTTTTTTCAATTTTATACCTCAACATTTAATTTCATTTAATTTTTGTATCCAATTTGGTTCTCATTCTTTTGATTGCTATTTTTTTATCTTTTGCATTTTTTTTATTTTGTCCTTTAGGATTTTTTTTTATTTTGTTTTTTTTTTCAATTTTGGTCCTCATTTTTTTATTGTTTTTTAATCTTTTTCTTTATTTATTTTATTTTTCAATTTAATCCCTAATTAGTTTCTTTCAATTGCTTTTTGTGCAAGATTTAGTCCTTATTATTTTAATTTTTGTATCATTGAAAATTTTACTTTGTAATGTCTTCATGTCTACCTATTACAGGTAATTTCAATCTCATAACCCGATCCACTAGTTTCGATGATTAAACCGGTTTAAGTTCGGTCTTTTTTTAAATTTTTTTTTCATTTTCATCATTTGAAAATGACTTAGCCTTGAATTTTATGATTTGTTTTGCTTTTCTTTTATTGAGGTTATCCATGTTTCATATCTCAGGTCGCAAGTTGGTCGAGTTAAACTTGGCTGACTCGGTTTTTTTAAAATTGATTTTTTTTAATTTTTATCATTTGCCATTAAATTATTGACCCTTGAGCGTTGTGATTTTTTCCGTTTTCCTTTATGCGGGGTGGTCAAGTTAACACGTGTTGGCTTGTGTTTTTTTTTTTTTCTTATTTTACTTCAATCTTTTTTTTCTAAGTCTTTTTTTTTTAATTTAATTTTTAGACCCCAATCTTATATCGCATTTGGTAGGTTTGTAAAGTTAACCAAACTTGACTTGGGTCTTTTTCTTTGACGTATGTTTTTTTTGAAATTAACTTTTTTTACTTTTATCTTTTCAGACCTTGAGTTTTATAAATTTTTTTCTTACTTTCATTTTTTTTTTAAAAAAAAAAAATTACGATGTAATGAAGTTGATCTGAATTTACTTTATCATTGCCAGGACGTCTGTATTTATTTTATAAAACTGAGCCACGGAGTAGCCCGGAGAAGCATAGAAACTAAAGATGTTATAACATATGGATGATAAAGAAAGAATGAAGACTTGGTGGGCTTAATCAACATAAAAAAGACCACGAAGCTTTGATCAAGATAATCAAAGAGACATATGCAAAACCCGTTTAAAGCCCAGTAGAAATCAAAACCCTAGAGAAGTCCAAAAATTAAAAGAGAGTAAAGAAACCGATGTTTTGATAGTGTGAACGTAATTAGACTACTGGGTCTTTGCTTCGTTGTCAATGGAGTTTGCATTTATTGTGAATGGTTTCAGCACCAGGAGGATTAGGACCTTTGATTGGCTGCACTCCACAATCCAAAGCCGACGACTTGGAGTGTGGAATATGAAAGTCTTTCTGGCCTGTACCAGCTCCAGCTTACCGGCGACGCTAATTCAAGTGGGGCCTGACCCTCCCTTCCTCTCTCTCTCTCCATGATTTCTTCATCTGCATGTGAATAATTGGACCGAGGAAATTTTAATTCTGGTTAGTTGGTGACAATACTTGACAGCACCATCTTAGACAACGAAATGAAGAACAAGTTAAAAACCTTGCATCTTAAGATCTATGCCTATTAAGTATTAACTAATATTTTAAAAGACGTGGGAAAGGACTGTTACTTTTTTCATGCCACATTTTTTTTTTCTATATATATTTTATTATTTTTTTATTTGTTCTTTTTTTTTATCTTTTTTTCCTAACATTTTTTTATCTTTTTTTATGCTTTACATGTTTTTTTTTCAAGATTTTTTTTTGTGTTTGTATTTTTTTAAAAATTATTTTTATCGATTATTTTTTTAATATTGAACTAGTTGAAAATTTAGTTCTGTAGTTTTTTTTTCTTTAAAACATTATGAATTACTACAATGTTTCCATACATGCCTTTTTTTATGATTTTTTTTTTAATTTCAAAATGGTATTTGTCGATTTTGCTTTGTAGTTTTTTTAAAAAAAACATCATGGATTGTTACAATGTTTTCCACATGGTTTTTTTTTACAGTGTTTCTCCACATGTTTGTTTTCAAAATTATCTTTGTGGAATTTTTTTTTAATATTGAGTTGGTTGAAAATTCAGTTTTAACTTTCCCCACATGTTTTTTTTCTATTTTTTTTGTGTTTTTTTTTCATTTTTTTGTGTTTTTTTTTCAGAATTATTTTTGTTGATTTTATTTTTTTAATATGAAATTGGTTGAAAATTTAGCTTTGTAGTTTTTTTTTAAAACATTGTAGATTGCTACAGTGTTTCCCCACATGGTTTTTTTCTCTTTTTTTATGATTTTTTTTTCAGAATTGTCTTTATCGATTTTATTTTTTTCATATTGAACTGGTTGAGAATTTAGCTTCGTAGTTTTTTTCTTTAAAATGTTCCCCTACATATTTTTTTTTGTTATGATTTTTTCAAAATTGTCTTTGTCAATTTTATTTTTTTAATATTGAGCTGGTTGAGAATTACAACTGTATATTTTCTTATGAAACACTCTAGATTGCTACAGTGTTTCCCTGAATGAGTTTTTTTCCTTTTATTTTTTTTGTTATGATTTTTTTCAAAATTTTCTTTGTTCATTTTATCTTTTAAATATTAATCTGGTTACGAATTTAACTTTGTAGTTTTTTCCTTGAAAACATTGTGAATTGCAATAGTTTTTCTCCATACAATTTATTTATTTATTTATTCCACAAACTCACGATAATGCACAGGCATGCCACAAGCCTGCAACATCACGCGGGCATGGTATCTAGTAACAATAAAAATTTTGTCTGATTTTCACTGTAACAAGAATTTCATGCTATATATATATATATTAATTTTTATGTTATTTTGATATGTTTTTAAATAAAAAATACTTAAAAAAAAAACTATTATTATACTTATAAACATCGATTTTTACTGTAACAAGGATTTCATGCTATCCAAACATATATCAATCTCTTATATTATTTTAATATATTTTTAAATAAAAAATAATTTAAAAAATAATTATTATCACACACTCGTAATTGGTTTTTTTTTTTTCCTTAAATGTTGTTTAAAAAGAAATTTAGTGTCTTTTCAGATAATGGCCATGTACAAAGAATACACATTCAATCTAAATCTAAGTCTGAATCAAGCTAGTAGCATCTTAGAATATTGCTAAAGGGTGGCGGTGTGCATCGTGAAATGCACGATATTGGTGGTTGTACTCACACAAACTTTACGTATTTGATAAGTCTTTATGTTTATTTTTATTGTTTATGATATTATATTTTTTTCTATAAATATTTTTGTTTGAATTATTGTTCATGAAGTATATTAATTAAATATATATCAAATATAATTTTAGTTTGTTGTAAAAGTAGATAGATACATGACTCTTATTTAATAAAGCTAATGACATTCATGAACTTGTTTTTATTAAACAAATACATATAATAATAATAATAATAATAATAATAATAATAATAATTTATAGTTAGATAATATTCATATAATCACAATAAATAATATATGTATTAAATTCAATGTTTCAGGAAAAAAACTTTGATAAATTACTTCTTTATTAATTAATAAAATCTTTATCGTCCAAAATATTAATTTATAGAGTTTTTAATATAGTTAGAAATCTCTTCTCACTTAGTGGTACAGTAAACATGATATTTAAAAAAAATTATTACTATTTATATTTTTTGTATTATATTTTTAACTATATTTGAAAGGTTTTAAAATTATGTTTGTCTTAAAAAATATTAAATTAATATTTTTTTTTAATAATTTTAATGTACCAATGTCATAAAAAAAATTTAAAAATTATTTAAATATAATTTTTTTTTTAAAAAAAAAACACCCTGTACCACCCAAATGAAACATTCTCATTCCTAGAGATCCACTTCGTCAAACATTAACCTTAACAGAGGAATCATCTTCTCTAGTGGAAAAACTGGTACCACAGCCCACAAAGCCACAAACATCATTTTTTTTTGTGGTCCATCCAATAATCATAAAACTGCTGGGTAGAGAGGAGAAGGCACCAAGAACTAAAAATAAGAAAGGGGTTGAGTAAAAAATGGAGTTGGAAGACTTTTCAAGGGTAAAAGATGACCTGTTTTGTAGTACTTTGTCCTCTTAAGTACTATACTAGAAATTCATTCATTTCTTTGTAGTACAAGCTTCTACCACACCAACTGTGTCCTACATAACCTTGTACTATTTTACTTGTCATTTCCTCGACAAATGCTAATCTTTGTTTAGTCTAGGCTGCGTTTTAGAGCTGTCCATTATTTCTTGCCCCATGTCTCGCTCTCTCGTCTTCCTCTCTCTCTTCCTCTCTCTCCTCCTTCTAACAGCCGGGCACAGTGGCCACAGCGACGACGCCGACGCCGACGGTGGCACCCCAAAAATTAATCTCCGTTCGACATCCTTAATCCTGGTTAAGATATGGTGCTTGATATTGATCTTTATTGGCACTTTCATTGGTGGGGTGTCCCCCTACTTTTTGAAGTGGAACGAGGGGTTCTTGGTGTTAGGGACTCAGTTTGCTAGCGGTGTGTTTCTGGGGACTGCTTTGATGCACTTCTTGAGCGATGCAAATGAGACCTTTGAGGGTTTGACAAAAAAGGAGTACCCTTTTGCTTTCATGTTGGCCTGTGCTGGCTATTTGTTGACGATGCTTGCGGATTCTATCATTTCTCATGTTTATAGCAAAGATGTGGTCAGCCAGGCTAATGGTGGCGATGTAGAGCTTCAAGGTATGTGAAATCCCTACAATATCTGCTTCTTTAATGTTTTTTATATTCATCTACTCCGTGTTTTGTTGAGCAAAATATTTTAGTCTAATTTCTTGACATGTTCGTGTGAAGACTGTCCACTGAAATCAATTCCTGTGTGTTTTTTTTATTTTTTGAAATTGCTATCATGCATAGCTGGTAAATAAAGAATGAAAATAAAAAAAAAATAGAATTAGGGTTTTGTACTTTAGGCGTTGATTTGCATTTTGAAAGATTAAAGTGCACAGAGTTTGTGCTTATGATGATGTAAAGCCATGGTTGATGTATTTTGGTTTTCTTTGCAATGATGGTGGTGGAAAGTCATGAGTTTTCTTCTACCTTCCTCTGTTGGTGGAGTTTGATCAAACACTTTGTATTAAAAAAGTACTTAATCTCCGTTGACGCGTCACTAATCTAGTATACTTTTATTGCTGAAAAGAAAAGGAAAAAGAAAAAGAAAAAGAAAAAGAAAACAATGATCCAATGACCATATATCCCCCAACATGTCCAAAATCTGGTGATGCGAACTTTGTTTCTTGGCTACGTTCTTAAGAGAATGGAGAGTGATGCATTCGTTTCTTTCTCCTTCTTTTTGTTATTGCAGGGGGTGTTCTGCAGGGAAAAAGAAGCCACACCAGCAGTTCCCAGTCACATTTTCAGGTGGAAATTATACATGTGATATTTACAGCTTTAGTCGATGCAAACAATTTTCTGTGTTTAGTTATGCACAAACCCCTTTATTAGAATAATTACTTTTACTAATATTTTTCGTGATGGAATTGTGCCTTGAAAGATGCACAATGGTACAGATGCTGCCTCTGCAAAATCCGCTCTCTCAACTGCCAGTTCATTTGGGGACAGCATTTTGTTAATATTTGCGTTGTGTTTCCACTCTGTCTTCGAGGGCATTGCAATAGGAGTTGCAAAGACAAAAGCCGATGCCTGGAAAGCTTTATGGACTATCACTTTGCATAAGATATTTGCAGCAATCGCAATGGGTATAGCTCTCCTTCGAATGATCCCAGATCGCCCCTTTGTATCATGTGTTGCCTATGCTTTTGCATTTGCCATTTCAAGTCCTGTTGGCGTGGCCATTGGGATTATAATAGATGCCACAACTCAGGGTCCTGTGGCAGACTGGATCTTTGCTATATCAATGGGACTGGCATGTGGTGTGTTCATCTATGTATCAATTAACCATCTTTCAACCAAGGGTTACCTTCCCCAGAGATCAGTTTTAGTTGATACGCCGCTTTACAAGATCTTGGCCGTATCGTTGGGGATCGGGGTAATTGCTGTTGTGATGATATGGGACTGAAAACAAAGGAGGGTACATGCCTACTTGGATGTCTGCTGTTGTCCTGTTGGAAGTCTGCTGTTTTTTGCTCCACATGAGTGCAGAGCATGGGTGGTGGTAGAATACAAGCTCTGTCACAAGCTATTACTAGGAAAAACTATGTTTTGCCAGATTGGCAGGACACAATCTATTGGTACAAGCATCATTAAAATTTTTTTGATGGTGTGGATCTACCCTTAAATGTATAATGATACAGGATTCATAATCCAATACAGGGATTGAAAGGGTCAATATTATAGCGGAACTTGAGGACAACATGCATTATTTAACACAAAAGTAGAGACAAAAATGCAAACACTAAACGTCTCAAGAACAGAACCAACTATTTGAAATCTCTTAGCGTAAAAAGAAAAATAACATCGGCCTCATTGAGTGTCATGCCAGTATAATAATCAGATAGAGAGAAAGAAAAGTTAAAAACTAGTCAAATTTAAAGCAGGGGGAATAAATACATAATGATAATTTATCCCCAGCGCTCTAAAGGTCGGTGTGAAGAACTTTTTCCAGGCAAATAGAAACAACAACCGGACCAGCCAAATCCCCAAGAGCACAACCTGCATGCAAACTTTGTGAATTAGATCATAGGAATCATTTGATGCTATGTCATGGTACCCAGAAAGTAAAATGGATTGAGCAAGCTTGCTTACCAATCCACTGACCCCTTGAAGGACGAAAAAGAGTGGCACCAACCCCAGCACCAATGGAAGCAAAAACTAGCGATGCACCGCACCTGATAGTGACTCCAGTAACCTTCTTGCCAAGAAGTTTAACTTGTTCAGATTTGTCAACATCATTGCTTTCTTCTTCAGGCTTTGTTAAATGAGAGAAGAATCGGTAAATTTCAATACCAACTTGGACAAGCCATGATGCTGCAACCCCTAAAAAGTGTCCTGCTTACACATAGAGAAGGGAAGCAAGATAATTATAAAAAGAAATGAAAACGAAAAGGAGGTCAGGTTGAAAGTGTGAATGTTTGCATAATGAATCTAACCTCTGAAAGTTGATCTGCAAACTCTGAAGAAGTAAACCATTGTGGGCATTCCTCTTTCAGCCTTGCGGATGGCTGATTTAGGAACATCTGAAATGTTGATAAACTCCATCAGTTGTTCAGAATATATAATAAAAAGCATGGTAGCTAGGGAAGGGGAAGTTAAAATTACTATTCTAATATTCTTCATAAAGAAACCAGAAGCATCTCATTTCTTCAGTTGGTTCTTAATTTCAGTAGCTTTACATTTGTTAGGTGAATGGGAAGAATATCACATTAGTCACATCATGGAGAGAAGATACCTTTCAAAAGTTTCCATGCCATCCGCTGTGAAATGTGATGGACAGCAAGTCTTTCTAAAATGCGTCTTGTAGTTACAACAGTAGTCTGAGATCACAGACAAAAAATAATAATAATAATAAGTAGTAGAAAACCTAGTCTTTGAACACTTTGAAAACGGTAAGACAAGCAACTAAAACAGCTGAACTTCTACAGTCCATTCACATATCAGTCCGAGGCAAAATATATTTCAAAGCTAGTTTTTTTTGGTTGTTCCTTGGGAGGTCTAGTTTCGACAGTGTAAGAGTATGCATGGGCAATGGATGGCAATGCCTGGTGTCGCTCCACCCAATCCGTTGTGCAAGGCATATTGACATTGCTGTCAAAGACTCCATACATTATTTTCTAAAGGCGGCTACCAAATAATATTTGTATAGCATTATCAATATGATAGACTATATGGTAAAGGGGAGTATAGTGAAAAAAACATGATAATTATAAGGAAATAACTTAGATCCCTCCAGAGCACCACTCTTGTTAAATCTAGTAATGCAGGCTTACTGAAGAATGATAACTGGGCGAAAAAATTAAGCCAGGAACGAAAACAACTAAAATCCACAATCCCTTCGTTTACTTGCAAGAGCAGTAAACAACTCAAATATTGAAGAAGCACTATTAGAATGCTGTCCACAGTTGACAAGTTTTTTTTTTTTTTTTTTATCATTATCAAGTCATAACACAGATGTAAGAGCATTTAGAATAACTGAGCAGGAACAGGAAAAGCCCCTGTTCGCTATAGCTAATCAAGAAGATGGTAAAGACTAGGAAAGCATCCATAATTATGCCTAAAATGACATAGGCCCCATATGGGATTCAAGTGGCCACCCACCCAGCCACTGCAGTACGACGGTGAATTTGGTCCTTTTGCAAAAGCACAATAACATGGTAATTATTACAAGGTGGAGCTACAAGTTCAAAATGACTACAATTATGTTCTCATAAAACAAGCATTATAATAATAAGCAATTCATTTCAGGGTAGAGCAACAAGCTCAATCCTTAAAGTAGCAAAAGCAAAATATCGAACATCTGCATATGAGTTCATGAATGTGGATAACTGTGGACACTTCACTTAGATGGCCACCGCATTCAGAAAACTATTATCATTTCAAGGTCAGATTTCTAAACTCAGTCCATCCAACTAAGCTCAGGGCTAAATTAGTTGGGAACTTCGTTCAATTTTGCAATGGTCATTTCAGATAAGAATATTTTGATTTATGATAACTCATAAAAGGACACAGTGTGTTTAACTCCTATATGAAGTATAAGCTGGCTGCTCCACAGACTGGAACTTGATGCAGTCACTAAGCGTAGGACAAGAAAATGTTGAAATACATGCTATTAGGAAACATCTTTCTTTATAGTAATCATGTCCTTCAACAAGGTTAATACTATACAGTTTTATGATCTACTACCCAGGAACTTGCGCAACAATTTAATTCACTAATGACTCGAATAAACAGTGCTTTTATTTAGTGATACTAAAGCAAGAAATTAGAATTTGGTATTGAAACCACTAACGCTGATAAGCATGCTTATAGTCCCAGATTTACAATGAGATAACTCTAAATAAAGGAGTTGCAAGACTTAGTGATGGGAAATTTGCAGCACAAAACCTACTAAAATAGATAGACTGGGAAGACCAGCAAAAGTATACAACTCACCTCACGAATAATTTGCTTCACTGATTTTTGGAAGGGAACAACCAAGTCTACACGTTGCACTTCATGAGCATCCTGAAGGAAGTCATCATCATCCTCTTCTGTATTAGTACTAGGCTCCAGAAGAGGTAAATAGAACATCAAAAATGACCTCAAGGATGTCATAGCAAGTTGCTTCCATTCAAAAGCTGAAAACAGAGGTTTCAACTCAATATAATACTCCTTGGTAGTGTATTTGAGAGAGCCTTTCTGAAAAATATCTGCAGATGCTCTTCGTATACTAGAAATATAGTCACCAGACAATGCTGCACCAGCATCACAGTAAGCAACTGGTATCATGGGTTGACTGTCATGGCCATTAAGAAGGTCAATGTGAGGTAAAAGCAAACCCAATGACATAAACATACTTTTACAAGTAATATAAGAAAAAAAAAATAGCTGGTTTCAAATAAGAAACACAAGAGAATAATATCAAATCATCACTGGTAGAACTCCCTACTATAGCTTTAAAACAATCTCTTGACAACAAAAGCAAGTGTGCACTTCCAAGTTCCAACCTCCAATTTCCTCCACCTAACTTATATTCCCTTTTCTTCTATATGAAAATGATGCAACCCTGTGTTGGTATAAGTATGAACTGCTGAGAAATTTATGTTATATGCTAAAATTTTAAAACACAACCAGTTTCATTGATTCAAGAAAGAAAGAAAAGGACGATGGCAGACGCATTAACTTGAGCAGTAAACTAAATTCATGGAACAAGTGTCCCGCTCACTCCAGAACATCAATTTATAAGCTTGTTCATGGCTCCAAAAAATTCCACAATTTAGGACAATTTTAAGAGGATGATAAGTGCCGGATCAATCAATAAAAATGGAGTAGCTCATTCTGAAACAATGTTGTTCATCTTAGAGTGTGAGGATATATGTGTTAAAAACCGTAAAAGATTCAAATCCTACTCTCCAACTATTAAAAATATCGTCATCAAACCACAATTCTGCTACAGCTGGGTGAGGAAGCGAAGGGATGCATAAAGCAAAAGAAGGCAGTAAAATCACGTGATGTGATGGAAACCCCCAATACATGAAATTGAATCCACGTGAAAGCAAACGAGTGAGAACAAAAATCAGGGGTGATGTATAGAAGAAATATAGAAAAGAAGCAAAGAGATTAGAGAATACCCGAACAGGAACCTAGAAGCAAAAGGGGCGGCGGAGGCGGCGATGGAGGCGGCGGCAGCGGAGGCCGAGAAGTGGGTTGGATAAGAAGAAGGGTTTTTCCTTGACAACAGATCTAATACTATTGCTATGCCCGCCATTGTGAACAAACTAGGAGGAGGATGTTTGGTTTTTTTTTTCTATTTAATATTAATAATGTAAACTTGATAATTAAGCAGCAGCGCAAGTGAGAGATTTAATTAATTTTATGGGGGAGAAAGTGAAAGATCATAAAAACTGAAAAGATTTATTCTTTCCTTTTCCTGGGGTGAATGCAAAAGAGAAGAGAAAGTGTGTGTGTGTGTGTGTGTGTGTGTGTGTTGACTGGCTACTGATTTATTGGCGAGGAGAAGGAGGAAGGGAAAGAGGGAC
Organism: Populus x sibirica; assembly: GCA_019202695.1. NCBI lineage: Eukaryota > Viridiplantae > Streptophyta > Magnoliopsida > Malpighiales > Salicaceae > Populus > Populus x sibirica. Next base: position 62,734 of record JAGMVL010001232.1, on the reverse strand, counting down.
ACTGCTTCTGCTTGGCCAGTGTACAACAAAAACAACAACAACAACACGGTATTAATTTTAGAAAGTGTTGCTAAACATTTATTTAATTTTATTTAAAATAAGTGTTTTAATAATTTTCAACAATTTTAATGTTTTAATATAAAAAATATTTTTTAATAAATAAATAAATAAATTAGTTTAATATATTTTAAACGAAAAACAATTGTTATCATAATACAAACAAATATGTGTTTAATATTTATTTGTTATAAATAAAGCTATTTTTATTTAATATTACTATTAATTCACTTTTCCTATTTCATTGATTTTATTAAGAAAATGTTGTTTCCACCCTTAACTTAATAATTACTTTAATAAAAAAAATATTTATTTATGTCATGTAAGTTTAAGAAATTAAAAATCATTTAATAATTAATATAAATAGAAATATATTTTTAAAATATTTTAGTGTCACAAATTCCTAGACAACTTAGTTGTTTTATAATTCTTGTTTTAAATATTTATTAACATAAGTAATTAAAAGAGTAGAATAGTTTAGTATAGTTGATAAATCAAGTTTTTATCAATATATCTTTATATAAAAAAATATTAGATCAAGAAAGATTTACGGATATAAAATTTCAGGAAAACAAGCACATCCAAGTAAATGCGTGTTAGGTCTAGCCCTAGCTAAACCCAACACCTCGAGTTTGGTAGTGTGCCAAGTCCTAGGACGCAGCGTTTGGCAATGTGGCAAGCCTTAAGAAAGCTAAGTCTAACGTCAGCCAGACCTAGACGCGATTGGGCTTAGTAGTGTGCAAAACCTCGGGCACGCTAGGTTTGGTGTCAACCACACCTAGACACGATTGGGTTTGGCAGTGTGCCGAGCTCTGAGAAAGCTAGGTCTCGTGCAAACCATACCCATACGCGATTGAGCTTAGTGGTATGCAAAGCCCTAGGCATGATAGTGTGCCAAGCCTCGGACACACCTAAGGGAATAACCATCCTCCTTCGGCATACCCATGAGGATGTCCATCCTCCCCTAACACGGCTATGAGAATGTCCATCCTCCTTTCGCACGCTAAAGCAAATGACCACACCTTCCTTTGCACACCTAATGGAATGTCCATCCTTCCTTGGCATGCCTAAGGGAATGGTCATCTTTCCTTGGGCACGCCCAAGAGAATGACCATCCTCTCTTGGGCACGCCTAAGGAAATGTTCATCCTCTCTTGGCAACGCCCAAGTGAATGACCATATCCTTTATTGGCACGTCTACGAGAATGACCATCATTCCTTTAGCATGCTTATAGGAATGACTATCCTCTCTTGGCACGCCAAAAAAATAACCATCCTTTTGTGGGTACGCCCAAGTAAATGACCATCCTTCATTGGACACGCTTAAGAGAATGTCCATCCTCTCGTGGCACACTCAAGGAAATGACCATCCTCCCATGAGCACGCCCACGAGAATGACCATCCTCTCGTGGCACGCCTAAGGGAATACCCATCCTCCCTTGGCCACGCCTAAGGTAATGACCATCCTTCCTTAAGCACGCCCAAGGGAATGTCCATCCTTCATTGGTCACGTCTAAGGTAATCATCATCCTCCCTTAGGCACGCACAAGGGAATGCTCATCCTCTTTTAGCACACCTAAGAGAATGACCATCCTTCTTGGGCACGCCCACGAGAATGACCATCTTACCTAGGGCACTCTTAAGAGAATGACCACATCCTTCATTGACACGCCCAAGAGAATGATCATCCTATCTGAAGCATGCCCAAAGGGATGACTCTCCCATCTTGGGTCTAACCTAGGAAAGAGCTCAGCCTCCATAAGCTCAGCTACATTTGATGTCTTGGGCCCTAATCTTCTTACACCTTTTAGGTGTATAAAAGTTCTCCAAGGACCCACCATATTTCTATAAAACATTAATATAGATGTAAGAGACATTTATACTTTATGAAATGCTATCAGGGTAAAATTCCACTCCAGACTTCCTCTTCATAAAAGGTAAGACTCATTGGGCTATAAATACATAAGGTGACCTTCAAAACAAAAGTTCACAATTTTTATTCTTTACTGCATATATATTTTTCAAAGTATCTCTCTTTAGAATATTATTGTATTTTATCTCTCTAAAAATATATTTATTAAGCATTGAAGAGTCTCTACCTTCACCAAATGAGACTTTTTGCAAGTACTAGTCACAAGCCACCTTGGCCTACCAAACACCAAGTATATGCTATTAAACACCTTAGCTAGTGAGAATGGATGAAATTGTTAGGATCAATTGATTAACTGGTTATTCAACCAGGGAACCGTATTCCTAGGCTATTTGGCTTTTTTGGGACTTTATCAATGGCGTTGTCTATAGAAACTAATCAAATAGCCATTGATTTCTTTTTAAAGCTTGTTTTTGACATTTTCAGACTATTCCATGGCACACAACCAATACCTACCTGGGCTAGGACGCGGGATATGTCTTCTTGTTACTGCAGACTCCTGCTCAAGCAAATCCTCAACAACTTTCCAATCAGGTTCGACTCTTCATTGAGGTAATGCTAGTCACTCAAGGTGAGACAAGTAAATTTGGGTTATGTTTTGCCAACTTCACAAATGCAGTTGGAGCCTTGAGATTTTGAAAAGCTTTCAATAAGTACGAGTGGAATGTTGATTCAAACCATAAAACATGTGAAGTATTTTTTCTTTTACAACTATCCAAAGAAAAGGGAAAAGTCTCCGTCACGCCGAACACTTTGCTCAAATAAAAATTTACCATAGCGAATGAGAATAAGAATGTAAGTTTCTTATATATAAATGACTTATTCAAAATTACTATTTTTATTTTCTCTAAGTGATGCCTAAAAGCCTTTCAATAATACACCTTGAAATGGATGAGCTTGGTCTCTCTAGTGCTATATGCACCACTCTCCATGAGATTAACTTAGTCTCCTCAGTTATTTACATCAACCTTCAAAGAATAGATATAATCTTCTCAATGCTATATGCATCAATCTCCAAAGTATAGATGTGATTGGTCTCCTTATTACAAATAACAATATCATGTAATCACCACTCTTAGTGGGGTGAGGCTTTTATGCCCCCATAAAAAAAATCATGATGGTCACTCTTTAGGGGATGGCCTTTAAGCCCTATAACAATACTGGGAAAGCTATAGGCTCCCGCTCACCAAGAACCTATAATCACTTAGAAGTTTCTAAGTATAGGTTCACCCTCATTGGATTCCACATAACCACTTAAGAATTTATATAGATGATGGGTAGGGATATTCACGATCCGGTCCGGTTTTAACCAAAAAATTCAACTGAACCAAAAAATATATTCTTTGTTAATATAACCCGGACCAAACCGAGAATCAATTCAAACCGAACCAGTTTTGTTCGGTTTGGGTCGGTTTTTTAGCATTACAAACCAGAAAAACCAAAACGTTTTTGCTGCTGTTATTGCAAATCAACCATGAAATAAACCAGAGAGCAGGAGTGATTGTAGGAGAAGTCGACCATGAAATAAACCAGAGTGATGAAATAAAGTAAGATATAATGTGTAAATGCAATTACTCGCCAATCTTTCTTGAAAACAAATCATGTACACATGCAACGCTTTTGAACGCAACATTCCCCCACTGTTTTTCAAAGATAAAATATTCTTAATTAATCGACAATGAGAGAATGAGAGAGAAGAGCACAAAGTAGAGGGAGCGGGAGGGAGGGAGGGGTGGGGCGGGCTGGAAAGGGGGAAGGGGAAGGGGAAGGGGAAGGGTAGGGTTAGGGCATTTAGGTTTAAGTTGTTTTTATTTATACCTTTTTTTAGATTCAATTAAACCGGTTCGGTATGATCCGGTTCAACCGGTTTAAGCTTTTTTAAACCGGAACCGAACCGGACCAGGTGGTTTTTTTTATTTTTTAATTGGTTTATTCAGTTTTTCTATTAGTTCGGTTTTTTCGGTTTAATCGATTAGTCTGTTTTTTTGAACACCCCTAATGATGGGTATGATATCCTTAATTTCTTAGAAATTTTCTAAGTACAGATTCTTGTTATTTTATATATGAAAGATTTTTTTTAGTCTAAATACATATTTCTCTATATTTTTTACAGCTTACCCCTTTTTTTATATGAGCAAAGCTCATTACTCTACCTAATCTGAGAGATTAATTAAAGTCTTTGTATATTATTATATCGCAAAGACTGAGGACTACTGATGAACCAAGTTTTTATCAGTATATCTTAAAAAAAAAACACTAGATCAAGAAAGATTTACAGGTATAAATTTTAAGAAAAACAAGCATGCTCCAGTATGGGCGAGCTGAGCTTAATAATGTGTCAAGCCTCGAGAACGCTGGGTCTGACGCTAGCCAGACCTAGACATGATTGGGTTAAGCGGTGTGCCAAGCCCCGGACATCTTTGGGTGCAGGTGCTAGTGAGACCCAGACTTGACTACCAAGCCCCAGGCATGCCCAAAGGAATGCACATCCTCCCTTGGCACGCCCAATGAAATATGCATCCTCCCTTGGCACGCCCAATGAAATAACCACATCCTTCGTTGGCAAACCCAAGAGAATGCCCATCCTTTCTTGGCACACCTAAGAGATTGACCATCTTCTCTGAGCATGACCACGAGAATGCCCATCCTCCCTTTCCCTTTGGCACGCCCAAGGGAATGACTATCTTACCTAGGGCACTCCCAAGGGAATGATCATATCCTCCCTTGGCACGTCTAAGTGAATGACCATCCTATCTGGAGTACGCCATGACCCTCCTTCCTTGGATCTAGTCTAGGAGAAGACTTTAGCCTCCATGAACTCAACTACATTTGACGTTTGAAACTCTAATCTCCCTACACCTTTTAGGTATATAAAAGTCCTCCAATAACCCACCATATTTCTATGAAATATTAATATAGATGTAAGATATATTTATATCTCATTAAATGTTATCATGGTAAAATTACACTCCAGACTTTTCTTTTCACAAAATGACAAGACTCATAAGCTATAAATACACGATGAGATCTTCAAAACAAAGGTTCACAATCTTCATTATCTACTGCATATATATTTTCAAAGCCTCTCTCTATAGAATATTCTTGTATTTTATCTCTCTAAAAATATATTTATTTAAACATCGAAGAGTCCTCATCTTCATCAAAAGAAATTTTTTGCAGGTACTAGTTACAAACTACCTTGACCTACCAAGTATCAAGTATATGCTATCAAACACATTGACTAAGAAAAATAGATGAAATTGTTAAGACCAATTGATTAACTACTTGTCTAACTCAGAAATCTTATTCCTCATGTACTTGGAATTTTTAGATTTTATCAATACTATTTTTTTAAAATTTTCATCAAATAATTTCTTATTAAAAAACTATAAGGGTGCATTTTTCTAACATGAATTCGAGGGGAACATGGAACATCTCCTAGTCCTGTGTAAAACCTAGACCTCATCATATAATTTGATCAGTTTGTAAATTATATTTATAGAATAATTGGTTTTCTGAAAATTAAATTTGTCTTTTTATTATTTATATTATATTATGATAATAAAATTACGGTAAAGCTAAATTTTTTATAGACTTGTAGTTTTTTAATTGTGTATTTACTCTATACTATATTATAAATAAAAAGCTGCTCTCTGTAGCCACCCCGAACCCAATGAAAAAAAAAGCATTTCTCACATGACAATTTAAAAAAAAAAAAAAAACTAGATACCTTAAGAAAATCACTATAATTACAATTATATAATAACTTTAATATTTTTTTAAAACAAATATACTTTTAAAAAACCTCTAAAGACAGAAGATCAAACGGGATCCATGTGGATATGCATGCCAAACCCCTAGAAATCTTTCAAACACTCGTGAAAAATGGCTTCTTCTTCTACTCTCTCTTCTCCTCTTTCGTGATCATCTTCTTAATCTTTTCTCTCTCCTCTCCCTTCCAGTACTGCGCTCTGCAAAGCCCACAAAACCCTCAACCTTTCACTTCTCTCTCGAACCCTTCCAAAACCCACCTTCACAAGGTCCTCCTCTTCAATTATTACCAAATCCTATCACCACTCATTTTCCCAGCCCAGACTGAGATGCCCATTTCATAGTTTTGATGATCCTCTTACTTAACTCGGTCAAAGCCATATCTTGGTGGCTTTTGCTGCTTTCAGGATTGGATTTCAGTTTCGACAACTGGGTTACTCATCTGCTGTCAGATCTTCGTGCCATAGATTTCTCTCACTTCTGCGCTGCATTCTCTACTACTAACTTTTTCTTTGGTAGACTTCTTTGAGTTTTGACCTCGAACTTCTTGGTGGGTTCTAGGTTTCCATCAATTTGGATAGCTGCTACCCTTAATCTGCTTTGACTTTTGACGAAGAATTGATTTTGAAGAAACCAAGTTAGTTTGTTTTTGATATTCTGTCCCCGTTTGTAGTATATGTTGATTTTCCCTAGCTTTGTAATCTGATTTTAGTTCCTTAAACTGTATTTTTGTACTTGTGTGAGATACCCACTTTTTTTTTGTTTGAGGTGTATCACTTTTGGGTAGATAATTCATGGACTTCAGGGCAATAATTCACCTTTAGTTTGAAAGATTGCAGTGATTGTGGCCATAATTCAACTGGGTTTTCGACCCTTTTCCATCTCCACCGAGCAAATTCATCTTCCAGCTGTGTAATCAGGGTTGATTATACTCTTCTCTTGGTGCTGTCTGTCAAAATGACTGGAAGTGGTCACTGTTTTGTGGAGTGGAAAGAGCAGTTTATTTCGCAGGAGCGTGGAAATCGTGTGGTTCACTATTTCCTGAAGGATTCTGCCGGAGAATCTATCATTGCCGTTGTGGGAACTGAGCGGAGTGTTAGGCATATGTTCTATGTGGTTGCTGAGGAGTTTGTGCAGGTTTACGGTGCTGAAAATTCCATTCATGCTGGTTTCAAGTGGAGGTCAAGAAGGGAGGTTGTGGATTGGCTTACATCAATGCTATCAAAGCAGCATGTACAGGGTGATGGATCCAGTATGTATTTTTATTTTTCTGCATTTTTTTTGTTTTCTCCATGTGTTTGGTGTTACATGTATCCTGTCATTGATATATTATAGGATAACTTGCTATAATAGATTTCCAATGTGATATTGTGTATGAAACGTTATGTACTTGGTCCAATTACCTTTGGTCTTGTATGAGTAATGCTTTATGTATTTTCTCAATGTGTTTTGTGTCACATGTAAGCTGTCATTGATATATTATATGATAACTTGCTATTATTGATCTTCAATGCAATACTATGTATGAAATTATATATTTAGGCCATTGATCAATGGTCAATTACTTTTGGTCTAGTATGAGTAATGCTTAATGTATCATGGTTTGGTTGTTATTTTATATCCTTGTTCCTCCTTTCTTTTTAAAATTATCTTCCTTACTGGTCATGTATAAGGTTATTAACTTTCTTCTTCTTTAATGTTTATAGATTAGAACCTCATTTCTGATAATTTGCAATTGAAATCTTTCTGAACTAGCCTTAGGTGCTTTATTTATTAATTGTCTCCTACAGAAGGCTGGTCGGCGTGCTATCTTTTACAACCTTCAGATTTATTCAATTTGTTGATATTTTTATTAACTGGAATGTATGATAAGCCCTATCAAATGCAGCCTGGAGGCATGAAGGCTGCTGAACACAAAGCACCAGTGTCTTCAGGTTGCATTTGGAACATCATATGGATTTGATTTATTGCAAGATTCTGGCAGTATTTTCTGGAACAATTATGCACAGCATCATGGAAACTAGTTCTTTATTTTATCTGGTACAATTATTTTACACTTTCTCAGCAAGATTTAATATGTGCCCTTTTAATAACAGAAACACTACAAGGTGTAGAATCAGTAAATGGGCTTGGTGGTCAACATATGCAGGTAAGATGCTGAATATACTTTTTCTTGGCACATATCTGTATCATTCTAATATTAATGCTTTGATGTATCTCTATATGTGAATTGTAGGGCTGTCTTTCGAAAAATCCCAGTGGACATGATTCAGACATCGTGTGGTCAGGCATTGCATGGACATGTGGGAAACAACTGAAGCATTATCCTGCATTCTGCAGGAATGCCACTACAATAGCAGTAAGCATTCATTGTCAATTAAAACGGGAAAGGAGGAGTTGAGTTGTTTTACATGCATGGGCTAGGCTCATTTGTCTCCCTGATGAAACTTCCTTATCTGTACTAGAAACTTGGCTTTTCAATTTCACTAGTTCAATGTAGAGGCATAATTCCAAGTGTAAATGATCAATTGATTGAAACTGTTGCTGGAATATTTTGTCTAACACTGGAACCACTTTCGAACATGACCTTGCAAGCTGATCGAGAAAATGGCCTCTGGAGGGAAATCTGAAGCAGACGACTATTGAAAAACAATGAAGTCTCTAGGTCTTTTTTATTTTTTCAGAAATAACTTGAAAGTAGGAAGAGGACTGGTTTTAGATTGTAATTATGAGATGTGATTCTAAGATGTGTACGATTCACTTGTAGAAGTGTTTTTCTAAATTTGATTGATTTGGAAGGTGAGATGCGTTATAAACTATATGATCGCAAATGCAAATTCTATTTCCCTTGTATGTTAATAGCTTGATGTGCCTTGTCCACTTCACAGATTATTTTTATTTTCTTTTTACCTTCTCTGCTGAGATGTGTGTCTGACCTGCTATCTTTTCTTTAGAAGGCATGCAAATATTTTCCAGTCACTATCTGAATTTCATTGGCTATCCTGAGTTTTACCTCATTTTTCCATTTGCAGATCCAATCGTTTGTCTTTGTCATGGCTAAAGGACAGAATCATTATCTTGCTTACTTGGAAGATATGTATGAAGACAAGAGGGGACAGAAAAAAGTAAAAGTGAGGTGGTTTCACCACAGTGAGGAAGTCAAGGGTGTAGTTCCTCTAAGAAATGCTCACCCACAAGAAGTTTTTATCACACCTTATTCACAAGTCATAAGTGCAGAGTGTGTTGATGGTCCTGCCATAGTCTTAACTCGTGAACATTATGAGGAATGTTTTGCTGCTTTTCCTGATGCTTTATCAACGAGAATACATTTGTGCTTTAGGCAATTTAGAAGCAAAAAAGTAAAGCCCTTTGATTTGAGTAAATTGCGTGGCTATTTTGATCAACCTATTCTCTCTTGTTTGAATTCCAAAGCCTTTCTAGGGGCTGAGCGCATAGCCTGTGGACTAACTGAAGAAGATGAAGTATTGAATCCAAGCGAGAACATAAAGCTGGGAGCCAAGAGGACCAGAAGCGGCAGTGTGTCTGAAGCATTTGTGACAGATCATTTAGGAGTTGGAGTTTCTGGTAGTCAGATTATGGCTTTTGGCTCGTCATACCTGAACTTAAGATATGGTTTGTCAGGCAAAACATTGCTTCCCCTCAAGTGCGTAGACTCCCACCAATGGTATAGCCATCTATTTAAGGTTGATCAAAAGATTGAGCTGTTGTGCCAAGATAGTGGTATACGGGGTTGCTGGTTCAGGTGTACAGTCTTGCAGGTGTCTCGAAAACAGATAAAAATACAATATGATGATGTGCAGGATGAAGATGAGTATGGCAATCTTGAGGTATGCTTAGGCATCATTAAGCACTCTCTTTAGATTTATACCACCTGACTTGAACTCTATATAGAAAACTAGATAATGGTGTAGTAGCATTGGAGTTTATTGTAATTAAAGATGAACTATTTCTGTTCCTGGTTGGATTGATGTCTGGAAATTCTCAAAGAAGTTAACGTCCAGGTCAATTCAGATTGTTAGAGAAATTGTTAGGGCATACCTTGTTCATAAGCTGTGATGCGATTTTTTAATCATTACTGAGTGGTAGTTTCGGATGCATTCATGCTTCATTGTAAAAAGTTCCATTCATGATTCTCAAATAATAGGTGCAGTCCAACAGATTATCTCTAACAATTGATATGTCCCTGCAACATGTGTTACGTGTATCTTGTATTTTTCTTTTGACAAGGAGGTTGAATTACTCTCTCAATTGTAGGAATGGGTCCCAGCTTTCAAATTGGCTGTGGCTGATAAACTTGGCATGAGGCGCTTAGGCCGCCCAACAATGCGACCAGCCCCTCCTCCAAATGAACAAACAGACCCTGCTCTTGAAGTTGGGTCTGCAGTGGATGCATGGTGGAGCGATGGGTGGTGGGAAGGTGTAGTAACTAAAATCGATAACAATGGTGGTGATGTTCTGCAAGTTTACTTTCCAGGTTTGCTTTTTAAGAATTTAATGTGAAGCACTTACTATTTGTACCCATCCTTTTATATTATCTTTTCTGTAATTTTCCCCTTGTCTTCCTGTTAGCTGTATGATAAACTGTTCTGGTATCAGGTGAAAACTTATTTTTGGACATGCACAAAAAGGATGTACGAATTTCCAGAGATTGGGTGGGCAATCAGTGGATTGATATTCAGGCAAAACCTGACATACTCTCAGCCATATCGGCTACAACTAGCCCTGAGACAAAAACATCCATTTCCTTGATGATTAACAAGGACCTGGTATCTGATCTTGTTGCTATGTCTTGTGTCGAAGTTCCTACCAGTGCTAAACCTAATACTATTGAAGAGAGAAAACCTGAGTTTGCTCTGTTAAGTGGTTCTGATAGCCATCTTGAAGCCACGGAATGTGTTGACCATGTGATGCCTCCAACACCAGGTTCCATAGGCAACAAGGATGGTTGTGAAGACATCAATATCAGTCATGGTAAAGGTGAAGTTGCAGGTGATGATGAAGTTCAGGGCAATGGTCAGGTTGAAGTAGTTGGTGATGTTAATGACTGTGCTGACAAGATAGATGTGGAAATCTCGGAGACTTCTGAGAAGAATAGTAAAGCTACAGAACTCATGGAAGTGATGGCATAAGATGTTTAAAATGAGCTTTGACTGCATCACCTCTAAATTGTCATGGTGCTGCTGGTTATAGCTAACGTGGAATTGTGGATAGTTATCATTCGGTGGTCAGGATGCTTGTAAATAATAACAGGAGAATCGCTGCTTCTCAACCCTTCTTACCTCCACCTCCACCTCCACGTCCACGTCCATAGATGTACAGGAATTATCTTAGATTTGTAAGATTTCCGTTGTAAGTGGTTGTATAATTGGGATTGGAGTTAAAGATTACTTTGGTCAGAAGCCCTCTAATTGATTCGGCTCCCTTGGTGGTTCATGCTTTTGTGATTCTCGCTTGTAAGTTGCATCATCTACCATACCTTCGGCTCTTGTAATATCAAATAATTAGTTGTTTCTAGTTCTGTTTTCCCCTGAAAAGTTGCTAAATGTTTCAATCATTGCTCAACTTTTAATATAAGCATTTTGCTTGATTTCAAGTTGGAAAATGAAGGTGGATTTGGAAAGGAAGAACACCTATCATACTGGCTGTAACTTGACAGTCGTGCTTGATTATAACCATTTGCATAAATATATTTTTAAAGAATAAAATTGGTAAAGAATAATGAATTGGTAGGCGTAACTATAGTTTAAGCCATTGTTCTCCACCTATGAATCCTATGTCCAAGTAAGGTCTTGCATCCTCGTACTTGAGCGGCTTTAACCATGGCACTCGACCTCCTGCGTTTGTTCCTCTTCCACTGCACTCGTATTCTCCAAAAACCACAGTCCTGCATGTTTGTGAAATTCGTTCAAGTTGTGTGTTGAATTCCTTGAATCTCTAAACAGAACGATTGCAAAAAAACTTAAACATAAGAAGAGTTTATATGTATATATATATACTTTTGCCTGTATGGATAGTTCCAGTCACTCCATCCTGAAGGATCTATAATATCGTTGAGATAACAGTATGAATATATCGTCCTTGAATAGTTTCCCCAAGCTCTTCCTAGCAGAATTTTGCCAGTTCCATTGATCACGCAGCCTACGAAAGAGAAACCCGTGTCCTCATTAGGTGAATCCCTGTGGTGAGCTGCAATTGCTCCAGATTTTTTAGCCGTTGATTGAAGGACACAATCCTGTTTCAAAACAATAAATCTCGTTTACCACAACCTTCAAGAACAGGAAGGGAACTTGTATAAATGGCTCTCTAGGTCATATAACCTGAAACAGTGATTTTGCTCTGCCGAATATGAAGTCAATACTTCCTTGGATGTGACACTTGTAGAAGTAATGCGTTCCAGTCTCATCTAAGAGAGTGTCTTGAGCACCCAAGACTCTAACTTTATAGAAAAATGCTTTTTTACTAGAAACTCTCATTGCTACTGCTTGCATTCCCTGTCCTCCGGGCTCTGCTACTACTGTATTCTGTCATCAACCCCATATCAAATTAATTACCCCTTATACAATCAAAGTGCATAAAAAGAGAGAAGGAAAGCTGCAAAATCAAATGCCAAGGCTGCAGGGTAGGCGGATGGACGTTAATTAATTAATTAATTACCTCAAAGGTGATACCGGTTGCGCAGAAATAATCAGATTCTATGGTGACTGATGCTGATCTATATGTTCCAAGAGCAGTGCCATTGCTATCTGCATCTGAAGCCTTGTTGTTCCATGAAATAATAGTGTCACAAACACGATTTTGGTCTCCGATCATTGAGATATACGGCTTGGTTCGAGGCACCAGTACCTTCTCCCTGCATATTTCACTTGATCAAAATCTGATCATCTATCAACTGCTGGAGATTTTAAAGCCAAATCAGGTCAAGATATGCATATGCATGCAAGTGTAAGCAGTAACTACCCCCTAAATAACTAATAAACAACCCACGTTGCCCTGCCACGATCGTGTGTCCTGTCCACTTAACACCCCCACAAAAAAATAGCACTAACTGCAAAAAGAGTGGAGCATGTTTCAAAACTCTATATTTCCGGTTCCAATTAGGAAAAAAAGAAGTTCTGCAAACCTGTAAATCCCTGGAAGAATGTAAATTTTAACTCTTTGAGTGTTATATTGAGGCACCAGGTCGATTGCACCTTGAACTGTTAATGAATCTGCTCCGCCATTCTTGTCAACTACAATTACTCGGCTTCCATTAAAATCATATTTAGAACTCACTCTTGCACCACGCTTATTCATCTTCATATCATCCCAACTAATAGCTACACGTTTCGCATTCGCACTGCTTTGTGCTAAGCCCACCTGTAAACAACCTAAAAAACACAGCAAAACCACAAGAAAACCTCCACCAACGTTAACAGACTTTCCCATGAATAATTCTTGCTGTTTTAATTCCCTGATCTCCTCGACGTACGTGCATGCGCTAACTAAAACAAGCTGGTTGTTTAAGACTGAATCTTGTTGGTTTCGGTGAAGGTTGTGAGAACAGGTGAGCCTAATAAATAAGGGAGCGTGGTGGTAGAGTCCTACTGTTCCTAAGGAACTCAAATTTAAGTAGGACATTACTAAGCTAATAAAGAGTGTTGCATGCTACTTTAAAGAAAGAAAAAACTCCACTGCTCGTGTGTGTATATATATATATATATATATATATATATATAGAGAGAGAGAGAGAGAGAGAGAGAGAGAGAACAAGAACAAGTGCAAAGATTGAATTAGAGATTATATTTAGAATTCAAGACAGAAAGGTCAGTCATGAAAGTTTTGCTAAACCCAGAGAAATAGATTTTGCTTTCTTAAATGGGCTTAGAACTGGTTCATAAATAAGATGATGGGAGGTTAAAAAAAAAGGCGGTTATGCTGGCTTTCTTTAGCTGAAACTGAAATGAATGTTGCCTTGGATTATATATACTTATGGCTCTCAACCTCTGTCTTCTGATGAGCGTTGAGAGAATTGGTTGTTGGAACTGTGCGTTTTGCACAAGTTTGTCGTTTCAGAAATTAAAAACGAAAACATTCAATTATTATACAGTTAAATCACTTTCCATTTCATAATCAATTATTTATTTATTTATTTGAAGTTTGGGGATAACTGAATTTATTTTAATGAATGTACTGAGTTGATGTGGAAATGCTTCTTTGAAATTGTCAAGCAAATTAGTATCCACGAATATTTCTAACCATAATAAAAAATAATTTTGGCATACTATAATTTTCTATAAAATGCAAAATATACTAAGTCTTCTTTTTTCATCCTCTTTTTTTTTTCTCTTGATTTAGCCTTTACATGACCAACTTGTAGGCCAATTTAGATTAATTTATTTAAGGAGAATGAGATTGAAAATTAAAGGATTAAAAAAAAAAAAGAAACAGATGGTTTTTTCGAGTTATGAGGTGAAAAACCCATTTGGCCCTTAAAAAACATAACCAAAATACATTTTATTGCTGGTAATTAAGTAATTTCATAATGGTCTATTTGTTATTGTCAAATTTAAAAAGGGCAATAATATCCTTTTGATTTTACATGATCTTAAAAGTGGAATTTTCTATTACTTGTGCACATGGATATTTTTGTATTTGCACTTATGGTTTTTTTTATTATTATTATTATGAAGTTAGTTTATGGGCAATCTAGTAATTTAATATATACAAACAATATTTAAAAATACGTTGTTGATGTGTTTCACATGTTAGTGCATGGACGGCGCGTGCGTTGTTGTTCGGTGGTTAAATGTCGCCTTTTACGGCAGTGTTTGAATCATCTAGGCATCTTCTCCATGATGAGGCGACGTGTGTGGCAAAGGCCATTCATTTTGGCTTTGAAGACCTTTCTTTTCTTTTCTCTTTCATTCTCGATTTTCACACCTATCTCTTCAAAACTTTAAATTAGCACTTCATTTTTTTATTTTTTTCGGATTTGGTTCATATTTATTTTTATTATTATTTATTTTATTTGGAACAATTTATAAAATTAAAATTATTTTTTAATTTCATCTTCCTTCAATTTTTTCATCTTTTAAATTTGGTTCTTATTTTTTTATTGCTATTTATTTTGTTTAAGATAATTTTTAAATTTGGTTCTTGGGTTTTCACGAGTTTCAAGTTTTAGATATTACCTCAAGTTTAAGAGGTTCTTCCGGGTTGTCTTAGTTTTTTTACCTTTTTAAATCTTATTTTTTTCAATTTCAGACTTCAGAATTTATTCAATTGGAGATTGAGCTTTATTATTTTTATTTATTTGCTTTCTGTAAAATTTTTCATTAATTTTTAAAATGATCTGGGTTATTTCGGTTCTTTTTATTTGTCATTATTTGTTGATTTTACTTTGAATTTTTTCTTAAAATGAAATTTTTTCTTTATCCTTCATCATTAGATTGGTTTTAACTTCTTTTTTTTTTAGTTTTTCCATTCAACATTGAGTTGTTTTGTAGATGAGATTCATAATTTTATTCAATTTACTTTCATTGATAACTTTATTTTTACCTTTATACTAGCACGGATAATTACTTGATTAAATAAAAAATTATTTAATCTTAATTTTAATTATATCTTGATCAAATATCAATTTAATTAATTAGATGCACATATAAATATTTCAATTTATGATTAAGAATTTTTTTATATCAAAAAATACATTGAAAAAACATATATATTTATTTTATTTTTATTAAAAACATTATTCAATTTATAACAAAGAACGGGTAAAATAATAATTGAAAATATCAATTAAAATTGCATTTAGAGGAGGATTTTGTAAGTTTGTAATAAGGTAGTTTTAAGCTTTGTCATTTTTAAGTTCTTCTTCTATTCTCTTTCTCTTCTAATATTATAGTATATAATAAAAGAGATGATGTTTTTACTGCTCACTGCCTCATAAAATACTATTCATTTTAATAGTATTTTTTTCCTTTTTAAATCTATATTTCTTTTTCTAATTTCATACTTCAACATTTAGGTTATTGAAAATTGAATTTTATAATTTATTGTGCTTTTCTTTATACATGGTTAACTTGGTCTCATAATCCATGTCACGGGTTTGGCGGGTTAACTCGGTGAACTCGATTTTTTCTTGTCTTTTTTTAATTGATTTATTTTTTTAATTTCATCTTTCAATATTGGGTTGATTAGAAATTAGACTTCATGATTTATTTTGGTTTATTTTTTATGAGGTTATCTCGGTTTCATAACTCGAGTCGCGGGTTTGACGGTTTAACCCAGTTGACTTGGGTTTTTTTGTCTTTTTTAATTGGTATTTTTTTTTAATTTTATCCTTCAACATTAAGTTGATTATGAATTAGGTTTCATAATTTATTTTGATTTGCTCTCTGTAATGTTATCTCAATTTTATGACTCTGATCACGTGTTTTATGAATTAACTCATGTAGATCGAAGTCGTTTTATTGTGTCCTGTTTTTAGATTGTATTTTTAAAAAAAAAACATTCAACTTTCAACAATGAGTTTATTAAAAATTGGGCTTCATAGTTTGTTTTTATTTACTTTCTATTGGGTTATCATAGTCTTAAAACCTTGGTTGCGAGTTTGAAAGGTTGACTAGGGTTGACTCAAATTAATTTTTTGTTTACTTTCTATGAGGTTATCATAATCTTTTGACCCATCTTATGAGTTTGACAGGTTAACTTAGATCATTTTTTTTATTTTTTTATTTTATCCTTCAACATTTAATTGATTTGGAATTACGCTTCATAATTTTTTTTCATTTTCCTTTCTATAAAGTTATCTTTGTCTCATTTTTTTAATCTTTTTTAATATCATCCTTCAATACCAGAATTGTTTATTCTGAGCCGCGGGTTAACTAGGGTTTTTTTGTTCTTTTTTTGTCTATTTTTTTCAATTTTATCCTTCAATATTTTATTGATTTGAAATTAGGCTTCATATTTTTTTTATTTTTTTATGTTATCTCAGTCTCATTATCTAGGTTGCAAGTTTGGCTGGTTAACCCGGGTTGATTTAGGTTTTTTTAATTGATATTTTTTTTTCAATTTCATCCTTCAATATTGAATTGATTGAGAATTCAGTTTCATAATTTTTTTTTATTTTTTTTCTATGGAGTTATCCTTATCACATGACCCGGGTTGCAGCTTTGACAGGTTAACTCGAGTTGAATTGAGTTGTTTGTTTTTTTATCTCTTTTTTTAATTGATTTTTTTTCAATTTCATCCTTCAATATTAGTTTAATTGGGAATCAGATTTCTTATTTGATTTTGATTTGTTTTCTATGCGGTATTCTATCTCATGATCCGGGTTACGGATTTGACAAGTTGACCCGGGTCGATCCATTATATTTTCATCTCAATGTTTTTTTTTAAAAAAAAAACATATCATCTTGAATTATTTTTCTTGATCAAATTATGTTTTTAATAATTTTTCAGGATTCCTTCGGATCTGTCAAGTTGACTGAGACATATCGGGTCAACTTTTATACAATTTAATTTTTTTTCTATTAAAAAACAATTTAATAATATATAAATATTTTTTATATTAAATAAATTAATCTGGTCCACAACGTAACACAAATAATAATCTAGTGTGTGTGTGTATATATATATGGCCTGGCCCATCCATTTCTCTATGTATTTATCTTGTATATTTTTTGACACATCATTAAAAAATAATTAAATGGCTGAAAATAAAACCACACTTTCACTTACAATAAGAACAACTTTGAATTGGTTGTCAAATCCAGCAACACTCCATATTATTTTCAGAGAAGCTATTATAATTTAATCATTGTTTAATATATATAGAATATTTATAATTTCATTGAATATTATATAAATATCTAGTTTTTCTTACATAGCGTACAAAGAATAAGATATAAATATAATAGAAACCCAACTCGTAGCTATCTATTATCATTGATTTCTCTTAATTTTGATGAAAAAGATTTATTTAAAATTAAAAAAATCATTATATAATCTTTATTATTATTTTTTGGACCTTGTAAACTCTTGTCCTCGATTTCTAATATAAGGCCCAACCCCAAGCAAAGCCTACAGAAAAAAACAAAGTTCATGTGCAGTGTGGGCTTTTAGTCCAGCCCAAAAAAAAGAAAAAAAATAATTATATATATGAAAATTGGAAAATAATTGGATAATCCACCAAAGCAGCTAGGAAAAGGTTCGCACATCCAAAAATAATAACCAGAAGAAGAAGCAGAAGAGGTTGAAGAAGAAGTAATGGCTGTAGTAAATTCAATCACTGCAACATTAACATCAATCCCTTCTCTTACAATCTCGACTCCTCTTTCATTTCCTTGTAAAACAACAAAGCTCTCTTCCTTTTCTCTTAACAACAATGCCTTCAAGACGAACACCACCCTTATACCCTCCCTTTCAACAAGTAGGGTTTTTGCTGCTCCTGAAGCTTTGGATTCTCAAACCACTCTAGACCCACTTCCAGATACCCTCGATGCACCTTATTCTGATACCTTCCAGGTCTCTATATGTCTCTCTCTATCGTAAAGTTATCATTTGTTTTTCTTTCAATTATGACAAGTTTTTCAATTTTCTGTTCGGTTTCCCGTAGTGAGAAATTACTTAGTCTTACTCAATTCACTTGTTAATCTTGAATCTTGTAGGTTGAAGGTTCTGAGACACCTAGTTCTCAGTCAGTCAGTATTGCTGCAGATGCAGACAAGGTAATATATTTACATATTTCTATCTGCCTTATCATTTTACCTTTCTTACATTATATAGAGGAAATTAAAGAATTAGCATTGCAAAATTATGAAGCTTGTATCTGTTGGGGAATTCTTCCATTTACTCTATGAGTAATTTTGTGGTGTTGTATTAATATTTGGGGTAGCCAAGATAATAGAACACTTAGATATTTGATTTGATTTTCTATTTATTTCGATCTTCAATTCAATGAATCAAAGGTAATTTTGGTGGCTCCTTTTCATGATTCTATGTTTTCGTAATCTTATTCGTTGCTTGTTTCCATGGTGAAAATGTTTTACTCGCAACAAATATTATTCTGTGCTAAGTAAGAAGGAATGTCTCCATCTGGCTGCTCATGGAAGCTTAGATGACATGGAGTTTCCCTTGGCTGGTGTACATACTCTAGGGAATATTATGTGTACTAAATAGTGAATACTAAACTTTGGTTATTTCTGGGGGTTAATTTAATAGACTGTTGTTTTCAAAAGACTTGAGCTTTGCTTCAAATGGAAGCCTTTCTTTGATATACATGCTTCCGAGTAAGAATTCTTGTTCAAATATCTATGTCTGGGGTCAATTGAAGACTGAATGACCCTCATTGTTTATGGTCTATTATTTTTCCGTCCTGCACTATGTAATCACTCTATAAAACTTCATGCATATAGTTAAGTGCGGAGTTTTCATTTTGTCTCTATGTTGCTTGTGTTTTTAGATGGCACCGAAGCAGAAAATTAGAATCAAACTAAGATCTTTTTGGGTCAAATTGATCGAGGACTCCTGCAAGCAGATAATGGATGCTGCAAGGACCACCAATGCAAAGACCATGGGTCCTGTGCCATTACCAACCAAGAAGCGTGTATACTGTGTTCTTAAATCCCCCCATGTGCACAAGGATGCAAGGTTCCATTTCGAGATCCGAACCCACCAACGTCTTATAGATATTCTGTACCCAACTGCACAAACAATCGATTCGTTGATGCAACTGGACATTCCTGCTGGAGTTGATGTAGAGGTCAAGCTCTGAAGTTAGTGATCCTTCAGTCAGGTAAACTTCATGACATTTTTTTAGTTTCTCCAAATCATTTGCTTAGCTATGACTTGGCTTTTCTCCATAAACCAGCATCGCAGAATCCCAAGTTTTTTTATTACTCTCTCTCTCTCCTTTTTCTCCTCTTTTATTATTCTTATTGCATTATGTATGCAATGCTATCTCATATGAAGCATTTGACAACTTATGCTCACCCCCTCAGTGTTTCCTGGATCTCTTACATGATTACTAGTATGAATGGCGCACTGTTTATTGTAGCAGAAGAAAGATTATTAGTGGCAAGAGTGAAGTAACAACTGTGATGATTTTCATGTATTTATTTCAGGGTCTTTAGCTTAAAAATATTTTCATAATTAGATGCTTGGACGAAAAATTTCTGACGTTCTTATTCTCCATGCTTTGCACTTAACTGTGCTAGCTTCCCAGCTATGAAACTTGAACCCCATACTGGCAGCTTCTATTGTAAATCCCATCTTTTGTGCTTTGTTTTATGCTGATACATTCTTTGTGGGGGCAGTGCTTTAAACTGGAAAATGGCTGATGACCTCCCTGCAATCATCCGCATTGCTTTGTAATTGTTGTTTTCATTTCAACTTCTCCATCACCATTCCTCTCCAAATAGCTAGTCTAACATAATATTCTCATTGGTATTGTAGCTATGGTAACCTTAACATTTTGTTCTGGGGTGTATCTCACAGCATATTGACTTTCTTTTGATTCCCTCTTCTTGTTTTAACTCTTAACAGTTCTTGATGCTTATGAAATGGATGTTGTTATTCTAGGTGCTGGATTTCTTCCTAGAAGACTAAGCTAAGAAAAGTTGCTGTTTCATTCAAGGCTATGGAAGGTGATTGCATGAACAAGATTGTTAAGATGGCATACCCATCCAACAACGGCTTCTTTTACCCCTTTCTTTTTTGCTTGGATGATTTTGTAAGCAATACTATCATGTATGAAAATTCATCATTGCTGATCAGATATTCGTAGTGAAACATAGGTGTATAGAGCTTTCTGTCTGTTTCTTATGTTCTGATTTACGTTTTCTTTTAGCAAACTTTACAGCCAATGAATGAATCAACCTCAATTAATTTTCCTTTCTGATCTAAGCTCGTATTATCTCTTTGTACTGTGCATGCGTGCATTGCAGTCAATTGTTGTCTTCAATCTGCAAAGCATGCTGGGAATCGCCTCTTTTAGCAAACAATTTGTTTTTTCCGGCAAATTATTTCAATTACTATAGGGTAAATTATTTGTGCATCTCAAAGGTTTAAGTAAAATCGAATTTTAGTCTGAATTCTTAAAGCCTTTACATAATAGTGCCTGGACTTCCATGTTATGGTAAATCTTTAGCCCCGCCATAGGTATTCTATCTTTTGAATTAAAACTATGTTCCACGCTACAGGCCTGGCGCTATAGATTTTAGAAACTTGAAAACTAAAGGCTATTTAAATTACAAGCTCAGGAACATGAAAACAACCTGCCCTTTACTTTTCTGTATTGAATGATCCTCCACAAGTTAAATGGCTCTAAGTATAATCTTGCTCTGAAGTAGATCAACAATATGGGCCGCCCTTTCTTCCGAGAACTGATAGCCTCATAGGAGGAGCACCTTGGTTTCTTCAACATGTCGGGTGTGTAAAAGGAGCACCTTATAGCGACTCTTTTCTACCTGTTCATCATTAGTCATTACTACTATGATCATTTAACAAGAACTTGACCAATTTAACATGATCATCATTACAGGTGTGTTATACGGATTGACATGAGCCAATATTAAAATGAAATGAAGTGCTAGCTGTTTTCTTTTTCTTTTTCTTTTTACTCCCTCCCTTCAATCAAATCATTCGATTTTAATTAAATTTATTTCAGAATACTGTGCTGTGGTACATGTTATAGTTGACTAAGAGAGTGATTTATAGTGTGGTAACGGTTGCTTTTCAAATAATAATTTGTGTTGAAATGCATGTCAATGATTTTTTTTTATATTTTTTTAAATTATTTTTTATATCAGCATATCAAAACGATCCAAAACATACAAGTCATATTAAATTTTAATAAAAAAAATTAAAAAAATTAAATTTTTTGGGAACATGTTTGCACCGCGTTCCCAAACATGTTCTAAGTAGCCATTTATCATGTGATTTGCAGCGGGTTATGTTGTTTTTTTTTCAAAAAAAAAATTAGATATACAAGTTGTTTCAATATATTTTTTAACATAAAAAAATTTAAAATATAAATTGAAAAGTTTATCCAAGTATCTAGATAAATAAATTAATAATCATTTATGTAAATAAATAAAAAAAATCATTAAAAATAACTAAAAAAATTTAGAAAGATTAAAAGATGATTGCAAATTAAGATATTTAATCATACAAAATGAAACATTCATCTTATGTTCACTGAACTTATTTATTTAAATTAATAAAAGATACATCTACATCCTAAAAAACTCATGACTTAAAAGATAAACACTGATGAAACTGATTGAATAAACTCACGCCTTAAAAAATTACACAAGGTTGAACACATCAACAATATTATTTAAAAATAAATATTTTTTATTTTGAAAAATAAACTTCATTTGAATAAAACCAAAAAAAAAATTAAATGAATTAGAATAATATCTTGAAAAATAAAAAACAAACAAAACAATTCTAAATCAATTTATATTAAAAAATAGCATGCAAAACCCATGATTTGGAATCATGAGATCGGAACAACCCCATAGAAAAGAAATTAAAGATGCTCACAAAACTAATATTAAAAAAAAATACATAATGATAAGATCGTACGAAGCTTAATCCCCAACAAATCAAATGTTAAAAGATAAAATCATTAAAAAAAATCAATTATAGAAAAGCATCCAAAAAAATAAGGGTGAAAATACAATTCATTACGGGGCAAATAAAAATTTGATTTGACCTACGCTTTGTAGTGGACCGTGATTTTTTTTTAAGAAAAAAGCTTGAGTACAAAGACTATTTTGATATTTTTTTTACATAATAAAAATTATAAATGTAAATCAATAAGTCTATCCAAACATCTAATAATAATTTATGTAAATTAATAATAACTAAAATAGAAAGTGAAAAAATTGAGAGATGAACGTAGATTAAGATATTTAATCTCGCAAAATGAGACATTTACCCACTTGTGTTAATTGAACTTGTTTATTAAAATCAATAAAAGATAATAGAAATAAAAACACATATGAAACCAGGTGAATAAAATAAAAAAAAAACAATGTAAAACAAAATAAATAGCAATTAAAAGAATTATGATTAAGTTCGACATAAAAATTAAATCAAATGTTTAAGGAAAGATGAAATAAAAATAAATGTTTAGGGATGGAATTGAAAAAAATAAATTAATTAAGAAAATGAATAAAAATAGCAGTTGAAAGAATTATTAGGGATAAAATTGAAAAAAAAAACAAATCAATCCAGAAAATGACTCAAAACAAAACAAATAGCAATTAAAAGAATATGACTCAAAACAAAACAAATAGCAATTAAAAGAATATGACTAAATTTGAAAAAAAAAATTAAAGAAATCAAATAACCAGGGATGAAATTAAAAATAAAATCTAATTAGAAATAATCAATATAATTAAAACAATTGCAATTAAGAGAAGAGGAACTGAATCTTAAGCAAAAGGAAATTGAAGGGATGGTTTAATTTTTGTATGGCTAGCACGCAACCCGAAGAAGAAAGAGAAGGAAAAAAAAGAAAAAAGAAAAATAAATAGGCATTAAACCCGACTGAACCATGATGCACGCGTTATCCAGAGAGAAAGAGGACGTCAAAATAAATCAAATGATACGATAAAAGCACAATTAATAGCACCGAAGTCAGCCACACGAGCCATCTAAAGACAGCGGAGCTACTTACGTGTTGACGCGTGCGGGACACACGTCAACAACTTTATCGTTTTTTTTTACACAAAATAAAAAATACCTTTATGACTAAACAATAGTAACAAAAAAATCATTATGAAATTACAACCAAACCCCTAAAATCAAGGCTAAAAAAATTGGATATTAAGGGTAATGGAGTAGTTATATTATTCAATGAGAAACAAAACTATTATAAGGTCCCTGGACAAAGGTTATGGCTATATACTTTTTAAAGTCAATATCGTAATTGTAATGTTAAAATCAATGCAAAATTACTACAACAACCCCTATTATCATTGGAAATAACAAATAAATCAATAGAAAAAAACAATAATATCCTCATCTCAAGCCTTAGAGCTGCAAAATTCTACTGTGCAAGTTCGTAGTAGAAAATGTCTTAGTCCATAATACACATGTAGCAGAAATCTCACATGGTTTAGAGTTTTATTTAATGACTATTGTTGATTATATTTGTGTTTGCATTTCAAAAGTGTTTTTGAAAAAAATAATTTTTTTATTTTTTTTTTTGTTTTAAATTATTTTTTTATGTTTTCAGATTGTTTTGATGTACTGATATTATAAATATTTTTTAAAATTTTTTATTTAAATACATTTCTAAATAAAAAACACATTTTAAAAAAAAACTGCTGCTATGATACCAAATCTGTTTATAAAGATGCACCCAATTGACAGTATTTGATTGCAACTGTATAATATAGAATCCAATTGACTCAATTAAAAACAGAGATGCTAAATAGACGAATTGGGAATAATATAAGGACTAAATTATGGGTTTAATTTAACCTTAAAATATTCGAAGCCACTTCTGTTTTTGGAAAACTTTCACGCTACTGAAAGAATATCAACTGCACATTCTATAAGATATTCCTTTCCGTCATTGCCAAAAAAAATATTAATAATAAATAAACCTTTGTCACTATTATATTGATAAAGGACAACTCATCTTTTTGTAATTTTAAAGTACAGCAAAATAAATAAACTATTTTTTAAAAAAAAATCTAAAATTCAAGGTTTTTTTATTTTTCAATATGATTTTTTAATTACAATAAAGTTTAAAAAAGATAATTTAATATTTTAATAAATAAAAATATAATTAAAAAAATACAATGGCGCGTGCAACAATGAGTGAGAGGCACCCACAATCTTTTAGCCAAATATTTACTTTTATTGTGTCATTAAAATCGTTACAATGTTTTCTTTTTGTTAGGGTGGCGATGATGTCAATGGTGGAATGAGTTGATGTCAATAATATTTTTTCTCTCTCTTTTTTCTCTTGAAATTCGTGCTGGACATTCAAAATTTTAAAATTATTCTTTTATTTATTGAGATTTCAACTTTATTCTTTATTCTTTTGATTTTTAATTTTTGTTCTTGTTCATTTTGTAAAATTTCAATTTGTTTTCAATTTCATCCTTCAATTCTAATTTGTGATATGTTATTTTATTCAATTTGGTCCTTGTTATTTTGATTATTTTTTGAGTCCTTTTGTTAAATTGTTATTTCTTTTTAATCTCACCATTCAATTAAAAATTCTTAGTTGTCCTTTAATTTATTTTTTATTTTAATTTTGATAATAATTTTTTAATTGCTATTTTTTGTTTTAGCTCCTTTTGTATAATTGAATTTTTTTTCCAATTTTATTTTACAACATTTGATTGGTTTGAAATTGGACTTCAGAATTTTTTAAGATATGGTGCTTCTAATTTAATAATTCGGGTCGCAGTTGACATTGTTTTTTTTTTTTAAATAGGCTTTGTGATTTTCTTTGTTTTTTTTATTGAGTTATTTCAATCTCATGATCTAGATCTTGAGATTGACGAGTTAGCAAGGGTTGGCTCGGTCCTTTCTACAGGGTCACTTTTTTGTTCCAAAACAAATTAATTGTTTTTGGTTATGACCTTCAAAATTTAATTCTTTTGAAATTAACCTTCATTATTTTTTTTATTTTGAATTTTATTATATTATTCTATTAGCATGATTTGAGTTACGAGGTTTGATTGTATTATCTGGTATTGATTTTTTATGAGTTCTTTTTTGTTTGTTAATTTTTATTTTTTAATTTTATTCTTCTACAATTAATTTGTTCAGAATTAATTTTTATAAAAAAATTTATTATTTATTTTTTATCTCATTCGTATTACTTCCATACATCATTTCTTGAGAGAGAAATCCGGCCCCGCAGCGCAGCAATGGATGGTCCACGAATCTAGAAATAACTCTAAGCTGGCTATTTCTTGGTTGTGATGGTAACGTATCACCAGCTACGTGCTATCTAATATGGTCAAGCTGCATTTCTGTTGGCTGGTAAACGATGTTTATATCAGCCCTAGTTGGCAACTTGCTTCAATTATGAAGACGAAACTGTGGAGAATTCAAAACAGTGTAGTTGAAGTTTCCATCCATTTCGAAAATTAAACTCTTTTCTACCTGCGGAACCTGATCCAAACCAGGCAAGAACTTTGTCCAATCTAACATGATCATCATCACAATTCACAGGTGTGCTGTTTTATGGATTGATTGACATGAGCCAATACTAAAATGAAGTGCTAGTCGTTTTCCTTTTCCCTCCCTCCCTCCCTTCAATCAAATCATTCGATTTTGATTGGATTTATTTCAGGATTCTGTGCTGTGGTGCATGTTATGGCTGAGTGATGACTACTGCTGCTAAATCGACTGAATTATTATGGGTTTAATTTAACCTTAAAATATTCGAAGCTTCTTCCGTTCTTGGAAGACTCTCACGCCAGAGAAAGAATATCAACTGCATATTCCATAAGATATTCCTTTTCTTCATCGCCTCAAGAAAAGACCTTTCACTGGTTTGTGCGTGGGCGATCCTAGCTAGATCACCATGTCCATGTTCTGTAGCTGGGCAAAGGACATACTTATCCCCTAACTATTATCTTTATCCAAACGATCATATATCTTGATGAACAACTGTATCTTAGTTTTTTTTTTTTTTTATCTGTTTTGGATTTGAAGAAACTCCATCTCTCGAAAGACATATTTTGTGGAACCAGGTAAGCGAGTATAATCCCGGCTGTCCTACGCTTTCATAAAAAATGCACGTCCTGACTCGAATTCGAGACCTGTTATACAGATCTCAAGCTCTTTGTCATCACGCTACGTCTTTTAGGAAAAACTTTTTATGATATTTAACAACTCGATATTTATTTACTTATATAATTATTGATTTATTCTATTATAAACATGTGCTTTGTGATGTTTTCATTCCGCAAATGAAATATTTTCTTACGCTAAAAACACCAGAAGGGATTGCAGATTTTATTGTTTTTTGCCTTAAAACGCGCAGCAAGAGAGCAACCGGACTAGTTATACAAGGAAACTCCATTGGAGTTCTCTTGGATTCGAAAAGAAATTAAGCAAGAAGAAGGTAATCAATCATAGATGCTGCAAAACACACGCGCGCGCGCGCGCACACGTGTGTGTGGATAAAATCATGGGAGCTCCAGTAGAAAAAGAAAACAATGGAAAAGGTGCATGGATGCGTAGATGCTAGGCTAGCTAGCTAGCTAGTCTTCCATTCAGCAGCACAGTGAGTCGTCGGTGAAGAAAAGCTAAAGTGCATTCATGATTCTCGGGGCCCTACCACTTCTATTACCACTCCTGGGTGTTCTATTCTGCCTCTTGTTTTTCAGAGAAAATATTCATTCATATATATATATATATATCTATATATATATATATATATATTACAATGGAGAAACAATTTGTGTTCTCCTAATCTACATCCGAGAAGAATAACACTATAATTTATCCGTCAAGTTGATATTAATTTTATTTAAAGAACAAATTCTATTATCATAACAACAAAGAGAAGTCAACTATCTATTTAATTAAAAAAAATATTTGTGTAAGATACGCGTTAATAACATAGTTAAAATTAATGTAAGTTATTCTTCATTAAACATTGACGTGATCATGAATTTCTAGATTTTTTATTTTATTATTTGTTTTTTTATTAATATAAGTGTTCAAATAATTTGTGTGCACTTTGATTAATTCCAAGAATTTTAAAGTTAACGATCATGTAAACTTTCAATGACCCTAAAAAAACTCGAACTCGTGATCATTGAAAAGTAAACCCAAAACCTGACCAGTTGAACTACTCCTAAAAGTTTATTCAATTCTATTTTTACAAATTGTTTTAGACAAGGATTTGCTTGTTAGAAATTGATTGTAAAACCATTTTCATTTATTTTCTGGATGGAAAAGTGACTTATAATGAAGCCATAGATTAGTGTATAAAGAATTACCATCAAGTTGCGTTCAAAGTTTACGAAAGATGGTAAAATGTTATTTTATAAATACACCAAATATGAGATTATATTGGAAAATAGCAATTCAAACCCTTTTTTTTATTTTTTAAAAATTAATTTTGATATCAATGCTTTAAAATGATTTAAAAATATTAAAAAAATTTTAAATTGAAACAAAAAAAAATAAAAAATTTTAAATTGAAGCAAAAACAAAACGTGTTTCACTGTAATTAAGTCCTGCTACAGTGAAATAAAACAATGTATTTTTACCATGAAACGGTATCATTTTCTAAAAAACATTATGTAATATTGTGGAGGTTTTATGTATATTCTTCACTTTAGTCCTTCGAGTCCTATGATTGTGTAAAATAGTCTCTGAAGTTTATTTTTTTTTATAACAAGGTCCTTGAACGTAAAGGGAGGAGAGAGTAGCACCCTTTCAATGTTAGTTTTGCCTTCTTCCGATTATAGACTTTTCTTATTATATTTTTTTGTTAAATAAATTTAATTAATTGTGGTTTTTATTATTGATCAAAATCAAACATATTCATATAATATATTTAAGGTCAAACATAAAATTCACTTATGGAGTTAAATAATTCAAACCACATTTAATATTGATTCATTTAATTTCATTCACTTGAAATTTTAAATTAATTAAAATATTAAAATAAAACTTATATATTTACCCATGGCTAGGCAAGAGTTCTAAGCTAATTATTATACAATAGGTATATTACTATTTGTTACTATGAGCCTCCTCTGTATATATAAAAATTTTGGTTTTAAATTTTTTTATATAGTTGAATTTTTTTTTTAATTTCATGCTTTGATATTTGATTGATTGAGAATTAAGTTTCATGTTTTTTTCATATAGGGTGCTTCAAGTCTAATAACTCGGATCACGTGTTGAAAAATTAATGCACATTGACATTGTTTGTTTTTTTTTTAAATGAGCTTTTTGATTTTTTTTACAAGGTTATCTTGATCTTATAATCTGAATTGCAAGTTTGGGAAAATAATCTAGGTTGACTCGACTCAGATTACTAAGATTACAAGTTTGTCATGCAACTTTGATTGACTATACCTAATTTTTAAAGGTTTTTTTTTATCCCTTATCATTCTTTCTTATTTAGTGGGTTAAATATTGAACTACATTGTTTGTTTTATTTAAAAAAAAATATTTTTTTTTCAAGTTATAGTGATTATTTTCTTAAATTTTCTTTGTCAATTTATTGTTGTTTTTTTAATTATCTAATTTAAATAAAAACCAACTTATTCAATTTATTCAAGTCTATAATTTAAATCATAATTTCTTTTTTCTTAAAACATGTTTACAATACTTGAATATATATGTTTTTTAAAAGTAATTTCGACCCATCACGTATTGGAAGTACAAACTTAATATAACTAAAATAGTACTTGAAAGTGTAGTAACAATTATTTTTTAAAATGATCTTTACTCGTAAAAATATTAAAATAATATTTTTTTTATATTTTAAAATTAATTTTTAATACGAGTATATTAAAAAAACTTAAAAATATAAAAAGATATTTTAGTATAAAAATATTATAATTGTTTTTAAAAAAAAACATGTTGAAAGTTCTCCTTGATGCATTCTAAATCACCACGTAACTTCTAGAAGATACAAATGGAAACTATAACCATTTTTTATTTCCAGTTTTATAGCCACTTCTTTGACTTTTGGAGAGAATTGGGCACATTCATGTCGACATGAATGAATGTAGAAGGTACAGATAATATGCACACGTGGCAGCCACATGAGTCATCGTATAATGTAAAATAAAATATTAAGACCAAAGGAAAAGTTAACTGTTCATGACGTAATCAATTACATACCAGGGAATGATGGCTTGCAAGAAAAGCCTGATTTTAATTGTTGTGGCGGTTGTATTTTTTATTTAAAAATAAATTAAAATAATATTTTCAACACTAACACATAAATAACAAAAAAAAAATAAAAAAAATAAAAACATAATTTTTTTTAAAATTTTCAAAAATAATTCTAAAATAAAAAAATAATCGTACCTAATTAACAGGGAACAAAAGGGCCCGGTCACAGACAGTAATAAATTGTGGTGTCATTTCCCAGGAAAATCAATCTGTACATGTGAATCTGACACACCACGTCATCACTAACGTCACCACTTCTGTCCTTTCTTGTTGTGACTGACTGACTTGTCAAACCAGTTTCGTAGACGAGTTTAGATCCTCCATTACCACAGGAATAAAATCATTAAACATTATCCACAATTTCCCTCCTAATTATACTCTTAAATTAATCATGGACAAATTGATGTTTTGAGTATGGACGGATCTCAGAGAAGACTTTTTTGTGCTCCTTACCGATTTAACATGATATATGATCTAATTGATTAAAATTAAACTATATCAATAAATATACAAAAACACAAATATAATTTCAGGTATTTTCCCATTAAATATGCCAATAAATCAATAAATATGTCATTTGATTTTATATGTTTTTCTCATTTATTTATTTTTCCTCTTAAATTCCCACATATGTTTTTATATCCCATGGAGAACTCTCAAATAAAAACTCTTATTTACTGGTAATGTTGGAACTTTAAATACTATAAGAACAATATTGGATAATTTTAAATTATAAGGATAAAAATAAGAATATACAGAGACAAAAACAAAGTTTATACTTTTTTTTTAATCCACAAATCAAAAATAAAAAAATCATCATACATACAAAATAAAAGGATAATTATGGTAAATTAAGATAATTTTTTTTATCTAAATTTTAATATTCAAAAATTTATTGGACTTGACTGATCTGATTGAGCTGGATTAACCTACTAAAACGTCAAAATCTTCTAGCAAAAATATATTCTATGTATCATACTTCAATTCAAGATTTTGTTTAAAAAAATACAAATATCTAACCAGCACATTTGATTATAATCCAAGATATTCGTAGCATGTGATGGGCACCTTTTTCTTGTTTACAGGTATGTGTTTAGTGTAATTATTGTGTGTGAGAATCAATGGAGAAATTTCTTACTTGTAAACCAAGCCTTGAGTGGTGGACAAGGCTGCTTTTGGCCTCCATTAAATGATACTCCAACTTTGTCCATCCAAAATTCCAAACGGCAAAATCCTATACTACACTGCGCACTTTAACGAAGATATCATTTTCTTGTTCCTTTCTTTATCCATGAAAATAAAAATAATGCCATTTTGATTTCCATTCCCATGAAAGTTCTGGTCATAGCTCCTCTTCCTCTCTCTATATAAGACTTTTTCCCCTCCTCTCGCTCTCCTCAAACCTCTATTATTTCAACAGCACGATCCCTCTTCTTCGATCTATCTTTCAGTCACAAACTTCATTACCATTTTACCATAACATACCAATGGCTGCTTGTATTGACACCCCGCGAACAGACACCTCTCAGCTTTCTTGCAATCCTAACAGGTCTCAATCAGATGATCATGCCTACAACTACGCGAAGCTTTGCAGGCCTCCTCATGTTTCTTGCACACCCTTTTCCAGGAATCACACAAAAACCATCAACAAGCCTGCTGTCGTCGATGATTTTGATCAACAGAATAGCTTATGGCTTAAAATGAAAGAAGAAGCAAGGTTTGATGTTGAACAAGAACCAATACTATCTAGCTACTACTTCACCTCCATTTTGTGTCACAAGTCATTAGAAAGAGCGTTGGCTAATCTTCTATCAATAAAGCTGAGTAATTCCAGTCTTCCTAGCACCACTCTTTTTGACCTTTTTGCTGGGGTCCTTGAAGAGAGCCCTGAAATCATTAGAGCTGTGGAGGAGGATTTGAGAGCTGTAAAAGAGAGAGACCCTGCATGCGTGAGCTATGTTCACTCTTTCTTGAATTTCAAAGGCTTTCTAGCATGCCAAGCGCACAGAGTGGCACACAAGTTATGGTCACAAGGTAGACAAATTCTAGCTCTATTGATACAAAATAGAGCATCTGAGGTTTTCGCAGTTGATATCCATCCCGGGGCAAAGATTGGTCAAGGAATATTATTTGATC
The DNA here is from genome assembly GCA_019202695.1 of Populus x sibirica. Lineage (NCBI taxonomy): Eukaryota > Viridiplantae > Streptophyta > Magnoliopsida > Malpighiales > Salicaceae > Populus > Populus x sibirica. Next base: position 30,925 of record JAGMVL010001232.1, on the reverse strand, counting down.
ATGCCACAGGAGTGATTGTTGGAGAGACCGCTGTGATCGGAAACAATGTGTCAATTTTGCATAATGTGACCTTAGGAGGCACAGGGAAGGCATGTGGAGATAGGCATCCAAAGATTGGGAATGGGGTGTTGATTGGGGCTGGAACTTGTATTCTGGGAAATATTAAGATTGGTGATGGGGCCAAGATTGGGGCTGGCTCAGTGGTGTTACATGAAGTGCCACCTAGAACTACTGCTGTTGGGAATCCAGCTAGGCTGATTGGAGGGAAGGCGAATCCAATTAAGCTTGATAAGATTCCTAGTTTCACCATGGATCATACCTCACATATTTCTGAGTGGTCTGATTATGTTATTTAGATGACTTTTCTTGTTTACATGTTTCGAGATTTTGGAGTTTTTGTTTGTTTGTTTGTTTGTTTGTGTTGGGAGTGAGAATTGAAGTTCTCCAGCTATTAGCAAACAGAGTAGGCTCTGTCCTGATCTTATTCAGTGATATATTGTATATGTATTGCCTTGTGACATGTTATTCAAGAGCACATCTTCTCGAAGTATAAATCTAATCAATCTATGTTTCTGCTGCTTCTAGCTAATTCTCTTCCAATTGTATTGATTTACACGCTCAAGTCTTTTTTCTTCTTCTTTTGCTTCTTGTTCTGTTTTGTTGTCTGTTTCTGAAAAAACTTTCCCAAATTTGTTGACTGCAATATTATAAGGTAGTATCAATAGACTAGTTTTCAAAGCTTTGTATTTGGAGGAAGGTCTGGTCTAGTTACAAGCTGCAGCGTCGAAATGAAGAAGGTGGACATTGTTATATATGCTCCGGGCTAATGATCCATTACTTCGGATGAGATTTGCTACGTCCATTAATTGATCTAGCACTAGTTTGGGAAAGTTAATACAGAAGCTGCACTAGTGTGTGCGTTTGGTGCTGTGTTGCAGGGTGGTTTTTGCTCGCCAAATGTACTTTTAAAACACAGTTACAAACGGTGAAAACTTGTACATGATTATTTATGCCTGAGGCCATGATCATTGCTGCAGCCTCAGGTAGTGAAGGGCGTGTAAATAGCAGAAGCTCAAGCTGTCAGAAATCAAGATGGTCGGTCTAACGTCTGTGTAGAGAGCTAAAGACTTCGGTCTCCATTGCATTCAACTGGAAACCCAATCTCGAGCCCATGACAAAGCTTCAAGATCAGCAGCTTGGAGCCTCGTGCATGTGTGTGGGTGATCTGATTCATGAATTGTCTCCAGTCATCACAGTTGTTTCATTAAAATGTGTATGCTCGTGGAGGTGGAGATCCAGTAGAATTCTCAAAACTTCAAAACAAAACAACAACACACCCATGTAATAATTTCCTGGATGGATCACGCTTCAATCATGATAAGCAAGCACCAGCCTCAAGGAAGAGTGCAGGTGTTGAATTTGGTGACTTCTGAGACGTTCAATGATTTTCAGGTTCTTTTTATGTGTATCAATCACTCGAACAAGTTTTGCTAACTGGGGTCAAATCTAGTCCTCCTGTTGATGGATAAAGGAGGTCAAATCTGTGATGGCAGGCCAACCTACTGATCTTCTCGTTGGCCAGCTTCCATCTTTTGTTTCCCACTCCAGGTAGTCAACAGAAACATCGACCTATCATTTTTTTTTTTATACTTGGTAACTTGTACCTTTTTAAAAGAAGAGATTAGTTCATTTATGGTTAGTGGCTATCTTTTTAATAAATATATTTTCTGGAGATCGAACTTGTGTTTTTATTTTTATAAGGATATAGCAAGTGAAATTAGTCCGTTTATGGTTAGTAGTTGTCCCTTCCAATAAATATATTTTCTGAAAATCGAACTTGTATTCTCATTTTTATAAAAATATAATAATGTCTTAATCATTAGACCAACACTTCGTATAAACATATCACATTTGAACATGCATTACAATTTCCAAATCCATACTCCTCCTTTGAGAAGATGGACTCCAACAGACTACACTCTGTTATACTGTGGTACTGCCTTCTCTTCTTTCTCAAGCCAGTTATTATGGCACAAAAGCTCTAAATCAAAACTTTCCTTGCAATGCCAATGATCTATTCAGAAGCTCTGGAGGGGTAGAAATGCGGTCCTCGCCTAGACCAGTTGCTGCTGCCACACAGCGGGCACCTCCCTTGTATTCCTAGATCAAATTGACGGAGACGAAAACAACACAAAAAAAAAATAACTAGTATAAGCTATATAGAATTTTACTGAATAAGGTTACTATACAAAAACTTCTATTACTTATATTTCTTTTCAAAGTATTATGCCTATCAAAGAGTTTATTTAAATAAATAGAAAAATTAACCTGAATAAACTAGAAAACCACAAAATAAAAAACAAGCAATTAATAAAAATAACTAAGAAAAAATAATTTCTCTTAAAGCCTCTTGTATTGGTCTTTTGGATTGAAAATACTTCTCTTTAAGTTTAAAATGCTCTTGCTTGGATCTAGTGGATGCTCAATAAAAAAATATGTAGATATAAACTCCAATAGTTTCTTGTTAAATTTTGCACAAAAAAATATCAATTGACAAATTATTTTTTTTATTTGGATTATAAAATAATGAATTGTAAATTTCAAACTTGCTTCTTCAACATATTTTTATCTATATAACTCTTGAAAAAATCTATATTTTTAATAATAAAAAGTTTATAATAAAAAGAATCAACATAATCTAAATGAATAATTTTGGTTTGTTTGTTGATCATCTTTTATATTCTCTTTATACTAAATCTTGAATTTATTGATGAGAATATTATTGATGATATCATCATATCTTAACTGTAATTAAATATGTTATCTTAATTAAATATGTTATCATTGTCAATAGAATTATTATCATAATAAACATCATAAATTGATAGAGAATAGTAATCTATATCTATCTTATTATAAAAAGATTAAAAAAACTATATACGATACTATTCTCGATCAAAATAATTGGACTGAGAGATTGAAGGTGTGTTTAGGATTGAGTTTCAACCTACTTTTTATGAAAATTAAAATTATTTTAATATATTTTTAAATAAAAATATTTTAAAAAATAAATATTAACAATTTTTTTTAATGATTTTTTTGTAGTACTGTAAAGTCGTACTATCAATATACTATAGACTTTGCTTTCATGTACTACCATCGCCCCCCAATCTCGCGCCACTTTGATAATTAACTAAGATCTTTATTTATTTATTATTTATTTATTTATGAATTCAAAGCATCTAATGATAGGGAAGATAATAATAACAACATGGGTGGAGTCGCTTCAACATTGCCGCGAAGTTCGCTTTCTTTCCACGCCTTCTTACACGGTGGAAACTGATGAGTCATCAAAACTGATGAGTCACAATTTTCTACTTTTTTTTTCTTCTCCATCCCTGTTAAGTAATGAAATAATTCTTCAACTTATTTATTTATGTAATTTTATTATCATTAGCTGACAAATTAATTTATTATTTGTCCCTTCATTCCTCCTATTAATAATTTCTAATTGTTTTTGAAAGAAAGAACCTTCTCATCAACTTCTACATGTTTATGTAATTTTTTTTTATCATTAACTGCAAATATTATTTTAAAAGAGATCCTTCTCATCATTAGCTGACGAATTACTGTTTCAATATATCATGTTTTGCAATAACCTTTTTCGGCCTTATTATTCAACAATTAATCTCTAGAAATTATTGAGCTAATACATTTCCTCCTGTCATATTGGTATCGGGGAGCCAAATATGGCTGAGCTTAATGCCATTGCTAAGGCTTTGAAGATCCCAGCCTCCGAAATGGGTGTTAATGGTTCAGCCGTGTGTGTGTGTGTGTAGAATCAGACTCCATTAATGCTTTAGCTTGCGCTAATTTGATTGCAGGGCGTTTAGGCTTAGCTGCAATTAATTAATACTTGTTCAACGATATAATAATAACCTTGCAGCTCCAGAAAACAGAGTAAATAGTTTATTCCAGACAAACCCTTCTGGTCTGTCTAGGATCATTCGGATTGAATAATTTATATCAAACTTGTTGAAATAGAACGAGGTAACATCCAACTACAGGACAAATATGATTGTCAAACAAAAATTACTCATAGCACAAATGGAGTAATGCGAAAATGAAGTAGAACGAGATACTATCCAACTACAGGACAAGTATGATTATCAAATAAAGACTCCTGTCCTGAGCGGCTGACGCTAAGGTTAGCCTCACAACTTCAACTGAAACTAGATCATATATAGAAGAGAAGCAAATTTACAAACCAACACTCGATAATGGAGCAGCTTCAAATTCCCTCCTCCTTGGTCCTTCTCCCATCACTCCTCTTTATCTTCATGGTATTAAGGATGCTCAAAAGGTCGAAAACCAAAGACTTAACTCCAAATCTACCTCCAGGTCCACGGAAGCTGCCTGTGATAGGAAACTTGCACCAGTTATTTGGTTCTCTACCCCATCACCGCCTGCGAGACTTGGCCGAGAAACACGGACCTATCATGCACCTTCAACTCGGCCAAGTTCAGACCATTGTTATTTCTTCTCCAGAAACTGCTGAACAAGTGATGAAAGTCCATGATATCAACTTTGTTCATAGGCCCCATCTCCTTGTAGGACAAATCATCTTTTATAACTGCACAGACATAGTGAATGCAGCATATGGAGACTACTGGAGGCAGTTGCGGAAAATTTCCATCTTGGAGCTATTAAGTGCTAAACGTGTGCAATCATTTAGATCTATCAGGGAGGAAGAGGTATCCATTCTTATTGGAAGTATTTCTTCCAGTGCAGGATCAATAGTCAACCTTAGCAGGATGCTGTTTTCTGTAGCATATAGCATCACTACGAGAGCAGCCTTCAGTAAATTGCGGAAAGAGGAAGAGATATTCGTTCCGCTTGTTCAGGGAATAATGCAGGTGGGAGCAGGTTTTAATATAAGTGATCTTTTCCCTTCCATCAAATTGCTTCCATGGATAACTGGGATGAGATCTAGAATGGAAAGGTTGCATCAAGAAGCTGACAGGATACTTGAAAGCATTATCAAAGAGCATAGAGCTCGCAAAGCGGAGGGCAATTCTAGTAACGAGAGTAAAGTAGATGATCTTGTAGATGTTCTTCTAGATCTCCAGGAACATGGGAACCTCGACTTCTCCCTAACTACCGATAATATTAAGGCAGTCATCCTGGTAAGTGTTTATATTGCTGTACATTTGGTTTTGCATGGTCTGTATATTTGCTTACCTCAATTTGATTATCGTGTCTCGCTCTCAGGACCTTTTCATTGCTGGGACTGAGACATCATCAACTATTCTAGAATGGGCAATGTCAGAGCTGCTAAAGCACCCTGAAGTGATGGAAAAGGCTCAAACAGAGGTACGAGAGGTCTTTGGCAAAGATGGAAGTGTCGGTGAATTAAATTACTTGAAGATGGTTATCAGAGAAACTATGAGATTACACCCTCCTCTCCCTTTGCTGATTCCAAGAGAATGTCGAGAGGAGTGTGGAATAAACGGATACAATATTCCCATTAAATCCAGAGTCCTAGTTAATGTATGGGCAATCGGAAGGGATTCAAATTATTGGGTTGAAGCTGAGAGATTCCAACCAGAGAGATTTCATGATAGCTCGATTGATTATAAAGGGGTTAATTTTGAGTTTACCCCATTTGGTGCTGGAAGAAGGATGTGTCCAGGCATTCTGTTCGGCATAAGTAACGTCGATCTTCTACTAGCAAATTTGCTCTACCATTTTGACTGGAAGCTCCCCGGTGACATGAAGCCAGAAAGTCTAGACATGTCTGAAGCTTTTGGTGCCACGGTTAGAAGAAAAAATGCTCTGCATTTAACTCCTATTTTGCACCATCCTCATCCTGTTAGATCTTGAAAATCACAAGGAAAATGATCTTAAATCTGCTTTTGTTATGTGTTACCTTATGCCAATGGTGTTGCCCAGTCACGATAATAATAGTAATAAAAAGCTGCTTATTTTTCAGTGTTATCTTTAACTTTTCCCAGAACTTATAATAATCCTACACTTTGATCCAAATTCCGTCCAAAATAGCTGCAGGATGAACTGTTAATTTAAGTTATTGATGCAGAGACTTGGACAGAGCTGGCTGTAGAAATTGCTTATATATAATTCTAAAGCTTGAATTATAATTTCTATGTTGTTCCGATCAAGATAACAGTTGATACACACCTATTTTCTTAAGTTTGTGTTTCTCTCCTTTTTTATGTGGGGACCCAAAAATGAATAACAACAGATAACTCTCATTACAATACTTATGGAGCAAAGACTAGTTGAGAGCTTTACATAATAAATTTTGTAAAGATAAACAAAACTGAACTTCCAAAATTGATCTTCTCAAAGCTTGGTTGATTTGAAACTCTATCTTTACAATAATCTCCTTCAACCAGAAACTAATGATCAAAACTATGTACAACTTAGTTATTTTGAGATCCCGATCTGGCGATCCCATAAATTCTGTCTTTGGTTGGGTTAGCCTGAAATCCCATATGGCGATTCCCTTTAACCAAAACAAAAAAAAAATTCTTCTGATGGCAGGGTTTGAACGTTTTTTTTTTTTGAGAATTTCCTAATGGCAGGGTTTGAAATTTCTTTTTTCTTTTGAGAATTTCCTAATGGTAGGGTTGTTCTCACTTTCCTCCCAGTGTTAAGATAATATTGGTGGCTCGGTCAACCTGAGATCCCATCTGACGATCTCTTTTAACCAGAACCAAAGTCTCTATATAGCTCGGTCAACTTGAAATTCCATACGGCAACTCCCTTTAACCAAAGCTAAAATCTGTGTGCCGTTGGGTTAATTTGAGATCCCATCTGACGATCTTTTTTAACCAGAACCAAAATCTGTTTGTTTGTAGCTCGGTCAACCTGAAATATCATCTGACAATTCCCTTTAACCAAAGCTAAAATTTATGTTGCGATTGGATTAACCTAAGATCCTTTTTGGCAATCCCTTTTAACCGAAACTAAAGTCTGTTTATAGCTCGGTCACCTGAAATCCCATCTGGTGACTCCCTTTAACCAAAGCTAAATTCTAGGTTGCGGTTGGGTTAACCTGAGATCTCATCTAGTGACCCCCTTTAACCAGAACCAAAGTCTGTTTGTATAGCTTGGTCAACTTGAAATTCCATCTGGCGATTCCCATTAACCAAAGCTAAAATTGGTGTTGTGGTTCGGCCAACCGGAGATCCTATTTGGCGACCTCCTTTAACCAAAAACCAAAATCTGTGTGTAGCTCGGTCAACATGAAATCCCATCTGGCGATCTATTTTAATCAGAACCAAAGTCGGTGTGTTCTTCCTGATGACAGGCCTCAAACTTGCTTCTTTTTTTTTTTTTTAGAATTTCTTAATGGTAGGGTTCTTCTCACTTTTCTTCTTGATGATAAGGTTTGATCAAGTTTTTCACTTGATGATTTTTTCTATTTTGACTTTTGAGATTTTACAGGATTGACATCGATCCTTCCTGATTGCAGGGTTGACATCTGTCATTCATGATGACTGGGTTGAAAACTTGGTGCTTTTTGGTTACAAGGTTGACCAAAATAATTCCTGATTGCGGGTTTGAAACTAGGTGCTTCCTGCTTGCAGGGTTGACCTGAAGACTCTTTTTGATGACATGGTTGATCTTCTCATTTCTTTATCTCATCTTTCTTGACGCTTGGTGATTAGTACTTAAAAGTGTATTTTTATCCAGGTTTTATATCATCACTTTGCACTTGAAGTATCAATAATTCCTTAACTAAAACATGTTTTATAATAACAAGTATGATACTATAAGATACCTGTAATTGATGGTAAATGTTCATCTTAAATGCAGGCCTATCACATAAATCAAAGGATTGATTGATGAGTTTAACTACTGAAATTGAGAAGACAAAGAAAGGGGCAAACTTAGAAAAGAGATGCTGGTTCAGTCCAAACTGGAACACCATTCGGTTATTGGATCATAACTGGAGCTATAGAACTTGGATTTAGGTCTGGTTTATATGTATGAAAAGCAAGACATAGGCCTAAAACTTTCATGAGAGTCCAAGATTTAAAAGTGCCATTTTCGAGTTCAAATGGTAGCAACAACATAGAAGTCAAAATCTGTCCATGCCTAAATACTGTTCAGTGTTCAGCCCATATCTCGAGTTCTAGAAGTCCAAATGCACCGATTCTTTTTTTAAGGGAAAGCGGAGACAATTTCCTAGAACTTTTATGAAGACTATTTGTTCAAATTCTGATGTTAGCAATGCCGTTTTGTTCAAGCAAGAAGAGAAGGATTGTCACCAAGTCAAGATGTGGCCACCCACTCAACAATTAGTCATCAAATCAATAGTTCCAAATTTTGCCTATAAAAGGAGGTATTTGCCATGTATTTAGGCATCTTGGTTTTCAGATCAAGATCATGTTCTTGCTCTCTCTCTTTATATTTTTATAACGCTTAAGTTTTGCTTTTACTAATCTCTTGTTTATGCCTTTCATTTCCTTTATTATACTTATATAATCATGTTCTCCTCTTGTTTATCCATGTTTCTCTTATTCATAATGTTCAGTTAAGTTTATTATGTCAAGGTGAAAAGGTTACACTAATGGTGTAAGAATAAGTATAGTATAAACTCAACAGGAACTTTAATGTTTGATACTAACATGTTTTATATTTATTATCTTACTCACTCTTAATACCTTGCTTGTTAAATGGTTAATCTAGATTTGTGTTGAACAACTCTTGGTACAACAAATACTTGACACTTTTATAACCCAACTGTATGGTATAACCGACACCTGTGCTATGAAAGGAACTTGATTTGTTGTTAACATAAGTTATCACCATGAATACCGATAATATTTACAAGTATTGGCATTACTCAAATAAGATAATTAATGAAATCATGTTAACAATTTATAATCCGAGTGGAACCTCCTTTGTGTGTGGTTTCCAGTCAAGTAATAAAAAGAGTTTATACTATACTTATTTGAAATACCATTAGTGGATCCTCTAACCTTGACAAATATTTTATCCTTGTTTAATCCTTATATCAATATCGCATCTCAAAGCTCTCTTCAACTCCTTTTTCTGTTATTATCTATTTTTTTTATTTGTAGTTTATATAGTTAACCTCCCTATGGTTCAACCCTGGTCTTGCCGGGTTATTTATTACTTCAACACTCCTACACTTGGGAGAAGACATCAACTCTTTGGTCGTGTCAGTTGGCTTTTCTTGTTCTTCTTGATGACAGGGTTTGAACTTTTTTTTTCTTTGAGAATTTCCTAATAGTAATGTTCTTCTCTCTTTTTTTCTTTTTGATTGCAAGGTTTGAAAATAGGACTTCTGATGGCCGGGTTGAGAACTTGGTGCTTCTTGATTGCAGGGTTGACCTGATAATTCCTGATTGCGGGGTTTGAAACTCTGTGCTTCCCGATTGGAGGGTTGACTTGAAGACTCTTCCTGATGACATGCTTGATCTTTTTATTTCTTTTAGATTTTCCTAATGGTAGGGTTCATCTCATCTTCTTCTCGTTCCAAGGTCAAAATCGTGATTCTTTATTTTATTATCAACTCAATGATTCTTTCTTTGTCCACATTCTTGCTCGACTTTATTGAGGATTTTCTTGTAACAAATCAAAAATATATGTGCAATGCTTTGAGGTTAGATGACATGCATGCATTCTTACCTGGTTTGAAATATAGGTCCCCCCCTCTTTGATGTTCCATTATCATAAGGTGCCTTTGTTTGTTATTCAAAGCCTTCTTTGCTCTTTCAATGTACTGGCTCATTCGTGTGCTAGCCCTACTCAGCTGTAAGTGTTGGGTTTTAATAGTGTTTGGGCAAGTGGGGGGGGGGAGAGAGTGAGGCGGGAAGAAACAAAAGAAAAAAGCAAAAAGTTTCTCTTCCCCTGTTGCACGTCTAGGGGAAGAAGAAGAAGAGTGCCGCTTAAAACGATATTGTTTTGTGTTTCTCTCCTTTTTTTTGTGTGGGGACCCAAAAATAGGTAACAACATACAAGATGACAAAAGGTTCCTCTATAAACACCCATGTACTATTTATGATTGAAAATTATCTTTTTACTTCACATGACAATTCTTAAGTATTCGATATTATATGTGGTTTTCACATTTGTAAGAATATGTAGGAACTAAAGAGAAGTAGAAGATTGCATAAAGATGAAGTGGATCTACAAGTTGGCAATGGAGCAATATATGATGCTTTAGGTGTAAGAACTTATTATTTGACTTTACAAAGAGGGATGATACTAGAACTTGATAATTGTTATTTTGTTTCAATATTTTCTAGAAACATCATGTCTATCTTATTATAAAAGAGATAGAAAAACTATACACGATACTCATCTTGATCAAAGTAATTGGACTGAGAGATTTTAGGGGTGTTTGAGATTTTGTTTTAACCTGTTTTTCATGGAAATTTGATTTGATTTTAATTTTTTTTGTTTTTGGATCGTTTTGATGTGCCGTTGTCAAAAATAAATTTAAAAAAATATATAAAAATATTATTTAAATATATTTTCAAGTAAAAAATATTTTAAAAAGTAATCATTGATACACTCACAAACACTTATGATGGCTAACTTATTAAATAAAAATAAATAACAACACTAAATAATTTTACATAAACTATTTTTTTTTCATAAACGTTTTCGATCCTAGTGCGGTCAATAAAGTCGCACTATCTATATACTATAGACCATAGTTATCAGACTCGGCCTGGCCTGGCCCAGTCCAGCGGGTCATCCTGGGACCCAGGGCCTTGGTCAGGTCTATTTCATTCAAAACTCGGGTCAATAATTGACTAAAAAAACTGTTCGACCCGCTGAGTCAACCCAGAATCCAGGTGACCCGACAAAACCCGGTAGAGACTTTTTTTTTTTTTTAAGTTTGTTTTCCATTAGCCAAATACTATTTTATTTTCATATTTTTCAGTTGGTTATTAATCCATTTCAAAGCTCACTATATAAATAATAGAAGAATGTTCACAAGAAAAAAAATTATGTTTTTCAATGTGGGATAAAAATTTTTTTTCGTTCAAATACTTCAACTTAAAAGGATAAGATAATATCTTTTCAATGTGAGATAAAAAAATATTTTGAAATAATTTTTGAAATTTCATTATTTACAACATATATAACTTATATCCATAGATTGTTTCTTAATTTTTTTTATATGAAATATTAAAATTTAAATTTTACTTTTAAATTTTTTCAAATTAACCCGTGTAATCATGAACTCTAAAGTTAGCTATCATGAATTTGAAAGTTAGCTATCATGAAACAGTTTTGAAAGTTAGTTATGAATTGGATTTTGAAAATTAGTTATGAATTTGTGATTACTTCAAATAATTTTCTAGTTTTTTCTTTTTCATTTATGTTAATTAATAATTCTTTAACTTGTCTCTAACTTTATCATTATTAGTTGACGAGTTAATTTTATTTTCTATCTTTGCCTGTTTTTTATCAATAGTTTCTGAATATCTCTTTTTCAAGGAAGAGCCTTCTTAAAACCCCGTCCATCACAAATGGAACGTTGATGGCTACTCTTAACGAAAAGCCAGGGGAGGGAGACTTTCTGTGTGTTTCCTCTTGTCATATTGGTATCGAGGAGTCAAATATGGCTGAGCTTATTGCCATTTCTAAGGCTTTGAAGATCCTAGTCTCCAAAGGGGATGTTAAGGTTCATCCGTGTATGTGTGTGGAATCAGACTCCATTAATGCTTTAGCTTGGGTTGTGGGGGCAGTAGAAGTTCCTTGGAAGATTAGAATGGCTTTCTAATTAGTTCTTAAAACTGGAGATTCTATTGCAGATGGTTTGGCAAAACGCGGCAGTAAGAGAGCATCTGACTTGGTTGCATAGTTGTAATGGGGTGTCAAAGAACCATCTCAACCCAATAGCTTAAGCTGTTAGGTGAGGTACCAGGATATGATTTATATTATTCTCTAATACACCCACTCAAGTGAAAGCCCTTTGGGCTTGAAACTTGCACAAGCCCATATTACCTTATGCTTAATTTTTATCAAATAAATGGTGATGGTAAGATTCGAACTCGAGACCACTTGGTTATCAAGGCTCTGATACTATGTCAAAGAACCATCTTAATCCAAAAGCTTAAGCTGTTAGGTGAGGTTCCATGATATGATTTATATTATTTTCTAATATGAGGCAATCCCTTGAGTTTGGAAGATGAAGAGGGTAGCTACACAAGTGCAGTTGGTAATATCTGCAGATAAGACAGCAGCAACAGACAATTTGTTTAGTTTGGGATTTTCCTAGCCCTCCCTTACTGGAAGGTAGAATGGATGAGACCTGGACGTCATATATCAACATAACTGTGATTTAACCTTCGCGGACCACTTGACTACTTACCTACCAAGCTCTGGCTCGAAAGCAATAAGCAATTCCTTGTAAAAATTACTCATATCACACATGAAGTAATGGAAAATAGCCACAATCTAGACTGATGAGTCCATATATTTATTTTCTTCTTCTTTCTCTTGGTGTTAGTGGTGTAAGTCACCTCCATTTACAAAAGGAGAATAATGGTAAAAAAGTTTTGATCTTTTTTGCCCCTAATTTTGTTTTTGTTTCTAGCTAGATAGCTTGGGTTTCAACATGTCGTTAAGCTTATTGGTAGGGAGGGGAGGCATGAGGACTACCCTGTAAGCTACAACACTTCACTTTCTTCCTTTTGGTAGTTATAGATTTGAAAAGAAAACTTACTTGTGGGAATTTGCTTTCTTGTTCCTGGATCAATTATTTTAGTGTTACTTCAATTATTAGAACCAAAATGATATTCCATAGTACAAACATCTTTATAGATCTTATCAAAATAATGCAGAGAGTCCAAGATGGGAAAAGAGAAAGAGAGAATTATATTCTGGTTAACAAATGAAAAAACTTTCTTTTTGATATGGGTTATGTCCTTATTTATATAAGTATAGGAAGCAGTTACTTCCTTTAGTAACCCTTCTAAATACTTGAACCAGGTCCATCCCACATGGACGAACCAGACCTAACCCAACAACCAATATCTCTCACTCGCTCATGAAGGACTGGATTTATGTAATACATTATATTTCAAACTTGCACAAGAATTTCATACTTGATGAATAAACCGTGTGACCTGAAGCATATAGTGAAAAAAACTCCAACATATAAACCTAATATAGGCCGTATAGGAGACATCAACCTTACAATTAATTATTTCTTAAAGTGTACTAATATACCCCAATCATTTTTAGTTACACATGACTGAATATAATTCAATCCCTCAAGAATCTCATATTCAATCCATCTTTACAATTACAAGTATTTTAAATCATATCAAATTTATTCAAGTGATATGATCCCGATCGGTGAATACAAGTAACCGGTGTATAACTAAAATTACGTTTTTTTTCGTACTCATATCAATCAAAATTGAATTAACTCGCTTTCCTTAGAGTATTCCTTTAAATCGAATCATTCCATGACAAGTGCTAGAGGTGATTGTTCATGTGAGTGAGTCAATCAAAGTCTATCGACATACTTTAATAAATTGTACTATAAGATACTCATTATAATCCATAAAACAAATAATGAATAAAATGGTATTCTAATGATATTTATTCATTATTCAATCACTGTAAGCTTTCGTATGATCCTTAAAACTAGTTACATTACTAATTACATTCTACATAGGCCTAGGGATCTCACATGTCTAATAAATGCATCCCTTGTTATTGGTTTTGTGAGTGGATCTGCAACCATTGAATTTGTAGAAATGTGTTTTAGGATCACGTCATGTTCAATAATTGCTTCTTTAATGTAGTGATATCTCATCTTGATGTGTTTGATCTTTTCATGGTATTTACTATGATCTTTATTTATTATTTATTTATGAATTCAAAGCATCTAATGATACGGAAGATAATAACAACAACATAGGTGGAGTCGCTTCAACAATTGCCACGAAGTTCGCCTTCTTTTCACCAAACTTGTCTTCTTACACGGTGGTAACTGACGAGTCATTAAAACGAGTTTTCAAAGTTAGTTATGAATATATGATCAGTTTTCATAATTTTTTAATTTTTTCTTCTCCATCCCTGTTAATTATTAATTAATGAAATAATTCTTCAACTTATTTATGTAATTTTATTATCATTAGCTGACAAATTAATTTTATTATTTGTATATCCATGTCTTATCAATAATTTCTATTTTTTTTTTCAAGGAAGAGCCTTCTCATCATCTCGCACATGTTTTATGTAATTATTATCATTAGCTGACAAATATTGTTTTTTTAGAAAGAGCCTTCTCATCATTAGCTGACTAATTAATGTTTCAATATATAATGTTTTGCAATAACCTCTTTCTGTCTTGATTATTCAACAATTAATTTTTATAAATTATTGAGCTCTGATGGCAGCTAACACATACTCAAATCAAACAAGAAAAACTGTAAATACAAGCAATATACAATTTTTCTGAATAATTACCACTCTAAATTTTTATTATTAAATATTTTTTTTAAGTATTATGATTTTATAAAAGGTTTACAACTCCTCAAATAAATCCCAAAACTAACATAAATAAAGAAAAAAAAACCTAAAAATAAAGGAAAAGTAATAAATAAAAATATAAAATTATTAAAAATAATATTTAATTTAAGAAAAACTAAAACTAACCGAGAATTTTTTGTGTTAAAACCCACTCCAACACAAATGGGATGTTGATGGCTACTCTTAACGAAAAGCCAGGGGAGGCAGGTATTGGTGGAGTTTTGAGAAACTCAACCAGAGACCTTCTGTGTATTTCCTCCTGTCATATTTGTATCGGGGAGCCAAATATGGCTGAGCTTAATGCCATTGCTAAGGCTTTGAAGATCCCAGTCTCCGAAATGGGTGTTAATGGTTCAGCCGTGTGTGTGTGTGTGTGTAGAATCAGACTCCATTAATGCTTTAGCTTGCGCTAATTTGCTTGCAGGGCGTTTAGGCTTAGCTGCAATTAATTAATACTTGTTCACCGATATAATAATAATAACCTTGCAGCTCCAGAAAACAGAGTAAATAGTTTATTCCAGACAAATCCTTCTGATCTGTCTAGGATGATTCGGATTGAATAATTTATATCAAACTTGTTGAAATAGAACGAGGTAACATCCAACTACTCATATCACACATGGAGTAATGCGAAAATGAAGTAGAACGAGATACTATCCAACTACAGGACAAGTATGATTATCAAATAAAGACTCCTGTCCTGAACGGCTGACGCTAAGGTTAGCCTCACAACTTCAACTGAAACTAGATCATATATAGAAGAGAAGCAAATTTACAAACCAACACTTGATAATGGAGCAGCCTCAAATTCCCTCCTCCTTGGTCCTTCTCCCATCACTCCTCTTTATCTTCATGGTATTAAGGATGCTCAAAAAGTCGAAAACCAAAGACTTAACTCCAAATCTACCTCCAGGTCCACGGAAGCTGCCTGTGATAGGAAACTTGCACCAGTTATTCGGTTCTCTACCCCATCACCGCCTGCGAGACTTGGCCGAGAAACATGGACCTATAATGCACCTTCAACTCGGCCAAGTTCAGACCATTGTTATTTCTTCTCCAGAAACTGCTGAACAAGTGATGAAAGTCCATGATATCAACTTCGCTCATAGGCCCCATCTCCTTGCAGCACAAATCATCTTTTATAACTGCACAGACATAGCGACTGCAGCGTATGGAGACTATTGGAGGCAGTTGCGGAAAATTTCCATCCTGGAGCTATTAAGTCCTAAACGTGTGCAATCATTTAGATCTATCAGGGAGGAAGAGGTATCCAGTCTTATTGGAAGTATTTCTTCTAGTGCAGGATCAATAGTCAACCTTAGCAGGATGCTGTTTTCTGTAGCATATAACATCACTACGAGAGCAGCCTTCAGTAAATTGCGGAAAGAGGAAGAAATATTCGTTCCGCTTGTTCAGGGAATAATACAGGTGGGAGCAGGTTTCAATATAGGTGATCTTTTCCCTTCCATCAAATTGCTTCCATGGATAACTGGGATGAGATCCAGAATGGAAAGGTTGCATCAAGAAGCTGACAGGATACTTGAAAGCATTATCAAAGAACACAGTGATAGATCTAGTATTTCATAGCATATAGAAATTGATGTTCATGTCGAATTATCAAGAACGCATAAATTGCATAAACCATAAAGCGGAAGCGTACCTGAATCCATATCCGGAAGTCGCTATCTAGAGTCGTACGGATGGCCTTCCAGATTAACATGTTCACCTTAGAGAGCCCTTTGATTCTCTCTTTTGCCTTAACTTTTTTTTTTTTCGTTTCTCTCTCGATAATGGGATGTCAGGTATGAGAATTAATCGTAATACATGTAACTGGGACCATGACCATATATATAGGCAACCAAGTGCCTTTTGGTATTCATGCCTTTTGGCATTCCCACCCTTTGGTATTCCTATTTTAACCCATCACTAAAATTAGGAATAACCCCTTAATCTCTACATATTAAAGGTCCACACCCTATTAGATACACCAAAAACCCAATTGCCTAAAAATACTTAGCAGATCATTTTTTAATTAGGCTTCACCTTATTTGACAGTCCACAAACACATAATTATTCTCATATAAGCCCAACGTTGGATTAATGATCCAACAATCTCCCACTTGGGCTATATGTATAACCTTATAATTATGTTTTGCAAAAATAACTAAATGAGCTCAATCTTTGCCGTCATTAACAAATGTATCTATAACCAATCCGGTCCAAGAAATCATACCAACATAGGATCTAAGCGGTTTTTTTTTTGTTACAATTATCGTAACTCAACCTATCAAAGGTCACGTATGCCAATACAATTAAATGACATGGATCATGATGTGGATATGTAGCATGGAAATTTCATGCAATATGATCTTAACATGCCTATTTCCAACTGGTCCACCCTTAAACCTTAGTGAGATCAAACCATACTAAAATCAGAGTGTAAATTAAACCAAAGACTTTATTTCTGCAGAAAATAACCTCATAAATATCCATAAATTGAAAAATTGTCTATATTATAAAAGCATCTGAAATTACAAACTCCCTTTAAAACTGAATACTATCAATTGCCAAAACACCCATACGAGCAGTATGCTCATGAAACATTTTGGGTGGCAATCCCTTAGTAAGCGGATCCGCAACCATGGAGTTTGTACCGATATGCTCTATAGACAACTGTCCACTTTGAACTCTTTCTTTAACAACTAGGAACTTGATGTCGATGTGCTTCGACTTCGACGAGCTCCTATTATTATTGGAATATAAAACTGCCGATTTATTGTCACAAAATAATTTTAGTGGTCTTTCAATATCATCCACTATACGCAGCCCCGTGACAAAATTCCGCAGCCATACCCCATGATTGGATGCCTCATAACATGCTATGAATTCACTGCCATCGTGGAAGAGGCTATAAGTGATCGTTTAGCACTCTTCCAGGAGACAACACCTCCAGCTAGCATGTAAATATAGCCCGATGTAGATTTCATACTATCTTGGCATCCAAAGAAAATCGGAGTCGCTATACCCAATGATCTCCGATTAGCCAAACTCCGATATGTGAGCATGTAGTCTTTTGTTCTCTGTAAGTACCGTAAGACCCGTTTAGCTGCTTTCCAATGGTCTATTCCTGGATTGCTTAAATATCTACCTAGTATCCCAGTAATGTACGCAATATCCGGACGTGTACAAACTTGAGCATACATTAGACTCCCTACTATCAAAGCATAAGGAATCTTCTCGTATTTCCCTTTTCTCAAAATCATTCTTAGGGCACCGATTGAGACTAAATTTGTCTCCCTTAGCCACAGTGGGTATCTCCCGGTTTACAGTCTTGCATGCCATATCTTTTAAGAACCTTTTCGATATAGCTCTTTTGTGATAATCCAAGAATACCTCGAGAGCGATCTCGATGTATCCGAATACCTAATACAAAAGAGGCTTCACCAAGATCTTTCATCTCAAAATTCTTAGCTAGAAATTTCTTGGTTTCGTGCAATAAGCCCATATCGTCATCTGGCAAGCAAGATGTCATCGACATACAAAACCAGGAAAATATATTTACTCCCACGTAACTTATGGTATATACAATCATCGACCAAATTCATCTCAAAACCAAACGAGATGATCACTTGATGAAACTTGAAATACCATTGTCGAGATGCTTGTTTGAGTCCATAGATGGATTTTTTAAGTTTGCAAACCATATTCTTTGGGTCTCCGTACACAAAGTTTTCTCGGTTGCAACATATAGATCGTCTTATCAATGTTACCATTGAGAAACACCGTCTTTACATCCATCTGATGTAACTCAAGATTGAAATGTGCCACCAATGCCATTATAATTATGAAAGAGTCTTTCGAAGATACCAGAGAGAAAGTCTCTTTATAATCGATACCTTCTTTCTGTAGAAGCCCTTTGCAACAAGACGTGCCTTGTACTTCTCCACATCACCTTTCGAATCCCTTTTGGTCTTAAATATCCATTTGCAACCAATGGGTTTCACACCTTTAGGTAATGGGACAAGATCCCACACGTTGTTGTCTTTCATTAACTTAATCTCCTCATTCATAGCATAAATCCACTTTTGAGAGTTAGAACTTTCAATGGCTTGATGGAAGCTGATAGGATCATCTTCCATCACACCAATATCTATCTCATGTTCTTGGAGAAATACAATATAATCATCTGATATTGCACTTCTCTTCTCTCTAGTGGATCTTCTTAATGGCATAGATTCTAGAGGTGCTCGAGGTTGTTCTTCTGGAACAATTTCTTGAATAGGAGGTGCTTCGACATTGTCTTGATTTGTTGTGTTTTCAACATGGTCAAAAATAGAATCTTGACCAATGCTAATAACACCTGTGGGAATATCAATATATTCCTCTTCAAAGACAAAGTCTTTATCTTTATCACCACCCGCAAACTCGACATTCTCAAAGAATCGGGCATTTCCCGTCTTGAAAATTGACCTAGTTGTGGGATAATTTATACCCCCTGGATCTTTCCGAGTATCCAATAAAATAGCAACTTACCGTCCTAGAGTCCAGTTTCTTTTCATTAGGCCTATAAGGCCTTGCCTCAGCTGGACATCCCCAAACATGTAAGTGTTTTAGACTAGGTTTCTTACTTGTGCAAAGTTCATAAGGGGTTTTGGTAGTGGCTTTAGTGGGTACTCGATTAAGGATATATGCTTTGCACTCTTAAGTGCTTCTCCCAGAGTGATTCTCGGTAAGGTAGAATGACTAATCATACTCCTTACCATGTCCTTAAGCGTTCTGTTTCGTCTTTCAAAGAACACCATTCATAGTGGGCGAACCCGGCATAGTGTACTGTGGGACGATACCGCATTCATCTAGGAATTTAGCAAATGGTCCTGGACGTTGTTCTCCTGAACCGTCATATCTACCATAGTACTCACCACCACAAGCCGATCCGACGCTTTAATCCTTTTACCGAGTTGATTTTCAACTTCGCTTTATAACTTCCGAACACATCCAAAGGATCGTGATTTTTCACTTATGAGATATACATAGCCATATCTGGAAAAATCATCTATGAATGTTATGAAATATTGTTGACCATTCCAAGCGACCGTAGGAAATGGCCCACAAATATCCGTATGTATTAGTTCTAAGATGTCCATAGTCTTGTTGGCTACAAATCTCCTTGTATTGGTTTGTTTACCCTTAATACAATTAACACAAATGTCAAAATTTGTAAAATCTAAGGGATCGAGAATTTCATCTGACACAAGTCTCTCTATTCTCTTTTAGAGATATGACCTAATCGTTTGTGCCATAATACACCGAATTCTCGCAGTTAATTTTCTCTTGGTACCTCGTGTACTTAATTGCAGGGATTCATTAAATGAAGCAATTGTATCAATCAAATAAAGATTATCATAACCAGATAAAGAACCGGAACCAGATAATTTGGAATCATAAAACAAACTAAATTTTCCATTTCCGAATGAACAAGAATAACCAGATTTGTCCAAAGCGAGAAATAGAAATCAAATTCCGTCTAAAAGACGGTACAATAAAAGTTTCGTTAAGATCCAAATAAAGTCCGGTCTTTAATAATAATCTAAATTTTCCAATTGCCTCAACTTCAACCGTCTTGCCATCGCCCACATAAATGTATCTTTCAACATCATTTGGCTTTCGGCAACTCGTCAACCCCGCATAGACACACCGATGTGAGTTGTTGCACCGAATCTAACCACCACGTGTGTCTAGGTACCGAAGTTAAATTAACTTCGTAAACAAACCAAAGCAAGAAGCATACCTTTCTTAGCACGCTAAGCGTGATAGTTGGTGCATTGCTTCTTTTATGCCCTTCAAAGACCACAAAAGAAACAACTACTACCAACGAATCATGTGATTTCGTTAATTGTTTCTTTTAAGGTACCGTACCTCGTAGCATCCTTAAAGTTCTTTCTTTTCCTTCCTTTGTCTTTAAAGGCAAGTGGCTAAGTGAGCACTCTCTCGTCCTATCTTGCTTAAGCCTTTCCTCTTCCCCGAACACGAGGTGAGATGAGCTCATTCGGAGACCAAGTCTCTTTCTCGACAATTATAGCTCACCTTAAACCGGTTAAATTGTGTAGGAAGGGATATTAAAACCAGATGCACTAGCAAGTCCTCGAGAGTTCAAGTCAAGTGCTTTGAGCTTGGAAGCAAGATGAGACATCTCTAAAATGTACTCCCTTACATTGCCTTTGCCTTTATACTTCATTGAAATAAGACTTGTCAAGAGCATACCGATTTCAGCCTTTTCATTCTTGACAAATCTCTTTTCAATATTGGCAAGGAATTCCTTAGCTGTAGTGATTTGATCGTACATTGTGCCCCTAAATGCTTCTCGGAATGGCTCTCTTCATGATCATCATACACATGCGATTTGATTTCTCCCACCTTTCCATATCCCTCTTTTCATCGAGGTACTCCATCCTTAAGAGGTGGGGAGAATCAGTCCTTAACGCAAGGTCGAGATCCATAACTCCAAGAACAATCAAAAGATTGTCTTTCCAAGATTTGAAGTTAGAGCCATTAAGCATTGGAATTGAGTTGATACCGGTTATATTAGCAGGATTAATCGCTGAAAGGAGAACAACAACAATTGAAAACAAGCTCACAAACAAAACTTATCTTAAGAGCAAAAATTAATTCAAATAAAGGTAAAACCCATCTTAAGATATCGGACACTCCATTAATATTTTATCTTTGGATAAAAGATTAATTTGTAAATGATATCTTAATGTAGTAATCAAACATTAATAATAAGAACATGTCTAAAAATAAATTGGCCTTTGGGTCAATTAATTAGTCACATGTAAAACCAAATAATCATCACATGTTGATTACTACATGTGCGCATGCATTTACTTTAAATATTGACCTTCCTTTGGGCCGATCAATAAGAACATAAATCGCATACACATAACTCTTTATATTTCACCTTCACCGCGCTCACGTGGCCAGCTTTTATCACCCGGGTTGCAAAGCCGCGTTGTTCTTCCCCTTTTTTGGCGCCTACGGGCACAAGATCATCATTATATATATATATATATATACAAATATTTCAAATACACATCTATTTCTTCAACGTAAATCCAAGTTGCTATTTACTTTAGTTTTCTAATTGATTTCCCAATAACTCAACATGAAATGGCTCGATACCACTTGATAGATCTAGTATTTCATAGCATATAGAAATTGATGTTCATGTCGAATTATCAAGAACGCATAAATTGCATAAACCATAAAGCTGAAGCGCACTCGAATCCATATCCGGAAGTCGCTATCTAGAGTCGTACGGATGGCCTTCCGCATTAACACGTTCACCTTAGAGAGCCCTTTGATTCTCTCTTTTGCCTTAACCTTTTTTTTGTTTCTCTCTCGATAATGGGATGTCGTATGAGAATTAATCGTAATACATGTAACTGGGACCATGACCATATATATAGGCAACCAAGTGCCTTTTGGTATTCATGCCTTTTGGCATTCCCACCCTTTGGTATTCCTATTTTAACCCATCACTAAAATTAGGAATAACCCCTTAATCTCTACACATTAAAGGTCCACACCCTATTAGATACACCAAAAACCCAATTGCCTAAAAATACTTAGCAGATCATTTTTTAATTAGGCTTCACCTTATTTGACAGTCCACAAACACATAATTATTCTCATATAAGCCCAACGTTGGATTAATGATCCAACACACAGAGCTCGCAAAGCGGAGGGCAATTCTAGTAACGAGAGTAAAGCAGATGATCTTGTAGATGTTCTTCTAGATCTCCAGGAACATGGGAACCTCGACTTCTCCCTAACTACCGATAATATTAAGGCAGTCATCCTGGTAAGTGTTTGTATTGCTGTACATTTGGTTTTGCATGGTCTGTATATTTGCTTACCTCAATTTGATTATCGTGTCTCGCTCTCAGGACCTTTTCATTGCTGGGACTGAGACATCATCAACTATTCTAGAATGGGCAATGTCAGAGCTGCTAAAGTACCCTGAAGTGATGGAAAAGGCTCAAACAGAGGTACGAGAGGTCTTTGGCAAAAATGGAAGTGTCGGTGAATTAAATTACTTGAATATGGTTATCAGAGAAACTATGATATTACACCCTCCTCTCCCTTTGTTGCTTCCAAGAGAATGTCGAGAGGAATGTGGAATCAACGGATACAATATTCCCATTAAATTCAGAGTCCTAGTTAATGCATGGGCAATCGGAAGGGATTCAAATTATTGGGTTGAAGCTGAGAGATTCCAACCAGAGAGATTTCTTGATAGCGCGATTGATTATAAAGGGGTTAATTTTGAGTTTACCCCATTTGGTGCTGGAAGAAGGATGTGTCCTGGCATTCTGTTCGGCATAAGTAACGTCGATCTTCTACTAGCAAATTTGCTCTACCATTTTGACTGGAAGCTCCCCGGTGACATGAAGCCAGAAAGTCTAGACATGTCTGAAGCTTTTGGTGCCACGGTTAGAAGAAAAAATGCTCTGCATTTAACTCCTATTTTGCACCATCCTCATCCTGTTAGATCTTGAAAATCACAAGGAAAATGATCTTAAATCTGCTTTTGTTATGTGTTACCTTATGCCAATGGTGTTGCCCAGTCACGATAATAATAGTATTAAAAAGCTGCTTATTTTTCAGTGTTATCTTTAACTTTTCCCAGAACTTATAATAATCCTACATTATAAATGCTCTGCATTTAACTCTTTATCTTATCGGGTTAAATCTAACCATTTTAACATGAAAAAAAACTATCTTTTTAATATCGGGAATACATTTTACTTATAAATTCATAATCCCATATACTAAAAGAAAACAAAATATTTTTTAGGTATTTTTGAAATATTAGCCTAGTTCTTATAACTTTAATAAACTGGTTATTAAAGCCAAAATGCATGCCGAACATATATTTTTTTTGAATTTTTATTGTATGAAAATACGATACAATTTTTTTTTTAATCTTTGAGAGACTTGGCCATATGCATGAAAACAAAACATTTTTTTTGTTTTATAATTTTTTTGCAATGTTTCGATGAAAACCGAGTATTTTAATACCGTATTTTGCATCTTTATGGTATAAAAGTACAAACCAATATTAAGCAAAGTTGATAGAAAAATACACGGGAAAATCATAATTTTTTTTAAAAAGACTTTTTTGGTTTTTTTTTTGAGATTTTTTTGGACTAGGCCTAACCCGGCCCAACCATTTTGGTCTAGGCCGCCCGTCTTCGGCCTAGTGAACATGGATAACTCTCCACCGTTCACGTAAACAGGGAGGTTGCATGCGCAGAAGGAGAAAAGGAAAATAAAGGGAAGGGGAAGCCGACATGCGGTGCGGTGGCTTTGTTGACGGTGGGCGAAGAGGAGGAGCTGCCGGTGGTTTGCGGTGGACGCCGTTGGTTGTTCTTCCTCCTTCTCTCGTATTTTCCTTTCCGCCTTTCTTCCGCCTATCTCTTCTCCTTCCCTCTATTTTTCTGTTCTTCTCCTTTTGTTCTCCTCGGTGTTCGCGGTCTTTGCGGCGGCAACGTTGAGGCGGCTGGCGAAGGTTCGCGACGAGGAAATGGTGGCAGCTGCTACGGTTCTTCTTTTTCCTGTGCAAAGACACCAACCTCCTATTTTCTATTTCTTATTTCCCTTTGTTTTTCTCCATTTGATTTCTCTCTATTCTCTCGTCCTCTTCTCAGTTTTTTTTCGTCCATAGCAAGGTTTTTTTTCCTACCCTATTCTGTTCTTTTCTGGGGGTATTTATAGGGGTAGGGAGAGTGGGATCGACCCTGCCCTGTCCTATTATGGCGTATGGGGAGCGAGGCCACCTCACCCTACCACGGTGCCGGGTAAGGTGGCCAATAGGGAGCCGTTTGCAGTGCGTGACTCCCCTGGTATTTTCATCATGAGGGGGTGTGAGTTGCATTGGGTTTTGGGTTTTGACAATGCTTGGGCAAGTGGGGGGGGGGAGAGTGAGGCAGGAAGAAACAAAAGAAAAAAACAAAAAGTTTCTCTTCCTCTGTTGCTCGTCCGGGGAAGAAGAAGAAGAAGAGTGCTACTTAAAACGACACTATTTTGTGTTTCTGTCCTTTTTTTTGTGTGGAGATCTAAAAATGAATAACAACAGATGCCCCCTCTTTACAATATGTTGCGATGTCGCGGTCGCACAAATTAATTACCTAGCTTCAAACACAACACACAAGATAGTATAGAGCAAGCAAGGGGTCGATCCCACAAGGAAGTTTCAAGTCAGATTTTTATGTTGTACGTTATGTAATTGGGGGATTTGGTTTGTGATTATCTAAACTATGGCAAGAATTAAACTAGCAAACAAAATCAATTAAAACCAAAACTTATCAAGAAAACAAACCTTGGTCGCAAGCACACATCCACCAACGGAAATTAGAACCGATCCTTGAAACGAAAATTGCGGTTTATGTTCTGAAATTTTATCTTTTCTTAACGTTGATTAATTAACGGATCCGCCGTATAACTAATCCTAACCAACAAACAATCAAAGTGTCCGCACTAATGATTCAATTTAATGGAAGCTTTAAGAACTAGATAATTTCATCAAGATTAACATACAAGTCAGTCCAACTTTGTGTCACTTTGTTCAAATGTTTTCCCTAAGTTCAATAACGTAGTTCCGCCACAATTATCAAGCTTAGTTGCTTCACAAGTTCATATATCACAACTCCAGTTTTGATATTAAACTTAGCAATAGATTGTTCACAACAATAACTTAGAGTCCGCTCTAGCAATCATCAACAACAATCATAGGAAATATGCATAGGAAAACAATCATACTCATTCATAACATAAACCGAAAATAAAAGGAAGAATAAATCTCACTAGTTCTTGAAATCCGAAGGTTTGTTGTGTCCTTGCAACCAAGAAAAGAGCTTAGCCTTGCATAACTATTGAACAACTACTTCTAAAGAATGAAAAGAGCATGATTTTTGGGTTTGTAGAGGAGAGAATTTGTGTTTATTCTCTGCTGGCCTTGCCTCTTTCTCTCCCTCTTTTTGCCGGGCACGCCTCCTTCTCTCTTTCTTTTTATATGCTAAGAAACCCTAGTCTCTATTTTACAAAGTAGTCCTCCCTTGAGTTGGCGCTTTACATTTAAGTACTTCAATAACTATTTTTCCTAAAAGGAGAAATATCCTTGCATGAAATCTTCAAGCTCTGACTTAGAGGAGCTAAATTGCTGATATAAAAACTTGGATGACGGTTTAGATGCTTCGGAATGTAATTTGGACTTGTTCTTCACGAAACCTGTTTGCTGGCAGAATTCAGTTGTCATCTTTGAAAAATCATATCTCCCTCGTATGACATCGTTTTTGGTTGAAACTTGGAGCGTTGATAGGTATTTAAGTCAGGAATCCACGCAAATTGAGTTTGCATCAATTGGACTTCTGTAGCTCCAGATATTAAATTTTGAATGGCCAAAGGTCAACATTGGCAGAATGCGAGATTTGACTTTGCAGGATGTGATTTCCATGATCTTTCTCTTTTTATTTTTCTTGCATTACATTTCCAGAAAGGTATGGATGTTAGCTTTTTAGTGCCACTGGAATCACTTCATTTCGATCTCTAGAACTCACGCTCGTGAAAACATTGACCGAACGTCAAATCCGCCAATTACCTCCAATTTACTCCTTTTTGCATCTTTCATCCAAAAGTGCTTTCAAAACATAAAACAAAGAATATCAAGGCATTTTATATATAAAACATGGACAAAACATTAGGTAGATGTGGGTGAAACTATCGAATAATATGGTTACATCACAATACTTATAGAGTAAAAACTAGTTGAGAGCTTTGCATAGTAAGTTTTGTAAAGATAAACAAAAATGACCTGCCTTAATGCGAAATAAAGGTAGCACATACAACCTAAGGACAAGTTCTATTTATTAAGTGAGCATGGGTAGGTTTCTACCCGGTCTAAAAAAAGGTCTCATATCCGCCCAGTGACGATCTTCGTAAAGACAGTATTGGGGTGTTGCGAGAAATGGTTAAGGCACGTGTGCCCACTATTACCAAGCAGACACTCATATATGAGTTGGGTTTTTCACGCATCTAAACCCTGACCCATAGTCATAGGGCAGATCGTTAATCCCCCACCTAACTTAAAAGCTTTGCGTGCTTTCAAAAATTAAGACATGAGATGTATGAGACAATTCTATACAATGCATGAATAAATATGTACGCAATTTAAAACATATAAGAAAATAAGGAAATGTAATATTAACAATAACATACAAACCAAATCATAAAACACAATAATCAGAAAAAAAAACAAAGCTTAGTGACACGATCAAAAGATTGATGTCTTCTCCCAAGTGCGGGAGTGTCGAAGTAATAAATAACCCGGCAAGACCGGGGTCGAACCACATAGAGGTTAACTATATAAATTATAGATAATAGTAATAGTAATAGTAATAGTAATAGTAATAACAATAACAACAAAGAACAACAACAACAACAACAACAATAATAATAATAATAATAATAATAATAATAAGAAATTAAAGAGGACTTTGAGATGTAAGACTAATGTGAGGATTAAACAATGATAAAAACAAATGTTAAGATTAGATGATCCACTAATGATATTTCAAACAAGTATAGTATAAACTATTATTATTCAACTGGAAACCACACACAAAGGAGGTTTCAATCGGATTATAAATTGTTAACATGATACATTAGTTATCTTATTCGAATAATGCTAATACTTGTAAATGTTGTCAGGCATTCATGATTATAACTTATGTTAACAACAAATCAAGTGCCTTTCATAGCACAAGTGTCGGTTATACCATACGGTTTGGGCTATGAAAGTGCCAAGTATTTGTTGTACCAAGGGTTATACAACATAAATCTAGATTAACCATTTAACAAGCAAAGTATTAAAAGTGAACAAGATAATAAATATAAAACATGTTAGTATCAAACATTAAGGTCCATGTTGAGTTTATACTATACTTATTCTTACACCATTAGTGTAACCTTTTCACCTTGACATAATAAACTTAGCTACACATAATGAAAGAGAGAAACATAAATAAACAAGATAAGAACATAAATAAGATATAAGTTAACTAAGTAAAGGAAAGGAAATGAAAAGCATAAACAAGAGATTAATATAAATAAAACTTAAGCATTACAAAGAGAGAGCAAGAGCATGATCTTGATCTGAAAACTAAGATACCTAAATGCATGGCAAATGCCTCCTTTTATAGGCCAAAATTTGGAACTATTGATTTGATGACTAATTGTTGAGTGGGTGGCGACATCTTGACTTGGTGACAATCCTTATCTTCTTGTCCGAACAAAACGTCATTGATAAAGTTAGAATTTGAACAGACTTAAATCATGAAAGTTCTAGAAAATTGTCTCAGCTTTCCAACAAAAAAAGAATCAGTGCATTTGGACTTCTAGAACTCGAGATATGGACTGAACACTGAACAATATCTGGGCTGCAGGACGTATTCTGACTTCTCCGTTGTTGCTAAGATTTGGACTTCCAAACAACAGAATTGAGTCTTGCACTCCTATGAATGTTTTAGGCCTATGTCTTAGCTTTCTAGACATATAAACCAAATTGAAATCCAAGATCTACAGACTCCAGATATGACCCAATGATCGAACAGTTGTTCCATTTGGATCGAACCAAAGATCTCTTTTCTAAGCTTAACCCTCTCTTTGTCTTCTCAATTTTAGTAGTTCAACTCATCAATCAATCCTTTGATTTATATGATACGCCTGCATTTAAGATGAACATTTACCATAAATTAAAGGTATCTTATAGTATCAGACTTGTTATTATAAAACATGCTTTAGTTAAGGAATTATTGATACTTCAAGTGTAAAATGATGATATAAAACGTTGATAAAAATGCACTTTTAAATACTAATCACACCCCCAACCAACTTATTACTAGTCCTTAGTAATCAAAGCGTTAAAATAGAAAAACAATTTGCAAATTTCACAAAGCAAGACATTCATCATTCAACTTCCATTAATCTATCCAGATAAACAAACTCTCATTAAATTTATATATCTGCTCAATACCTTTTAAACAAGATATTAATAAACCTTTCTTTTTATGTGCTCAATGTATGAAAACATAGATGATGGGGCTTTTATTGGAAGAAAACAATATTCTGTTATAATGTTTAAGGTTAACTTCCTTGGGTTGAGATTATTATCCTTTTTTTTTAAATATATATACATATAGCTTAAAACACAATGCATCTTTAACCCATGTAATGAGCTTTCGGCTAATGACTCCTGCACTCAGTTGGTCTTAGGGCATTAGGTGTTGAGACACCCTTACGAGCTTAATAACTCGGGTTGCAAATACTGATACGTAGATAATGCAATGTTTGATTCTCTTAAGCTTTTCTCCTTAACCCATGTAACAAGCTTTGGGCCAATAGCTCCCAAGTCAGTTGACTTTAGGGTATTAGGTGTTAAAACACCTTCGGGCTTAATTGCTTAGGTTAGGGAGGCTACGAAATGAAACTTATCTACGTTTTTATTATCATCAATATTATCAAAATTTTTTTTTGCAAATTATATACTATCCCTTTCCCTTAGTTGTTACCTTTAACAAAAGAACATAAATAATGTAATAATCCAATGTGCAACCCACAATCATATGTTAAAGTGTGTGTGTGAAAATGAAGGTTTAAAAATACTTGTTAAATGAGTATACGAGCGTAATCAAGTGATAACAATGCGAGAGTTTGTAAACCCGAATATTTCAAGAAGTATTCTAATAGACCTTGATAAGAATATTGCAAATAACCATTGGAAAATGTTTACTAAGATGCGTCTCAAGAGTCACTAAAATTCCTCCTTACTCTGCCATCCTAGTAATAACAGTTTTGTCAAATGGTTTTATTAAAAACAAAAGCGCTAATTGGTTAGTTTTTTTATGTCAGCCTACTACCCTCTCCCCCCCAACTAAAACGAGACATTGTCCTCAATGTCCTAAGGCAGAAAGATAGAGTATAGAAGACATCACCTGAAACAGTGAACACTAATAAACCTGAAACACACTTAAACAAATATAAGAGATAATAAAACAAAAAAAATATTATGCTATTAATAAAACCAAAAGACACAAGGTTTCACAAACGAAGGCTCGAATCCAATCTAAGCTTTTTACGGCTTTCCTTAGTTGACCAATTTATACGACTCATGGAGGGATCAATTACAAGGATGCAAGATTGTAGTTAGTCAATTAATTGTTTAGCAATAGCAGCAGAAATTATGATTTGTCATGCCGAAGATGTTAGAAATTCATGTTCCATAGCTTGATCAAGAAAAGACAACAAATTATCATAAAAACCATTAACATTTAACAAACCTATAGGTTTATGGTGAATGTGCAGTTAGGCCCAGGAGGAAATATGAAAGATCTCTTCTAATGTGCCCAGACCTCCTGGTAAGGCAATGAAGGCATTAACATGGTTAAACATTGTATTCATTCAATCAGACATTGTGGAGACCTGTAGTTCCTCTCCAATTGTTTTTTCAATGATGTCCCCTTTTGGTAAAGCTTTGGGGACGACCCCCAAAACTTGACTGCCTCCTAAAAATGCAGCTATTGACACACCTCCTATTAACCCAAGGTTGTCTCCCCCATACACTAAATGAATCTTTCTCTCAGCTAGTACCTGACTAAGATGATTTTCTAATTCTAAAAACTCTTTCTCCTTCCCAGGACTAGATCCACTGAAAACACAAATATTTCTTATGTGATGACTTGTGAAACCTGCCATTTCTACACACTTCTATATCTTTGAATGTATAGGTTGAGTAGAAATGAAGGGAAGGAAGAGAAGATTTTATAGATGAGAAGTTGAAAATGCAATCATACCACCTATATGTAAGCCAGCTGGAGTCTCACACACTCTCTCTCTTTATTTATTTTAAAAAAACATGTGTATGTACAGGTAGTTGTGATTGTGGCTCACATCTTCCTTTGGTTTTACGTTCAAGAACGGCTTAAACACCCTCTATGGGTCGAGGATAGGCTTCCCATCTAGTTTTCTTAAAAACTGGCAAACAAGGTCTTTTATAGTCGATTCCCAAGACTAAGTCGATCATGTTCTTTATGGAATTGTGGCCATAAATCATGAATTGCATAATGCACATCTCCACTAGGATGCGTCTCAAGAGTCAATAGAAGATTATCTAACAACCCCTTACTCAAGCCATCCTTAATTAATTGTATTTTATCTTCACGGTTTATAGATACAAGAACGACATGTTGCATTACAAGTCCATCCGCACATCTCGTGACAACTTTCAATCGTTTTGCACAACGTTTCTTTG